>JAYMYS010000033.1:1200000-1800000 GCA_037954015.1 Psophocarpus tetragonolobus | reverse complement strand
TAAAATCCAAGGACCGTAGATATCTGGTATAATTTCCTAATTTGAAACGCTCTTATTAACCGCATGGTTATTCTGCATATCTGTTACAACATTTGTTTCTTTTTATACGTTAGTTTTCATAGAAGATGTATATATTCATGGCAACCACCCCTTCAGCGCAGTGAACGTCTTTGTACCCTTATCGTCCACGTCTAAAGCATATTTTATGGAGCTCTTCATGCTGCAACTATAATAGGTGCTCTCCAGCAATCATTTTTGGTTGGAGAGACTCAACTTCAATACATATTTTTGCATATCTATCCCTTGCTTGCTTGAATTGTAGTCACCGATGAATCTGTAACATAGTACCTAACGAAGCATAATCCTACCCAAAAACTCATCATTGTACAGTTTGATAAGTAGGTTCAGAATCCAAATCCAACCAACTACTTTGATTGATGCTTCCACATTTTCCATAAAGGAAGATCTTCACCACTGTACCATTACATAATGGTCCGCTATCATTTAAGGATCCTGAAAATTTGTCCAATTTTAGTCATCTGGAAAAGATTATAAAACCTGGTAATAGTTCTAGAGCAGGTCAATAATTTTAATGGAGTCTTTCTTTACCCAATCACGTTTTAATTTTGATTTCAAAGTCTTTCTTCACCCAGGGTTTGTATCACTCTTGAAACTCTTTATATGTACCTTCTTGAATCGACCTATATCATTTCCAATCAGCAAGGCAATTGGTATTGGTACTTCAGTCTCTAGTATCGCAAGCCACTGTCCATCAAATTCAAAGAAAAGGACTGGTTAATTATTTTTTAGAAGCTTCATCTTGTATGATATATTTAACAGCTCTGTTGGATTAGATGAAGCCTTTCTATGTCATCCTCTGCATGTTCATTTATCATTGCTTTGCGTTTAACTTTGTGATTACTTTTCAAAAGCGAATCTTCCTCTTCTTCAAAAGTCTCTATCACAATTCTAGCAGGACACCCACTCTCAATCTCCATCATAGTGTTGAAATTATTTTCACAAGGAACAAAAATATTTTGTCTTTGGTTAAAAACTATGAACAAAAACAAAAAGCAATGATTATAAACATCTCACGATAAAATAAGTTAGTTTTTCCTAAACATACTTTTATTGATAAATGTGATAAAGAGCCAACTAATTTGTATCTTGTAGCTTAGATTGGGAATGTGTTTTCTTTTCTTTTTTGTTGGTGGAGCATTCAGTGGAAAAAAAGATTTTTTAGCATGACTAGCAATTAACTTGGAATTAGTTTTTGTTGGAACAACATTTCTTGAAATGCCTTTTCAAAATGACCATTGAAGTAGGTACCAAGTCCCATGAGAAATAACTTTGTAGAATAAAAATGTAACGTAAACATTGTTAAACAAATCTCTCTTAACTAAAATATTTAGCAATTATCATTTTCATTTTTTTCTACTAAAAAGTATTTATTCCAATTTGTTTCTTTTGAAAAAAAAATTTCCCCCTTATAAAAATTTTTAATAAAAAAATACATTTATTAAAAAAAATCCAATAATGCCTTTTTCTCTCTTTTCCTCGTTATTTATAAAGTCTTCCGGTTCCAATTTGTTCCCAATATTTGGCGTTGAAAAAATTCGTTAACTTTCCCTTTTCAAATATTTTATTTTAAAAATTTAGTATAAACTTATCTGATCTTAAGATTAATCTCAGATTTTTAGTTACTGGTTAGTTATTTTTCAATTTTTCACCATCAAACATTTAATTAATCTTATAAAACAAACTTTACATTGTGTATATTTTTTTTTTTGTGATTAGAAGTTTGTTTGTATAAAGATATATAGAAAGCATCTAATCTAATCTATATTTTAAAAGGGAACCAAGCTTAGAGATAAAATATAACCGTAGATTGTTAATGACTTTAAAAGATAAATATTATAAGTTCAAATAAATAAATAAATTTCAAAACTTTTCTTTAAGCTAATTATAAATTTATCAAGTGCAGATGATTTTGGTTTCTTGTCCGTTGCATAGTAACATTCAAGTATCATCACATTGTTCAAACGAGTTAATTTCTTTATTTAACAATATCAATTAGAAGTGCTACTTATAATTAATTAAAAAACTATAAATTAGTTATATAAGATAGAGGGTATTAAATTTAATTGATAAAACATAATTTTACTTTTAACTCAAAAAGATATTAGTTATTAAATTTATAATTACTTTAAAGACAAGTTTTAAAATCTATTTATTTGACTCATTAATTAATCTGTCTGCTTATATTTTATCTTTTAACATTAATTTCCTTTTAAAATTTAGATTAGATCGATTAGATGTTTTTCTATAAATCTATATACAAACAAACTTTGAATCAACAAAAAAAAATATATAAACAAATTGTTTAATAAGATTAATTAGATATTTGATTTCAGATAAAGAAAAGTTAAAAAAAACAGCTAACCTGACTTAAGTTAAAAATTTAAAGATAAAATAAGTATAATATTTTGAGTACCAAATATTGGAAAGAAAACTAAAGAGGAAAGAACTTTATAAATAAGGAGAAATTAAAAATTATTGGAAATTTTGAGTGAGAAGAATGTCTGAGTTTGATGAAAAGGAGTTCCACACTGAGTTCAATGGTAGTGCATTTTTCTCTTCCCCTCAACATGTTACCATTGCTGATCTTTTTCCGATGAATCCCAGCACTGAGGTTCAACCACCATTGCTCCGTGAAATGAACTTTAGTGACTTTTACAATGCCATCACTGGGGAGGCAATGCCCATTGAATTGAGTCAGGTTGGATCATCGAAGAACTTACAACAGTTGCCGCCGCCGCAAGATGCTTCATCGGCACTGTGTCGGCGCAAGCAACCGGAAAAATGGACTAAAGAAGAACACAGGTGTCTCCTAACTATTATCACTCTTTCTCTCTTTTATTTTTTCTGTTTGGTCTGATAGAAGTTTGAAGAGGGTATCACATTTACAACTACTCACTTATCTTAATAAAAATTTTGAATAGAAGAGAAAAAGACTTATGTATGTGGCACTCACTCATATAAGTGGGTCCCACACACTCATAAAAAGTATCACATCTCAATTGAGTTAGACTCTCTTTACTTTTTCTCTCTTTTATAGTTATGATATTTTATTAATATCAATTTTTATTACTTTAATTAAAAACAAAAACAAAAATTAAGGATAATTTTAATAATTCATCCATTAAACTAATTATTTTTTTCTAAATCATGTAGTTTTATAAGGGATAGGGTCAGATAAAGTTCAATTAAAGATATTTTTCCTAAAAAATAATTTTTTTAATTTTAATAAAAAAAAATTTACATTGTTAACAATTTTTTTACTATTTCCCTCGTTGTCAAGATTTATTGTGACTTTGTTAATAAAAAGAAACATTTCTTTCTCTATGTGTATACTTAAGTGGAAAAATTAGGAAAATTTAAAAAATATTAATAATTAAGAAATTTAATGGGAATAAGTAAACTTATTTTTTATAATAAATGTTTTCTTTATTAGATGTTTTATGAGGGAGGAAATTTTTCTTTAAAAAATTAATAATTGTTAAATATTATAGTTATGAGAGAATTTTTTTAATGATTTTTACATTATATTTGTATTCTAATAGGTTATTTCTTTTGGGACTTAATACCCACGGCAATGGTCATTGGAAAGATATTTCAAGAAATTTTGTTCGAACAAAAACTCCTGGTCAGATTGCTAGTCATGCTCAAAAGTATTTTATTCGACAGAGTGCTTCACCAACAAAAAAGAAAAGAAAAAGCATTCACGATCTAACATTACAAGATACAAATTAAGTTGTATTCATAATTTTTATTCTTTTTTTTTATTAGTACTAGCACTGATAATTTTTTAAAGAAAGACGAAATGTTTTGTACTTTCCATTGGAAAAATTCTATTATGAGTTGATTTTTATTTATTTTCAATAGATTTAATATATCTTCTAGTATGGTTATTAATGTTAAATACAAAATAATTATGTTCTTGAAAACAAAAGAAGTTTGTATAATGTAATGTCTATTTGAAATACTAATTATAAGATGTCGACCAATTGTTCCTGGATTAGAAGTAAAATAAGATCAAAGGAAAAAAGTCTAAGAAAAAAATTCAAACATGTAATAAAAATAAAACTTAATTGGATAAAATGGAGAAATTTAGCCAAAAATAAAATAAAAATGGAGAAAATGAAACCAATAACAATTAGATTATAAAAAAAGTGACTTATGATAGTACATTTGTAAAGATAATTAAATAGTTCTCGTAACATGTAAATAAAATAAAATTCTTTCCATTCAACGGCAGAGTTTGACCCAAAATCTTGTAGGATAAAATAATTTAATTTATATATTTATTATATAAATTTTTTATTTAAATATAATTTTAATTTTTTATTTAAAATATATATTTTATTTCTGTTCAAAATTTATAATTTTGTTTCTCTAATTTTAAAATTTAATACCTGGATTTATATATTTGAGTTGTTATTGTCATTGTCAAAAGTCTATAAATAGAAAATATACAAATATGGTATAAACAAGTACAAGTATTTTAAATATTAAAATCTAAGGATTTTCTAGTTTACATTAATTTATTTTTTAGAAAAAGTAAATTAACAAGTTATAACTAATTAATTATAAAGTTTTTAAAATACACATAATTTGTGTAACTTGCCAATTTATTTGTTATAAAGTTTAAGTTGTATAAATTAACAAATATTTATAATTATTGGATTTACAAACTTACATCAACTTATATTTTAAAACTAATAACTTAACAAACGATATCTATAAATTTATTTAGATACAGTTAAGATGTAAGTTGTTAATCTATTTAATTTAAAAAATAAGTAGTGTAAGATAATAAATTACTAAAATATAATATTTTTACTAATTATATTTTATTATTTAATACTTAATATATGTAATTATAAAAAAAAACAACAAAAAATTGGAGTGGAGAGGGGGGCTTCGAGTCCCTATCCTTGTGTAACATCTCAAATTTTAAAATACAAATATTCGAATAAACATTCAGTTAAGAAAAGATAGATTAAGTTGTTAAAAAAAATAATTAAAAGATTAAATTATCAGTAATTTTGAATAACAAATTCAGATAATATTCTCTTTAAAATAGAAATAAGATAAAACAAATAAAGATTTAATACTATTTTAGATTTTAGTTATTTTTAATAATTACTTATTATTATTCTTTTGGTTTTACTGTAACCACGGACGTTACACCTTACCCCTTTTCCATTGCTTACATGTTTCATATTTTAGAATAGAAATAAACTTCCTATAAAAATGAAAGTAGAAATGCTAAAAGCACCCTCCAAGAAATCGTGGATCTCTCTAACATTTAATTAGCTGAGTTTGTTTTTTTTTTTTTTCCTTCTTCAGAACTCAATTGAACCACTTGTTCATGCAAGCCATGAAACCTATATACATAAAATAAATAATTAAAGGGATAAAGTAAAGAAGTGAAGAAATTATGACGTTTTTAAAACTTTTTTTAACAAAATCACCTGTTTTGTTCTGTTGAATGTGTTGTGATAATTATTTACATTTATTATAAAATCTAATACATATATTAAATATCTATTTATTTTATAAACTTTATTTATAATATAATTTAGAACGTATTTCTTCTTAAAATAAATGATTTAGAACATACTTATATCAAATTCCCTCGAACTAGTTCATTAATTTCTTTTAACGGGTTATCAATTAGAAGTAATACGTATAAAAGTATTTTTTATGCTATACGTAGGGAACACAATTTAATTATAAATAATCTGTATCACTTATACCCACAAATATTGTTACTTATACTTTATTTATTAGATTATCTTATGTATATATTTATTTAATATAAATTTACATTAAAAAAATTTAAAACTCATTGATTTATTTGAAATATATTTTATCTCTTACCTTTTATGTTAAAATATATATCAGATAAAATTATGAGATTAACACCTATGATAGTGTAAAAAAGTTTTAAACTAACATTTAAACATCAGAATTTTTTATTTAGATAATTTTTAAAGTATTAATTGATAAAATTAATCAACTAACTGACCATATACACATGGTTATTGTGAAACTGTTATATTAACAGTATAACTGGATCAATAATGGAACTAGGGAAGAAAATACTAGTTCATGGTTGATTCAATCATTATTGAACTAGTGGTTGAACCATTCGTACTAAAATAATATTTTTATTATAATGTATTATAAAAATTAAAATTATTAAAGAAAAAATTATTAAGAAGTTAATTATAAAAGAAAAAAGTATTTTTACTATATACACTTTAATATTGTTAGTTAACCCCTATTTTTATTATCTTTTGAATTTAAAAAGGGGTGAATTTAGGAAAAAAAGGAATGCATTTAGCAAAATTAAAATAATTAAAAAAATTATGAGCCGGTTGAAGCAATTGAACCAACGATTTTCACCAGTTTTCCATTTTTAAGACCAATTCTTTGTTTGGCTGATTTTTTGCATTGATCGAATCAGTTACCAAACCAATTCACCGATTTTTCAGGGTATGATTCGGTATTTTAATCATAGCTAAGTGTTTATGAGATGCTATTTTTATAATAAAAAAAGAAGTTTTGAAATTAATTGACTGATATATTCTTATATTTTGTCTCTGACCTTAATTAATTTTTTAAATGTAAATTTTAATTATGATATAATTTAGAATAAATAATACATGCTTTTTCTTCTTAAACACATGCTACCGTTGTATCAAATCCTCAAACTACTTAATTATTTTCTTTTAACAGGGTTATCAAATTAAGAGAGTGATACACGTATAGGGTATTTTTTTTATGCTAGGAACACAATTTAATTATTAAAAAAGATCTAGTATTTTTAAATTCAATTGAGTAAGCACAAATTTATATTTTTTAATTCATAAAGATATTGGCCAATAATTTTTTTTAAAAAAAATATTTTTCTCCCATGTATGATATATTATTTCACACCCAATATAACATTATTAAGATTTGAATAATTGACCCCTTTCACTTTATACCAACCAATTAGTACTTGTTTTATTTTATCTATATATATATATTTTTTTATATAAATTTACGTTAAAAAAAAAGTTTGAAAATCATTGATTTATCTGAAATTTATTGTATCTCTGACGCTACATTCTTAAATATATATTATATTAGATACTTTTGATATTTTGAAATTGATTGATTCATATAGGCTTATATTTTATCTCTGACCTTAATTAATTTTTGAAATATATTCTTTTTTTGCTAATCCTTCTAATAGTAGTTAAATTTTTTGAAATATAAATTTTAATAGATTACATAGATACGATGTTGTTCTATATATTTATATATTAAATTTACATTAAAAAGGTATGTTTTGAAATTCATTAATTTATTTGGACTTATATTTTATCTTTGAGCTTTTATATATATATTGTAATTAATTATAAAATTTCAAGAATATCTAACTAGATGTAATTTAAAGAAGTTTGAAATTGATTGATACAGCGTTATATTTTATCTTTGACCTTAACTAATTTTTGATATATTATTATTAGATTACATAGATGTGTTCTATATATTTATATATTAAATTTACATTTAAAAGGTAAGTTTTGAAATTCATTGATTTATGTAGACTTGTATTTATCTCTGAGCTTAGGCTTTAAAAGATATATATATATATTGGTAATTAATTAGAAAATTTCAAGAATATTTAACCAGGATATAATTTAAAGAAGATTTGAACTTTAAAAGCAGATAAAGTTATATACAAGCAAAAGATTTTGGAAATAAAATCTAATTGAAAAGAAATAACTAAAGAAAGGAAAGTTCAAGAATGATTTTGGCGGCAATATTTGGAAAAACAAACAGAAAGAGCTTTTATAAATAAGGAATCGAAGAGAAGGAATTTGCAAAGAAGAAAATAAAGAATTATAAGTTGAAAAAAGAATGTCTGAGTTTCCTAGCAATGGTGGAAACGAGTGGCAGAATAGCAGCTACTCTTTCTGCGTCACTGAATACGCCACTCTTGATGATGTTTTTGGTTCAGAGATGGGAAACCCTAAAAATCTTTCTCCTTTGTTCTCACAGAACGTGTATGGGAATTCGACGATGAACCAAACAAGCCCTGAGTTTAAACCAGTGATCAACAGCGTGGGAAAAGCAGAACCCTACCAACCAATGCTCAATTACCAATCGTTTCTCCACAGCGCAGAACCCTATCAACCATTGCTCTCAGAGACCAACTTTCCCTCATTTTACGATGATGTCATTCAAGATCATCAAGAACCTCTGATGCCCACCATGCATCTCAATCCACAACACGATCACTTGCCGCCGCATAAAGGTGGTTCCGCCGCACCCGGTGGCCGCAAGAAACGGGTAACATGGACCGTGGAAGAGCAAAGGTATGTTGGCCCCGTTTCTTTCTTTCAATTTCTACTCCTTCTATCTTTAAGTATATATAACATCTTTCTTTCAAACAAAAAGTTGTTTTTATGATAATTAAGTTGATAAAATTATACTTACTTTCATAATTTTTTTTTTTTTTTGCCACTTTTGATAAAATTATATTTTAATCTTTAGATGCTTTAGTTATATTTTTTAAGCATACCTTAATCAATTAGCAAATCTTTTCAGAACTATTTCTCCCTCTTTTTAAGATTGGAACTTATTAATGAAAAATTCTTCAAATATTAATTAATTAATTAGATGTGAACAGTTAAGTGAAAAATAAAGAAACATTACAAAAATAGTAAAAATAATTAATAAAATTATTATAAATAACCAATTTAATTGTTTTTCTTGATAATCATATTTTTTTAAAGAATCTTATAATATGATACAAATATTCTCTGTAATAAAGTTTGAAAAATAATAACTTTTAAATATTTTTATTAGAGGAATTATCTTTAGTAAATCTGACATTACATTTGTGTTTGTACCATATAGGTTATTTCTCATGGGCCTTGCTAGGTATGGCAAAGGTAATTGGAAAGATATTGCAAGAAATGTGGTCACAACAAAAACTCCAACTCAAGTGGCTAGTCATGCTCAAAAATATTTTGTACGACTAAATGCTCCACCAACAAATAAGAAAAGGAAAAGCATCCACGATTTAACATTATAAGACCAAGGCCCACCACTAAATATGGCTTCCAAAAGTTTTTCTAAATATAACATAAGTTCAATTAATATATATTGTTATTATAAATATTTTTTTACTGATATTCAATCACAATCCTTTATTAAATTTGTTGACTTTACTTATTCGTGTTTTAAAAATCACATAAATAAAAAATCATGATTGAATATCAGTATAAAAGTCTTTTATACCGATAATGTATACTAATTAAACTCATATAACATAATTTGTGTGTTTTTTTTTTATGTCGTATTGATTTTATCATTATAGATATAATAAAATCATTCTATCATTTTATGTTTTATTGATTTAATTTATCTAAATTAAAACGTGATATGTTATTAAAAAGTATAATTTTCTATGTATTTTACTGAAAAATTTATGTTAAATAAATTTCAAAGTGCTTATTTTTTTAACAAAATAAAAAGTTTAAATTATAAAGGAATTAAAATTAAAATTTAGTATATTAACAATTTAATATGAAATTATGTATTTTGTTAACAATAGATGTAGCAATGGAATTAGAGTATTTTTTTTTAGATGTATAAATATAAAAATCAAATTATATTTTTAATTAACACATCAAAATTCAACTAAAGCCTAAAAAATTATAATTATAGTTGTTGATCATTTACTGCTAGAAGAACAATTAAATAAAATTTTATTGTTACAATTCCAATTATAAAAAATATTTATTATATAGTTAAATATCAAATATATTATATTTGTGCTAAATATGCCAAGGGTAGTTGGAAACGTGTTCTGTGCTAAATGCTGATGACTTTTTCAAGTCAATCAGTATTATTGAAACGTGTGCGCACCCTTATATTTGTAACACAGATACATATTTCAGACAAGGACATCAAACTCTTAAAGAACTAAAGCCACCATAAAAGTGAGATTATATTGTGTGCTGATGAGATTAACCTATCTAAGTTTAACGTAGTGCAAATAGTTTGATTTGCACACTAATGGTACGGGCAGTGGAATTTACAAATCAAAATATCCTGTAAAACATAAAGAGCATTCAGGATTTTGAATATCAACACGGTCAAAATAAGGAAAAATTTCAGATGTCGAAATCCAAATAATCACGAATCATAGGAAGTAAAGGAAATAAGATATAAAAAAACTATTAGAGTTCGGCCTTACCAAAACCTGGAAATTCATTATGGTAAATTGATTAACCTTAATAAAAAATTAACATTAAAATATTCATATTATCACGGTGTCCAATAAAAGTCAAACAGATAAATTACATATTTATTGGATAAAGATAATATATAAAAAAAAAGTAATATCCTTTTCAACACAAGTAATACCCGTCAACTAAAAGGCTATGTATTAGCTATAAATCGTTGTACTGATATACATGTCAATGATCTTGAAGTATTTAATCTTTGCTCTTAAAACAATCTGAACACTTTCTTACTTAATAGTCAAAGTCTTTTCTTGCAGACTCTCCCCTGATTCAGATAAAAAAGTCAAGGATATTTTCGTCAACTTATTCGACAATCTATCTCATTTTGGTAAGAACACTAATAATTTTTTTAATACGTTTTCATTAATAAACTATCTTTAACACAACATACAAGCATAACAGATCATGCAGATCAAAATGAACTAAGTTATCATGTATATTTTTAGATTGACGAGCAATAGGAATGTTTTTTAACTTCTTTTCATGCTTAGTAACTTAGATAAAGAGTTTAATTTGTAATACACTGACTCTCATTGTTAATAACTATTTTTGTTTATCATTCTAATTTAATAACAACTATCTTTCTCAGTTTCTCTAGGTTAAGTAGCTCTTCAGGTTTTGATCAGAACCCTTGCAACTTTTATCAGTCTCCATGACAGTTCTTTGCAGGCATTTCATAGATCTTCTACGCTTCTTAATTTGGCTATCTTAAAGTTAACATGTTTTATTGTATGGTTTGTTTCTCAAATTTTATGTATCAGTGACAAAAATAAGCATTATGCTTTCTGAAGTGAAGTACCGGTAGTGGTGTTGCTGTTTGTGTTTCTATATAACAAGCTCTGATTAGGAGAAGCTTAATAATAAGACCCCCCTGTGTTGTGTCTCTATATAACAAGCTCTGAGCTAGGTACATTAGACTATATAATACATCAGGCTAAGTTAGTAATAGCAACAGTGTTTTTTCTGCCATTTCCTTTTATTAATTATGTTGTAGTTTTTTTTTTTTTTTTTACAGATTAAATAAGGAAAATGCTCCTTCTCTTAAAAGATGTCACTATCCTAAAATCTTCACTACAAAGTTGTTTCCAGGTCAGAAAAGCATTGCTTTTTTTCTGGGCTTGGAAACAAGAAAGCACCATAGCCAGTGAATTTTAAGCCTCAAACCATACCACGCCAAAACACACCCACCAGAATAATAGTGATTTGAAATCAGGAAAATGACATATAAGGACAGAAAATTGTGTATCCAATACAAAGAACCATAAAAAACTAGAATCATTAACTTTCCTTCTCTGATTCAACTAACTAGAAACATGATCCTAAACTGCATAACATTGATTTCCATTCACTTGCTAGTGCCTGCCTTGTTTATTTTCAACCATGCCCTGGCAAGTGATCCAAATATCATATATCACTGTGTTTCACCACAAAACTTTAGTATCAGTGGAAGCTTTTTTACATTGCTGTGGAAGTTAAATTGGATATAACAAACAGAGATTGATGTCAAACCAAACTCATCAATATTGATATAACAAACAAATTGATGTCAATAAAATTACAGGATAAAGAAAAGTGATATTAAGACATGCAAATGGATGTCCTCCCAGCATAAATGTCATAATGCAACAAAAACAATCATATATGCTATGTATTTGCCAACCAGTACCCAAGCCCTACGACACAGTTTGCAAAGGTCTACAAAATCTAAGCAAAAATGTAATCTAAACAAGAATGTAAGCACACACAGATTCATCATTCAGCCCTAGCATTTTCACAACAAGTACCCAAGCCCTACGACATCCACACACCTAGATGTACAATGAAGGAGTTTGCTCTCAAACTCTACTTTATACTTTGACAAGTTGGCTTCCTGCATCATTTCAATCTTAATAAAAAAAAATGAAAACAAAACTTATATTAGTACACACTATACATCATTATAAAACAAATCAGACCAGATTTTAAATCACAGAACAGCACTAAACGGTATTACTCTCTGCATTTCTCCTTCTAAAACTAAGGGTTGAGACACATAGTGGAGACCGTCACTCAAAACTTCAGTCATTGCTTCAGCATGATTTGAGGGAATTCCTTCCTCACGAGTCTCCTAAACTATTTGTCAAAATTCAAACTAACAAATCATAAAATCAGGGCATTAAATTGAATCAAACAAATTACAACATTTCACCACTCTTGATCAGAAGGTGAAACCCAAACAAGGGAAACAAAAAAAAAAAAAACAGGGACGGTAAAAAACAAAAACAAAAACATAGGGTACAACCATAATTGAGTGGACTAAAAATAATAAAAAAAAGAGAAGTAAGTGTAATAAAGCAATTAAAATAAAATTAATTTACGTTTAATTAGTATGCATTGAAAGTATAAAATAGTTTTATATTAATGTTTAATTTTATTTATATAACTTTTAAAGTATTAAATGATAAAATTAATAAATTTATCATAAATTAACGAATGTGATTAAATGTCGATGTAAAACTTTTAAATTACAGTATATTAATTAAAACTTTTAAAATGATATTGTAACACATATCAATTAAAATAAAAGTAAATATCAATGCTTATCTCTAAAAATTACAAAGTTAGTCATTAATTTTTTTTAAAAATTAAAGTGTCCATTACTTAGCATTAATAAAAATAATATTTATTATTTTTAGACATTAATGCCATATATATATATATATATAGACACGTGTCGCTTGTGTGAGAGACCATTTTAATATGTGAAAACAGAGTAAATGTGACCAATCTTTCTTCAATTGTGTGTAGAAAATTATATTCAAATATATATAGTGACTTCTCTAATATACACTCTATCAACAAGGTAAAATATATATTCAATAGAGGATAAGGAAATTATCATGACTGGATTAATTATTTGGACAAATTATGGTAGGAAAATGTAGCCTGACATGCTAATTTCAAGATGAAACACAAATATGAAGGGTTTGCTGATGTTTAATATGTTGGGATAAGAATATGGCCCAAATAGAATTTAGAATAATTTTATCCAGCCTTGAGTTAAGAAAGTGTGGGTGCAAGGTGTTGCTAGTAATAATCGTTGGTGTGATCATTTGTCGAAGCTTGCTTCTTTAATTTTCTAATGTCATTTTGTACTCGATTATTATCTAAATTGTTTTGTTGGATCTGTTAAGATGAATTGAAAATGTTTTGATTTGCACTAGAAGTTGTATCTCAAAGTTTTACATCCTAAAACATCTACATCAAACCTTTCCACCATAGATTCATATTACATACATCTCATCATCCCCATATACAAACACAAGAATCTACCGACAAGTCAAACTTGGATATCTTAAAATGCCCCATAGTAAAAAACACTGAGAAACTTTAACAATTTAAAACAGTGGCTTGCAATATTAAGTTCCAATAATTCTATGGTAATTCCTATTGAATAAAACAAATATGGATTCATTGTAGTCGAACATAGTTTCGCCCGTTTGGTGCTGTTTAATGTATTATCTTTGCCTTAAAAAAAAAATATTGTAGGCGAACACGAAACTTACCATCTAGCTTTTGGAAGGCGAACATGGGTGCAAGGGTGGAAATGATGTAGGTAAATTCTTGTGTTTGTATATGGGGATGATGAGGTGTATGTAATATGAATCTATGGTGGAAAGGTTTAATCAAGGTGGTTAAATCAAATGTCTCCTTTAATAAATTTAAAAAAACTGCAGAGGTAAGAAAATAAATTTTAAAATTATATAAAATTCAAAACAATAATTGTTGAAAATATAGAAGTTTAAATGCCTATAGTAATGTATCAAAGTGTAAAAAGATTTTTTTTTTTATATAATGTAAAGTTTTATAAGAGATTAAAATGTAATATTGAAACTTTTAGAACAATAAAAATTAAAAAATTATATGCTTAAAAAGATATAAAAAATTAAATTAAAAGTTTTAAAAACTTTAAAAAAATTATAGAATAATATAAAATAGTAATAACTTAAAAAATATTCAAAGAGTTTTAAAAAAAATTATAGAATAATATAAAAAAATTTAAAAACACTAAAATAAAAAGTTTTAAAAATTATAGAATAATCTAAAATATTAATAACTTAAAAAATATATTCAAAGAGTTTTAAAATTATAAAATTTTTAAAATAAATTTTAAAACAAAGTCAATGTTAATTTTTTTAAAAAAAAATGTTAAAAACTAAAAATTAATACAGATTAAAAAATATGTCAAATAAAAGAATAATGTATTAAGTTTAAAATATGAAAAATTTAAAAATACAAAAAGTAAAATTATTTATCTTTAAAATTCAAATATTTAAATATATTTTTAATATATAAGATAAATTGAAATGAAAAACAAAATGTCAAAAAATAAGAAAAACTGAAAACAAAAAGGTTTAAAATGATGATATTTAAAAAGTATTTAAGCATAGGTTTAAAGTGTGTGAACATTTTGAAATGAATAAAATAATATAAAAATGATATTTTAAAAATATAAAGTCATTTTTAAAATTGTGAAAAGAGTGTTTTAAAAGAGTTTAATCAGTATACGTGTAAAAGACTTTTAGACTGGCGTTGACTTTTAAAGTATTAATTTGTAAAAAAAGAAAAAAAACTTATCATAAATTAAAGATTGTAATTGATTGTTTATGTAAAATTAAAGAAAAAAACTTATAATAAATTAAAGATTGTAATTGAATGTTTATGTAAAATTATTTACAATGTCAGTACATACTATTTAAACTCGTTTTAAAAATTATAAAAAAGAAGTAATATTTTAAAAACTATGAAAAAAGTAAAATGATTATATTTATTAAAAAATTAAAATAAAATAAAAAAAGATATATTGTGTTTGGGTGTTTGTTTTAAGTATAGGGTTTGGAATATACCAACATCTTGCATCATACCATATCTTATATAACACCTAAATTTAAAAAGGTGCATAAAAAATGCATCATTTTATAGTGTAAAAAAAAAAAAGTTTAATAGTTATACATTGTCAGTGTAAAAGAGCTTTACATTGGTTGTTAAATGTAACCCTTCATTTAAATGACTTTTAAAGTATCAATTGATAAAGTCAACAAACTTACCATACATAAAAAGTTGTGATTAACCGCCAGTGTAAAACTCTTTTAAACTGACAATGTGTATAAGTGTTTCTTTTATTTTTAAAAAAAAAGCATCATAAAAAAATAGTTTTGCAGCTTTTACAAAATGAGGATAATTTACCTTCTATTTCAATGTTGTATGTGAAACTTCTTCAAATTTTCATTTAGTAACGACAAATCAGTGCTTCCTTTTGTAAAACCTTTTTCACGTTAAAAATAATAGTATGTCATGTTAAAATAACATTTTATTTAGAAATCAAGCAATTTGTTATATACAACATAATAAACAAGCAGAATTAATTAACTCAGAAAGCAGAGTTATATACTTATGAAACATGTTAAAACCATTTAAACAAAAAGGTAGTAATTGAAACATGTACTATTGAAGAGAGGTGTAGAGATTCCAAGACGTGATGCTATATGTGTTTTTTGTAAAAGTGCTATGGAAGGGAGGAACCATTTGTTCTTAACGTGTACCAACGCCCAATATGTGTCGAACAACATTATCAACTGGCTGGGAATCCAAAGACCTATTCCGGGGGATTTGAAGCAAATTGAAACATATATCCTTTGTCTTTCAAAAAAAAAGTAATTGAAACATGTGACATTTAACATTATCAAAACAATAATTGACATAATATTTCAATTCTTATTGGTTGGAAGTAGCATTTCATAATATAAGAGACTCTCGGTCATTTCCCTTGAAGTTACAAATTAACCAACAACTTAGAAGTCTACGGGTGGGAAAAAACTGTTTTTTAAAAATAATTGAATCAAACTGCGGTTTTTAAACTTAAAAAAGCAACCATGAATTATTTTTATAAAATTGGTTATCAACTGGTTTAGAATTAGTTTGAAACAATTCTAAATTAAACTAGTTATGAACTTGTTTTTAATTGATTTTTTTTTGTTAATTCTTCTTTCACAGTGTTATGGATATGATCACAATAATGTGGACAATTAGAGAGATTGTTTTTTTAGTAAACACATTTCACAGAGGTGTGGGATACGAAAAAAAAAATATTTTTTTTACTATTTATAAAACCAGTTCGGTTGAAACCAAATTGGTTTAAAAATAATTCAGTTCGAATCGAATTGATTTTAAAAACGATACGATTAATTTTTATTAAATTGGTTCAACTCAAAACTAGTTCAGATCAGTTTAAAACCATTTCAATTTAAACTAGTTTTTTTCACACCCTTATAACTGAATGTAGTTAAGTTTAAAAATGCTCATTTTTAGAAATTCTAGTTGCTTGGTCCCTAAATACTTCTTAATCAAAGGGCACAAAATGTAAAACTTCAGTATATTGCATGTCAGCATTTACCTGTGAACTAATATCAGTGGCTGTAAAGAAGAAAAAATAAGAGCTCAATGCAGAAAGATGTTTTCTAGTATTGCATTAATGCATTATGACATCATATATATATATATATATATATATATATATATATATATATATATATATATATATATATATATATATATATATCATATACAAGTTAATGCATAACCTGATGTTGATTTTAGAGTACATCATTCAATAAATTAAGATAATAAATAATTAAGTTTCCTATCACCTATTATATGAAAAAATCTAGCATGTATTATTGTGTAAAGAAATAGCGATTTAAGATTTTGAACTTCTACATCGTACACTGCTGTTTCTATTCTCTCTATCTAATACAATCGAGCACAGTTGTATGTTTTCAACTTACTAATGAAATATAAAAAAACATTATTTTATTCAATCTCAAGTGTTTGGTTCTTCCACGAAAAATTTGAATCCTATGATACCATAGCAATGACTGCAGTAGCTCAAGTGTAATATCTGCAATTCTTCATTATGATGTCCAATGTCAATGAAATAATTATTAACTAGAGATGGTGTTATCTTCCTAAATTCTAACTTATCATGAATTTTTGAGTTTCTTTGTAAATCCATATTTGTGACTTTATTTCCTACCAGTATTGATAAAATTATCACGAAGGATATGACATAACTTCCTTTGCTTAAAAAAAAGTTCTATAATTTATTGTTATTACCGAAAAGTATTTAATTACGATTCACTACAAATTATTTGAAATGTTCTTAACGATCTTTTTGAAAAAGTCCTGACAACTCCTGGGACAGGGGAGAACCTGTTACAAGAGAGAACTCTAACGCTCAAGTTAATAAATGAAAGAGATAGAATAGATAAAGAGTAATAAATGTTCCTGAAGGAATCAATGAAAAATACTTCCTAGCTGGTATTTATAGAAAAAAGTGTGTTTTACCTGTGAGTATTATCCGCTCTGTCTTGTATATTTCTTTTATCCAACGTATTTGGCTTTTATTCAACAGACATTTCTTTTACCTTGTTCAACTTTATTGAAGGTGACGTTAATCAGCAATAATGTTTAATTTATCTCTTAAATATCCTTGCTTAATCTTACTGATTTGTTGTGGGAGTTCGCCAAAATCTGAAATCTCTCTCTCTCTAGAATTTTCCCCTTCATGTTGCTGGTCCAAAATCTTTCCAGTTTCTTTTCCTTTTGAATGTCTTTTTTTGTTTGTCTGGATATTGTGAGAATGTATATCATAATGAATACCTGTAGTTGTTTCTCCTACATGTAAAGCATTTTGCAAGCCTTGATACACTTCAGCACGAATATTATTTTGGTGAGTTTGAATCCACCTTAACCTCTCTGCTTCAATTTTAACATAGTTGTCTACAACATATTGTTGTAAGAGTCGTCCCGCTTGTAATAGTAAAAATTAATGATTAGGACGTATCTACAATTAATCAAATAAAAAATATTTATTATGAATCGAAATTAAATTTTATGAATAAATGGGTAAGATGTATAGTAGATACTTTGAGATAAGTACCTGAAACATGTAACTGTAATATTATCGGCAAGAGATACTTTCACCATTATGGTTTTTTGTGTTAAGGTCCCAACCGTACGTCCCAAAAGATAACAATAAAGGACATTGTAGAGGATCATAATATCCAACAGTTTCTTGAATCCTCATTAAATTTCACTCATGGCGTACTACATTGATATCTCGATCACGTGTCATTGATTCAACATCTCCACCGACAATAATTGTTGCAACTTGTGGTGCAGTTGGGAGATTATACTGTGGTTGATTAGCTGGACACTCTTTTATAAGTAAACTACATTGATCGACATCTTCACGTAGTGCAAGTTGTCTAATACATGCACAAATGTGTTGTATCGATGAAGTATTTGTTGCAACTTATAAACCAATGTTTGATTAAGCTGGGGATTTTCCAACATCCTATTTTGCAACTCATGTTCTATGTCATAGATATACAACTGCAAGAAACGTGGCCTAGAACCCTCGTTTGGATAGAATCCTCGTTTGTTATGATATATTGCACCTTAAGCACGAAAAATATATATACCATGTCTAGTTGCAATCATATTTTCATCAATATGAACTCCAAGTGAAGTGAATGAAAGTACATGGTTGTAACTTCTAATATGTTGTCTAAAATGTCTCCCTTCAGATGAAGCATCTGAGAATATTTCAAGTAACTCTATAGGAGCACTAACATTTGAAAATGATATTTTCCCACCAGAACAACATGTGTCACATGACTCATGGTAAAACAAACGTGCATTACACCATGTACATGTAGTTGGGGTAGGTAATTGAAATGTGACCATTGTCATGCTGTTTTGAAAATATCGAGCATAACTATGTGTTCGTCTGAATGTCCATTGGATTTCTGTATTATTAAAAAAATACATTATTTAAATTAAAGTTACAGAAGGGATAAAAGAATTTAGATTCATGATAAATATAATTTTGTCACGATAATTAATAACTGTTTTGATAAAGAACGTATGCTTTTTATTTATACTATACATTCCTTTATCTCTTTTAAGTATAATATATATATATATATATATATATATATATATATATATAATATGGACATTATGTCATTGGTTTTTGTAACATGAAAAATTGTCCATTTGCATGAGGTCATCATAATAGTGGTAGAAAGTATCATACTAACCTTGTTGAAAGTTAGATGCATGCACATTACTCGGTCCTGCCTCATAGTCATTAGCGGCCGAAAATCTTGTTCGTTCAAAATTGCAACCTGCTACATATATAACATTTGATTAAAAAAACCAGTTACTAATATAATTTTAAACATCTAATACCATATGAAAAGGTGACCCAAAAAAAGTGGACGTCAAAATGGGGTATTTCCTAAATCAAGATAACCCTATTCCATTGAATATATTATGAAATTCAAATTGTTTTTTTATTATTATACTAACTTGGGCGTTTAAATTAAAAAAAAAAGAAGAAGATGGAAATTAAATCTCAACATAAAATATTTATAGACATATTTTACTCAATTTTAATATTGAGATTTACTTTTTGTCAAATGAAAAATTGTCCATTTGCATGAGGTTAAATATTAACCTTGTGGAAGGTTGGATGCATCCCTATTACTTAGTCCTGCCTCATGGTCATTGGTTCCCCAAAATCTTGTTGATTAAAAATTACAACATGCTACATTACCTTTCTAGTTGGATCAAAGATCAAAAGCCCTTTTTCTGAATTCCTTGGTGCTTTTCAAAGAATAACTTCAAAAGTTTCAACATATTTCCATAGGAAACTGACCCCAGAATGGACAAAATAAAGATTTCTTGATCAAAATGATTGCTAGCAATATCAACAACATCATATTAAAACAAATAATCAAGAACCGGTAGCTACATGTTGAAGGGTCTTTCAAGAACTTGAAATCATAGTGGAAAGGTGGCTTTCCTACATTGCCAAGACAGACAGATTCCCTGCAAAGCATGCTTGAAAAATCCTTTGTCCTTGCAATTTCAGTTCTCTTCATGAAGGGCTAGAATCGAAGTAACCTCCCTAGGCAACTCTCATTCTTTGCCGGCAAATTGGCGGTAGAGGGAACAGAGTCACGTTTACGCATAAGAATTTTGCGGTATTGTGTCTTTTGGAAACCTCCTCACGCTCAGTGCTGCTCTTGAACTCAAAGGGGTGTCACCACAAATGTTGGAGAGCTCGGACTCGATCCTGGATTGGTGGTCATGGATGATGGCGACATGATCCTCACTACTTCTTCTTTCTCTCCAAGAAAGCTCTCATGCTTGCTTGCTCAATCGGTTCTTTGGGGCCAACAGGTATTCCTTACTTGGCCCCACGGTGGGCACCAAATGTTCCTATAAAAAAGGGTAGGGAATTTACAATCTGAATGAGTCTCTTTCTTTGACTTAAACTTAAAAATAAATTATTAAAAAAATTAATTTATTTAAAAATTACTTTTATAAAGTAGAATTTTTTTATGCTTGAATATATTATAAAAAATAATTCTTTTAATTATTAGCTTTTCAGTTTTTCATAAAATAATTTTTGCATTAGTAGTTTTTTCATAAAATAGTTTCTGCATAAGTTTATTTTGAGAATTTAATTTTCAGCTTTTAATTACTTTTTATAAAATTTTAATTAAATATCTAAAAAATTATAATAAGTGATTATCCTATTTAAATAAGTAATTTTTCTCCTAAAATATTATCATAATGAAAGGACGATATATCCTAAACACTGAAAGGAGAAAAACTTTGAACCAAAGAAAGAGAGCTCAAGTGAATCACATAATAAGACAAAAAATTCAAAATCTCCAACGAAGAGAAAACACATTACAAATGAACGCAAACACAAGTGTTAAATGATAGAGTAAATTATATTATTACAAATTAACGCTTCTCTATTTTTAAATTCTACAAAGCTCCCTCATAGTTGTTTGAAATTAAATCGATGTCTATATTTTTACTTTTATTACACTAACTTCACTCTTACGCCCACAAAATATACTATACCAACCATCATTGAGTGAACTAAAAATAATAAAAAAAGAGAGAAAGTAAGTGTAATAAAGCAATTAAAATAAAATTAATTTATATTTAATTAGCATAAATTATTAATTGATAAAGTTAATAAATTTATCATAAATTAAGGATTGTGATTAAATGTCAGTATAAAATTTTCAAAATAATAATACGTAATAAAGAAATGATATTGTAGCGCTGATCAATTAAAATAAAAGTAAATATAAATGCTTACTTCTAAAAATTACAAAGTTAGTCATTAATTTTCGTAGAAGTTAAAATATTTGTTACTTAGCATTAATAAAAGTAATATTTATTATTTTTAGAAATTAATGCCAGATTTTAATATTATTAAAATTTAATTGACTCATTTTTTGAAATACGAATTTGATATTTTATTCAAAATAATAAAACCTGAAATTCTTGTCCTTTACAGGAAAGAATGTATCTTAGGCCTATGAATGAAACTTCAATTATCTTTTATTCTATTTTTTATCTTGAAGCAATTTGTTCAATATTAAATCGGTCATTGAATCAGTAAAGACATGAATTTAGGGTCCAAAAAAGGTTTAATTAGAGTTGAACTAAATTCAACAAAATAATATTTTTATATTTTTCACTAATATAGTAATTAGTAATATATTAAGCAAAAAATAACTTATATCTAATTTGTAGTTCAAAATTAAAATACATCTTATTAAGTGTAAATGTTGTTGTCTTTATAATATTACAAGGAGGTGTAATCTAACATTGCCTAAAATGACTCTTTGAGAGGTATTTAACTAAATTGTGATTAAAGATTGGTAAAGAGGTCAGCAAGTGGAGAAAGTCGGAGAAAGTCTCGCTCACATAAACTTGAGCTTCATGGATACTGTTGTAATGCAAATCTCTCAATTTTTATGAGTTTTTTTCCCTCAACTCTCAATTAATTGAAAACATTGGACCACACACTGGCTCGATTCCCGATTCAACCAGTTGATCTAACGAGTCCAGTCTGGTTTTCAAAACTGCGATTGTAAAGTTCGAGTGTTAGCTATATGTATTGATCTTTCAGAAGCAAAAAATGTCAATACATCATAAATAGCATATAAAAATTCTGATATATTTTTTATAAAATATATTGTCATTTATAAAAAAAAAAAGCATTTGATCTTGTTAAATCAGATTTTATATTTTTTAAAAAATTAATCAATATATTTTAAAAAGTTCATCCCTCCATGTTAATTAACGTGTCATGTTTTGTACCAACTAGCAATACTTATAAATTAAACTTTTTTATATCTTTAAGGTAAGGGTAGAAATAATTTTGTAAAAAAAAAAAATCATGAACCAGACGATCCCCTCGTTTCCCAGTTAATTAAAAACATTGGGCTCCCCTCGTTTCCCAGTTAATTAAAAACATTGGGCTGGCTGGACACTAGCTCGATTCTCAATTCAAGTAGTTGAATTAACCAATCCCATCTGATTTATGTAAAATTCAAGTGTCAACTATGTATTAATGTATTGACCTTTCAAAAGAAAAATATGTCAATACATTATAAAACATAGCATATAAAAAAAATTCTGATATATTTGTTATGAAATATATTTCATCATCAATAAAAAACATTTGATTTTGTTAAATCAGATTTTATATTTTTCAAAAATTAATAATATATTTTAAAAAATTCATTCCTGTACAAGCGTGTCATGTTTCGTGAAAAAATCATGAACATATCCCCTAATTTAACAGTTAATTAAAAATAAAAATATTGGACTAAACTCTAATTCAATTTGCGATTCAATAGGTTGAATTGACCAATCCAATTTGATTTTTAAAACTATGTAAAATTCAAGTATCAACTATAGATTAATGTATTGATCTTTTAAAAGAAAAAAAGTGGCAATATATCATAAACATAACATATAAATTATAAAAGAAATGCTATGAAATACATTTCATCATCTTTAAAAGAACATTTGGTTTTGTTAAATTAGATTTTATATTTTTAAAAAATTTAATCAATATATTTTTAAAAAATAAAAAATCATTCAGAGTGTTTTGACCAATATATGCAGTTGCTTTTTTAACCAATATTTGTTGTGCTTTTCTCATTTCATAGTGTTTTGATTTATTTTTATAAAACATATCCCGAACATAATTGTGAATTTTAATAAAATTGAGTTATGTTTACATATAATTTTTATTAGAAGTTCTCATAACTCCTTAACTAGTGCTTATGTTAAGAAAATCCATTAAATAAAAGTGTTCCCAATATCGATTTAACAATATCTATTTACTAGTAATCATGAAATTTGAAGCAAAGGTCTAACAATATCTATTTAACAAAGAACATAGGATGAACTTAAAAAAGAGTCCCCGAAGCAACAGTGGCCACAGTGGAAGTAATACAAAAAAAGAAATTAGGACTAGTATGATAAATTCCTACGACAGAAAACAGTTTTTTTTACAATGTATGATAAATTCCTATGACAGAAAACAGTTTTTTTTACAATGCAGCTAACTCAAGATGCGTATTGCGGTGAAGCATAAAGCAGCAAATGAAAGAACTCCTATGCAGTATTTTGTGACTTCATATTTGTTGGCTTCCCTCTGTACTCTTTTTCTCATGACAAGAACAAATGAGTCATCAATAGTTGATCAAACTCAGTTAAAACTCAAACTCAGTTGTTAGAAGTTAAAACTCAAACTGATAAAGCATACTTCAACTTGTTAAAGGTCACCTTGATATCACTCTTCAAGTCATTTATATCATTCTTCAACTCACAATGCCTCATGTTAATATCATTCTACATCATCTTGATATCATTCTTATCTTCGCAAAATCATTCCTAAGTTTCTCTATCTCATGTTGTAAGGGATAAAAATGGTGGTTATGCATTACGTGATTTTCAGCATGTTACACTATCTTAATATCAATAAAATTATAGGATAAAGAAAAGTACAACCCAGTTTGCAAAGGTCTACAAAATCTAAGCAAGAATGTAATGAAGGAATACCTGTTTTCTCTCAAACTCTACTCTATACTTTGCGAGGTTGGCTTCATGCATCATTTGAATCTTAATGAAAAAATGAAAACAAAACTTATATTGGTACATACTATGCATAGTTACAAAACAAACCAGACCCAGCACTAGAGGGTCTTACTCTCTGCATTTCTCCTTTTAAAGGAATGGATTGTGACACATTCTGGAGACCGTCAGTCAAAACTTCAGTTATTGACTCAGCATGATTTGAGGGAATTCCTTCCCCACGAGTCTCCTAACCTGTGTCAAAGTTCAAACAAACAAATAATAAAATCAAGGCATTAAATTGAATAAAACAAATTACAGCATTTAAGCAGGCTCACCATTGATCAGAAGGTGAAATCCAAACTAAGGGAAACAAAAAAAAAACAGGGACGGTAAAAAATAAAAACAAAAACAGAGAAAGGGTACAAACCAAAGAATGGGAAAGAATTACATTGCCATAGCCAAGGTGTCCAATGGTTTTGGGTTGGATTTGTCAGAAAAATTCCGTGTCAGCAAAACCCTAAAACCTCCGATTCGCCACACCCATTTCGTACCTGCGAACAGACCACAAATTTCAAATCAGAAACTACAAATTCCATGCTACATTTCAAATCAGGGCGGAGAAAAAGAAAAAGAAAAAGAAATGTGTGTTTACCTTGATTGATGGCCATTGGAAGGAGAGAGCGTCTTTGTGCAGTGATTCGTCACAAGATCCAAGGGAGAGGAAGAGTTTGAGGAAAGGAAATACGTTCACTCTGAAACAAAACCCTCTAAACCCTTTTATGCAGTGATTGGTAATTGAAAATGCCTTCACTCCTTCACAGTCCAGCCCCATGGTCCTTTAACTTTTATTTTATTCTAGAATTAGTTTGAGATAAAATAAAAAGTTTTTTTAATTAATTATAAAATCTTATTCAAACCAAATTTTTATTATCAACTTTGGGTAATTCTATTTTTAAAATTTAATTAAAGGTTACTCGTTCTCAATAAAATTTTATAAAATTATAAAATAATAACAATCAAAATTAAAAACAAACCATCAATTTATTTAAATATTATCATTTTAACTTTATTTTTTACTTATTAAATTATATCGAATGAAAAAAATAAAATAATAGAAGTTGTACATATGTAAATGTACTAGTTTCTCACAAATTTTCAGAAAAAAAAAAAGACTAGTTTCTCACAAATTATAATTTAAATTTGAACAAAGATAATAACACCTTATAAAATTTTATCAGATTACATATAATTTTATCATTTTATTTTTTATATTAACTCTCTTAATTTAAAAATATTTCATTAATATTCCTTTATATATTTATAAACATAATTTTCTTTAAACTTAAAGTTTACACTGACATCCTAAAACATAATTTTCTTTAAACTTAAAGTTTACACTGACATCCTAAAATAAAGCGAAGTAATTATTAAAAAAATTCATGTGTAATTATAAAAAAAATTAAAGCTTTTAGATTTTGTTGATTAATGTACATGCATTTAGTATGAGAGAATACTAAAAATTGTCTCTTAGACAATATTCTAGTCAGAAACAACAACAAAAATTAAAAAGCAAATAACTTACATACTTTTCTTTTTTAAGAAAATGTAAACTTTGGCAAATGACTTTATACTATTATTACTTTAATTATGAAATGTATATAAATTTATTTCTATAAAATATGATTCACATGTACAAAAATGATGTTATTTTCACGAAAGATTAATTTAAGAGTTTAATTAGTATGTACTAATATCGTATAAGAATTTTATAACTCTTTATTTATATAATTTTTAAAATATAATAGTAAAGTAATCAAACTTATCTAAAAAAAGATTTGTAATTAAATGTTATTGTGTACAAATAATGATAATGCCTCTTAATTTAAATGAAAAACTTTTCCCCCGTCTTTTAGTTATATTAAAGGCTTTGTGATGTTATTGTTTCTAATGGTTATATTAAATATTAATGTAAGATTGATTCATTTAATCCTATCAAATTTATTAACAACTATTATATGGATATTAATTCCATATCACGGTGATTTTACACTTCATAAAGAATTTCAGGGCACTGCCAAAGAAAGAAGAGATACTAAAGGGAGGGTTAACATGGAATTAGTTTTTCCTTATAGTTGTGCAGTTTTGCTTACTATGTCTTTCCTGGTTACTTGTTCCCAATGTTAACATCAATTTCATGGATTTATTGGATATTTCCCACTTCAGTTATAGCACACCAAATAGGTTCAGGTTACATGGTCTTGGACTTGCTGCTATTGGCTTTGACTGGTCAAGTATATGTTCTTTTCTTGGTAGCCCTTTGGCTAGTCCATGGTTTGCTAATGCTAACGTTGCTACTGGTTTTTCCATTTTTGTGTATGTCATTATGCCAATTGCTTATTGGTCCAACCTTCACAAGGCAAGAAGATTTCCCATATTTTCAGATGATCTATTTAAGTCCAATGGTAAAAAGTACAATATCTCAACCATAATAGACTCCAATTTTCACCTTGACAAGGAGGCTTTTGAACACGAGGGCCCGAACCCTCTTTATCTTAGCACCATGTTTGCTATGTCATATGTCAATGGTTTTGCTTGCCTTTCTGCTACCCTTGTTCATGTATTGTTCTTCCATGGGAAGTAAATCACGTTGTTAATGGTTAATTAATTACCCTTTTTATTTGTGTGCGTTCAGTAATTGAAATGTGTTTTAATGGTGTAGTGAAATATGGCAGCTAAGTAAATCTGCTTTCCAAGAGAATAAGATAGATATACACACCAAGATCATGAGAAAACATTATAAACAAGTTCCTGAATGGTGGTTTCTTTGCATTTTGTTGTTCAACATCATGGCAACTATACTTATATGTGAATACTTCAACCATCAACTCCAACTACCATGGTGGGGTGTGCTTTTAGCTTGTGTAGTTGTCATATCGTTCACTCTTTCGATTGGAGTAATTAGAGCTACGACAAATCAGTATAGTTCTGTTGTAAAAATACACTAGTCATAAAATTCTTGGTAATAATATATTTAATAAAAATTTGTGGGATACTCACGCAAGACAAATTATATATTAGGCAGTCTAGGGGGACAACCATCCCAATGTGACACATAATTGAGTGCTATTAACTCTTTCACCTAAATTAAAAAAAATATATATATATATCCAAAAAACTACATTTTTTTCCTCCCATAATGCAATTTCTTGACAGGTAATTATATATACAATTAAGTATTACTTCAAACTCAGTCAACTGGTGGGTTTTTGACATGGAATGTATTCAAAGTGGGATAGTTATAATAAGACCTACAGAAAGAATTGAAGGTTGTGAAATTGATGTATGAATAAGAAAAAGGGACATTATTACAGAAGCACATACCCAAAAACTAATTAAGGTTGTAGCTATAATGCTTTAGCAGTTGGATTTTGTGGAGAATGTTGATTATGAAATACACCATTGACCCCAGATGATAAAAATCGTCATTCGGCACCCTTGTTTTCACTTTGACAACCCAAACAACCCAATCCCATAGGTTCAACACAATGTATGTCCCAATCCCACCTGTCAAATTACACAATTTTGATAATATTTGGGTTGAGCACTTCAAATTCGTAATTTTTCTTTTTTTTTATGCTCTGTTGGCCAAAAACCGCTCAAGTGGTCTATAAATGAAATACAACTATAACAATTGTATTTGTGTAACTATGTTAGTGATACCGTAGATCTGGCTAGATTAGTCTAATTGAAGTAGTGGTGCTACCTCTAACATTCCAGATACTGCATATTACCTAAAATAGTTTGGGTTTTTTTCCCTTCATTGACATTTGCATGGCCCAACAATAATTAATTTTCCAGCTTTGAATATAATAACAGAGTACATAATTGGATACGTCTACCCGGGATATCCTGTTGCCAATCGTTGTTTAAAGTGTATGGGAATGTGAGCATGACCCGCGTGCAGCTGAGCTTCTGTTCCTTGTAAGTGGTTCTCTGCAAGTAGGATTTGTTGACACTAAACGCACACTCTACACACAAAACCTTCAACCCGGTGATATGTTCATATTTCCTAAAGGTTTGATACATTATCAGTATAATTCACAATCAGTTTCAGCCACTGCTATATCAGCTTTTGGAAGTGCAAATGCTGGAACAGTTTCAATACCCCTTTCTCTTTTTAGTACAGGAATTGATGATGTAATCCTTGCCAAGGCTTTCAAGACTGATACTTATACAATAAAGAAGATAAGATCTTGCCTAAACAAACCTTAGAATACCAAGCTAAGCTTTCATGTATTACTAGTACTTCCTTCTTGTCTCTAAATATAGTTCTTGTGCTTTCTACTTGTCTGAATATTACAACAAATCTAAAACAACATGTTATTTAATTTTTTATACTTATTTTATTTGTGAAGGGGATCAATTGACTCCTAGAATAACTCTCCATCTTCTTCCTCATCTTCATCTAATCTAATTGTTAAAATAAGTATTCTTAAGAGCTATTGAATTACAAAAAAAATGAAGTTTGACAATGAAGTAACTCTTCTAAATTATTCTTGAAGTCAATTGATTCATTCTCTTTATTTCTAATGTTATTGTTTAATTATTTTCTAAGAATTTTCATGTGTTCATACCATTAGTATAAACCGTGCAACATATCAAGCATGTGTTTGTTTTCCTCCTTTGATGTTATCAAGCCATGAAGCACATATCTTTACCGTGATTAAAAGAATACTGCACTCTTGGATTGACCTCCCTTATAAACTTAAATGGGGTTGCATAACAAGAACAATCATTCCTGCTTAAGCTAGATAATTGCTGTTATTGCAACAAAGTTTTTCAATATGAATTGCCATAAATTCAACTTGGTTAAGGGCTGTGAATGGTTTATGCTTCTGAAATTTCACACTCTGTCCCTATGTGTGCTATAACATTGGAAAATTTCAATTCAAGCATTTCCTTATGTGAATAAACACAAAATAAACAAATCAAAGGTGGTGAAGATCCACATATCAAGACGGATAATCGCATGTATAATTATGAAATATCAATCAACACAAAATCATTGATTTAAGCCCTGTCTAGGGTGGTTGGCAGTTTCTGCAATTAGTTTTGAAATATATTCTGGAAACATAAATATGTTTGGCTAAACTAATTGTGAATTTTTTCTAGTTATTTTTATAACAACTTCTACCTTATTTAAAAATAAAAACAATAAAGATTGATTTTAATATTTTTGTTTCAATTTTTAGTTAAGTTTCTAAAATTCGTCCCTAAATGTCAGTACGTGTCACTATGTAAAGTTAATCTAGAATGGAGTCCATTTGTAGAAAGATAGGATAGAAAATAGAGCAGAGTTAAAGTTAATATACAAAAAGACAACCTAAGATTAGATTATTATGCATTAAAAATGTTGGAATAGAAATGCATACTGCATAGTGAGACAAAAGTTTAAAACTGAAATTTTAACAGGTGAAGAAAAAAATTGCAAATGAGAGCAAACAAAAATACAAATTATGATTTAATTAGTGCAAGATACGTATATTGACTCAACACGTCACAAGGACATTGACTCAACACGTCACAAGGAAGGAAGCGGAAACTATTTTCAACTCATACTATTTTTTTCTTAGGAGAAGAGGCAAATAGTCTGGTGTTTTTTCTTTTACTGTCAGATTTTTAAGAATATTTGTTTTATTATCTTTCTTTTTCTTTTCATGGTTCAGTATAATATTAATTATTTTCAATGATACAATTGCTGCTTTTTAGTAAATAGAAGATGATTTTTTTTTCTTAAGAAAGTTTTCATCTCTCATTTTAATCATGCCAATGCAATAAATTTCATTAAATAAAAAAAATTCAATAACTGTTTTAATTATTTTAATTTAATCTTAAATGCAACTTAATTAAAAATGGAGGGAGTATTATGTTGATATTAGAGGATACATGCACAGTTGTGAAAATCAGTTCGCATCGGTTCCATCAGACCTGTCACATTACTAGGACGGTTTCTTCGACAAATCAAATATGCAATTGACTCATTTCGAACCAACCAATTCCTATAAAAACTAGCAACTGGATCGGGTTGACTTAAGTTGGGTTGAGCTAGGGCCTTTTTTTTTAAAAAATTAAAATGATATTGTTTCTTACTTTATTTATTTTCGTTTCATTTTTTAATGCGATTTGCGAATGTGGGAAGTGAAAATTGTTATATATATATATATATATATATTACATTTTTATATATAGATCATGTTAAACTGGATTAACCGATTCGACCAATAATTCACTAACTGTTAGCAAGCCCAAACACAACAATAGTAGGCCCATTTGGATATGTTACTGTTAGCAATTTGTTAGCATCCTTGTTATGTTTTTGTAGTTTTAACTATAATGTTTATATACCTTATGGGCTTAGTCTATTTCACAGTTAGCCATTGGATTTTAATTATATTTCCTATAAATGGTTCCTCACTCTCTTGGGAAGGAGAGAATGAAATATTTAGCCTCTCTTTTGCCCTAATCTTCTTAGCTTAGTGTATTTTCTAGTTTCAGCTCAATTTTCCAAGTCTACCATTGGTGTTTTTATTCAATCGCCAACATGCCTCCTCTAGGTTGAACACAAGGATCTAAGTGAGGCCATCCTAGCTCTCATGAAGAAGGTGGTTGCATTGCAATTCTAAATTAATTCTGAGTAGCAGCAACATGCAGTCAGTCAGCTGTAGTTTCAAAATGTGATTAAAGCATGCGGGAGTCTCTACAATCCATTCTGAGCCAACTATAACATAAGTTGGCTAACCTCATCCTTACTCAAACACCCATCCCAATATTATCGTCCCCAATAACATTTGTTGCTTCCCCCAATTACACACCACATTATGTGACCACACCTCTTACAACACTCCTATTTCCACCATTTTTCAGCCAAACCCTACACTTGTCCCCAACCTAGTTTTTTCAACCCCATGTTACCTACCTCTTACCCCACTAACCCCACCTTTACAATCACCTAACTTGACCTTGTCTCTTTTGATGGCTCTAAACCCCTTGATTGGTTGTTCCAAGCTAACCAATTACTATTAGATTCCCTTTGAGAATCATTTATCCATGGTTGCCTTTTATATGTGTGGTGATGTCCTAAGTTGGTTTAAATGGATGTCTTAGAATCATCAATTTTCTTATTCGAGTTCATTTATTTGGTCATTGGAGTTATGTTTTGGGTCCTCAACTTTTAAAAATCACCCAGCTAAATTATTTAAGTTACAAAAAATTGGTTCTATCTCAAATTATCAAACAGCTTTTGAAAGGTTATGTAACAGAGTTGTGGGCTTAAGTCAAGAGGCCATTCTTAATTGTTTTATCTCGAGACTTACTCCAAAAATTTGCAAGGAATTAGCTATCCTTCATCCATATTCAATTGCCCATGCAATAGGATTGGTTAAACTTATTGAAGACAAACTTAGACCATCCTACCCTATCACTACCCCCTTCAACTAACCATATTCATATAACCACTATCCACCCAACCAAACTGCCTAACCCATCCCATAAAAAAATCACCTCAACCCACATGTAAGAACATCGTGCACAAGAAATTTGTTATTACTATGATGAAAAATTTGTTGTAGGTCACAAGTGTTATAATACTTGTTTCCTAATTCTTATGGATCATGAAATTGACCCTAAAGGTGAACCTTAGCCAATAGTGAATCTATCAAGACCATTCATAACTGCCTATATTACTCATTTTTACATAGGTAAAATAGAGCAATTATCCAAATTCCATCTCATTTAAGATCTTGTTTTTCTCCATTTTTAATTAAAATTAGATCTAATTAGGAAATTAGTCTTAGGTTTACAATTATGCATATTTTACCGTTATTTTCCTGCTTCTCTATTTTTTGAGTCAAGTTTTGAGAAAGAGGGAAAAAATGTCAGAAGAATCAGAATTTTTGGCGTTGTGACCAAGCTCCAGACGTCCAGTTCACACCTTCTGGGCACCCAACACCGTAAAAATAGAGAGCATTACATTCATTACAACCCAAACACCCAGCAGCCACTAGCACTTAGGTTAATTAGTTCCCAAGTTTGTCTTGGCACCCAACGACTACTTTGTCAACGTTGGGTGGTGGTGTTGCATTCTGAGGCCTATTTAAAGGTACTTTTACATCCAAAGGCACTTCCAAATCCGATTCTTCCACCCTTTCTTTCACTTTTTCTTCCATTTTTGTACCTCCCATCCATAGATCATGTTATCCATCCTCATGGTTAGGCACATCATTGGTTAGGGTTTGATGTAAATATACCTGAACTCTTTCGTATATTTTGTTCTCTTAATCAAAGTTTATTACACATTGTTAGTGTTCTTATGTACCTTATGTTTTAGTCCTTGTATTTTATGGATTTTACTTGTTGAATGAGCTTGAGAAAGAATTTTGACTTGTAAAATAAGAAGAGTTCCCAATGTGATTTATTTCTCGGGAGAGACTAAATCCATTGGTCGTCTTGAGCTCTAATGTTTAATGCAAGTTATTTAACTTTAAATTATGCGAGAGATCGATAGTCTAAATTTCAAATCGCTTAGTCCCTTGCTTGCAAGGAATTGGGGTTAAGGGTACTTGTATGAGTGATAAGAACATGAGTAGTAAATGATGATTTTGAGTTCATATATGCATTTAAGGGATGGTACGGTGAAATCAAAACTCAACTAAATCTTATTATCAGTGTAACGAATTACTTTACTTCATGCTTCTATTTACATTTGTCTTAGTAGTTGTTAGTATAAAAATTCATCCTTTATTTGTTACAAGTAAAAAGTATGAAAATTTTCATAGTATCATCTAAGTCCTTATGGGATTGTCTCGATATTTATCAAATACTACATAAGACTAATGCCTTTTGCCAGTAGTAGTGTAGAAACTTTGCACTTCAACAACCATTCACTTTCAATTATCCCCCAAGCTTTGTTAGGTCAACCCTTAGCTAAATCCTTAAAGTTTCATGGTCATATTGTTGGGTTACAAGGTATGGTCCTTTTAGACACAGGAAGCTCTCGTAATATTTTATGGCCACAAATTGCAACTTATTTGGCACTACAAATTGACCCTAGCCCCAACTTGAAAGTTACGGTTGGAAATGGAGAGCACTTAAAGTGTGCAGGTTTTTGCAAGGCCATCAATTCAACATTCCTTCTTACCTTTACCCAATTGAGGGCGTTGATATTGTTTTGGGTCTAGAATGGTTATCTACATTAGGCCCTATTTTGACTATTTTTTTGTTCCTGGCTTTTCCTTTAACCACAATGCTTCTTGGATCACCCTAACTGGTTCCACACCTCTATCCTCAACACCTTCATCCTACCCCAAACTTTTTCATTCCCTTCACACCAATTCCATTGCTTCATTTTGATTGCTTACCTTTCATCAAACTTTTCTATTGAAACCACTTTTGAAACACCCCACCTTGTTGACTCCTTCAAACACTTACCTATGGCTTTTCAAATGCTTCTCCTCAACTACCCTACAATCTTCCAAAAACTTCATGGCCTACCTTTTTCCTGTTTTCATTACCATTATATCCTTCTACTTCCTAACACACCACCTATTAATGTCTAACCATACAAATACCCATACTCCCAAAAAGAAGCTATGACAAATATTATCCAAGACATGCTAACAGATGGCATAATTGTTCCTAGTAACAACCTTTTTTCTTCGCCAGTTTGGTTGGTTAAAAAAAATGGCACATGGAGGTTTTGTGTTGACTATAAGGCAGTGAACGTGGTTATTATTAAAGACCAATTTCCCATTCGCACTATGAAGGAGTTATTGAACGAATTGGGTTCAACTAGAATTTTTACTAAGCTAGATTTAAAATCTAGGTACCACCAAATCTGACTTACCCGCTCGACACTTACAAAATAGCGATCTAACATTGTTCATTACCTTAGGAAAAAATTTGAAAAAAAAGTTATGTATTGATTATTTTCAGTCCTGCATATTTTTTCTCTCTCTTCAGATTCGATATTTTACCATTATTGAGAGTTATTTTGTTGTTTTACACAAAATGAAAAACGAGCACATGGTATCGGTTGTTCCCACTCTTAATTAGTAGTTACGAGGTTCGAGTTTTGGATGTGATGCCACATCATTTGGAAGAAGAAGTTTTAGCTCATACTAATTTTGGATGTGATCCTACAGTACTCTATCTAGATGGTTTCTAGAGGAGTATATATGTAATCTCCACCAAAAAGAACACAGGAACTATTCCAGTAAAGTTAAAAAATTAAACAATACGGTCAATAAATACAAAATGACAAAAGAAAATCAATAAAGTATAATTAATAACATCGATTACGCCATTGCAATAATTAAGCTAAAAACATAAGCGAACTATGCAGGGCAAGCCAAATACTAAAGGACGTTAGCAAATTTCTAATCAAACAAACTTTATCTGGTCAGTCCCATATATTACTATGATTATCATATAATATAGTGAACTTGGGATACTTATATTGAAGTCTATTTCGGCATGTATATTCAACTTCGTAAGCATGCACAATGTAACAAGAGGTACGAATATTTATTCCTCAATAGTATTATAATACTATCTATTTCTGATTTCCCATTACACCTTAATAAAAAAATAAGCTGTTAGAGTCACTCTATTAATAGATAAGTTATCATTTGTTTTCTTCTGTTTGTTGATGATGAATGTGGATGCTTTATGATAGATTATGTTTTTCATTATTACAAAATGGGAATGTCTTGGCTTATATGTCAGCCCAAGATATGACCAAGTAAGCCAAATTTTGTGAGTGCCCTTTAAAAAACAAGGACATGCAACAATCTGCTATGTAACATGGTTCCCAAATGAAGCTAGCATAAGGAATGTCACAAAATTAGTAGTTTTTGGAGAAAGTCATTAAGTTGGTTGCAAATTTTGATGTTAAAAATTTTTTGTGGAGACTTTAGCACCTGCAATAACACAATCACCTTTGAAAAATAGGAGTGATCTGTACTAAAGATGTTGCTGGAATTTATTGCTAGCATTTTAACAACAATGGTAGTGGCCTTGCTCTATTGCCTCTTCAGGAGAAAGATCATTCCATTTCTTAAGCAACGAAAGAATTTGGAAGGTTAGTGAGCTGCAGTTGTAAAATCAAATAAATAAAAAATCATCAACCAAGTATAGCAGAAATTCTTACAAATCCAAGTATTTCTTTCACCTAAGGTGACACTGAATCTTTTAAGATATTTTTTTTTCATTGTTGCATTGCAGGAAAGGAACATAAAAGCTTTGAGTACGATAAAATATCATTGAAGTATTTTGATTTTAAGGAACTAGAAAGAGCAACCAAAAATTTTAGCCAAGATTACTTGCTGGGTTCTGGTGCATTTGGAAATGTCTACAAAGGAACCTTTGACTTAGATGGAACATTAGCCATTAAGAGAGCTCATTCTGAATCATTCTCAAGTGTGGAAGAATTCAGAAATGGTTGGTTAGCCTCAATGAAGATAATTCTACCTGTTTGTCTCATGCCTATTCTCCTCACAACTCAGATCATGGTTTTGGAATTACAATTGTGGTCATAAATATACTGCAAGTTTGATGATTGCAGTGCTACTGTGACCACAACTGCAAACCATGATGCCCGCAGAAAACAAAATCAATTTATTATTCTTGACAATTATTTGTTTGTTCTTGGCAGAAGTCAGGCTTCTTTCAGCTGTAAGGCACATAAATCTTATTGGTCTTGTTGGATATTATGAAGAACCAGGTGACTATGACATCTTCCCTTATAATTAAGCAGTAATAATGGAGTTTAAATAACTGTATCATCTGTTGATGTTCTTAATCTCAATGATATTCATTGTAAAAGCACATTGCTTTAGTAGTTTAGATATGCATCAGCAATTCTCAGTGTGTTGAGGGAGTTATTCCAACACAAGTTTATGCTAACATGGTCTGACTAATTATGTCTATCAGAACGAAATGGAGCCAAAATACTAGTTTATGAATATGTTCCAAATGGTTCACTGCTTGAGTACATTATGGGTAAGTTTATTGTTTATCCTTCTTAAATCGTACTATATTCAAAGCTATTATATGTAGGCTCAAGAATTTTCCTTCCCCTCTAACGTGCTTCCTCCTAACTTAAACACCTTAATCCTTTTCCAAATCATGAAAAAAGAAGGCAACAAGAATTAAAACACAGACCACATGAAAAGGACTTTAGCCGTGAATAGAAAATTCGTGATTAAGTTCTATCTTTGATTCTGACACTACAAATGCATGGTTATGAATATTGATCTTTGTAGGAAACAGAACGAGCTTAACTTGGAGGCAAAGACTAAACATAGCAATGGGAGCAGCAAGAGGTTTATCCTTCTAATGCTAGTCCCCATTTGATTTAACAATAAATCTCTTAATTAAAATGGACTTGCTTGTATATTTTATAGGCATAGCTTATTTGCATGAAGGGGTGAAGCCAAGCATAATTCACCGTGACATCAAACCAAGTAACATCCTATTAGGGGAAAGTTTTGAGGCTAAGGTTTCATATTTTGGTCTAGTAAGATCAAGGCCTATTGGTGATCAGTCACATGTTAGTAGCCAAATCAAAGGCACACCAGGGTACCTTGACCCTACCTATTTTTCAAGCTTTCATTTGACCAAATTCAGTGACATTTATAGCTTTGGTATCATACCTTTGCAACTTGTTTCAGCTAGACCTGTGGTGGATTGCACTGAAAACCAAAATCAACATATTATTGACTGGGTAAGCAATGCATATAACCCCCAATCTTCTATTGCAAAGATTTCCTTTTAGTTATTGTCCTAATTGTCAAATGATAGTTAACTAAGATCATAATTATAGTTCATTTGAATCATTACAATAGATTGATATCTCATGCAGGCAAGGCCAAGCTTAGAGAAGGGTAGAGTTGAAGAAATAATGGATGCAAATCTACTATGTCAAAGTGAGCCATGTAACATGAAAGCTATGCTAAAGATGGGGCAACTTGCTTTGAGATGTGTGGTTGTAGAACCAAAACATCGCCCAACAATGACCCAGGTGTGTCAAGAACTAGAACAAGCCCTATACTCAACTGATAGCTTCAATTACAAGCATTCTTCAAAGGGTTTCCTTAGACCAATTGACTCATCCCAGCAATCAACAAAGTCAGAGACTCGGGGGTCACTTGAATCATACGATTGTTCACAGAGCTTTGTTAGTATTGACGGTGTTGGATTTCAGAAATTTCATGTGGATATGGATAGTTTCTCCTTTAAGAGCACAGACTTAAGGTGCCTAGAAAATAATAGTATCAGTATTGACATGGACAGAAAATAATAGTCCTAGTTTTAGCATTGAAAAGGAGAATACAAGAGAATGAGACCACATGTTATTTTATAACATTTCCATTCATCACTCTTTTCCTATATCCTATATTCGGGATGAAATAACCATTTCACAAAATTATTTTTAGTTTAAAAATTATTTTTAAATTAAAGTAAAAAATTAGAATTTAAAAAATAAATAAAAATTATTTATCAATTTATTTTTTTTGAGTAAACTACAACAACATTCGTAAAGCTTATTATAATTACACATGCACTCTTCCTACCTTTTTAATCATCACTCTTGCATTTTCCAAAGGGGTATTAGTGTAAGATGTGAGCTAGTATAATGTCTCGTGTTAATATAATATTTTCAAACTTATAAAGAACATTAGTATAATATTTTTAAACTTAAAAGAGAAGTTAATGTAGAAAAATAAAAAAAAAATTGTGAAGTTATGTGTAGTTTAAGATTTAGAATTTAGAGTTTAACTTAAAATTTTTTATTAAAAATTATTAATAAATTATTCTTTTTTATTATCTAATAAAATTATACATTTATAAAGTAAAAATTTATATTGTAAAATAAGCTCCATAATTCATAAATTACTTTACATCTTTTAATTCTTCATAATTCATAAATACAAAAATATTTGAATAAAAAACAAGAAATTGAAAGTTCTATATAAAGAAGAATAGCAAAAAACTAAACTTTTATAATCTTGAAATTGGAAAAAACTTAACCAAAAGATGTAATTAAATATATTTTTCTATGACTATTTAAACTTTATTACAATTGGAATATTTATTTTTTCTAGAATTTCATTAGTATGCACTAATAATATAATAGAGTTTTACATTAACATTCAATTACAATTATTTATTTATATAACTTTTATAGTATTAACCGGTAAAGTAAAAAAACTTACTATAAACAAAGATGTGTGATAGAAGATAATGTAAAAATTTTTACACTAACAATACACAATCATTTTTCTCTTTTTTCTATAGGTATTCTTTTACTTTTCTTACATTTTTTTTTTCATTCAAAATACAATGACACCAAAGTTCGAATTTAATACCTTGTTCATATTACCTTAATCCTCCACCAGCACAATTAGACCGGTCCTAGAAAATTTTCTTACATCGTATTATACCACTTATTGTTCATGCCAGGCTTATGTCATAAAAAATTTGTGCAATTATAAGATCCAATAATATCACATTAAGAAAACATTGCAATGTGTGAAAAAATAAAGATATGCTAATATAAAGTGATAGAAACAATTCATACTTCCATCTAAAGATTGCAAAGACAGCATACCCATCTGTTCCGTACCTACCACTAGACCCAAAATTCATATTTACCATCCTTTTATACGAAAGGTAGCCTTAAAGAAATAAGGATAACAAGCAATATGAACTTTGGATACTTGTCTTTAGTTTTCCTATAGGGTGCGACAAACTAACTATGCATTTAAAGGAGTGCACGAACTTACAGAAATCACTCCCCATTGGATGAGAAAAATATGAGATGCAAACATGATTGCCTCTTAATGATCAAATATTCAAGGTCACCTTTGGCTTCGGTACTCTACTTCCATGATGCTTTAACTCACGCAAGCTACATACCCCAAGTCACTTGTTACATTGTACTAATTGACTGAACGATTTTTCAATCTCTGTTAAATTGGATATACAATCTGGTGGTCACCAGAGCTCAATGTCTGCTAAGGGTACAACACTACATACAAGCATAACAGATCATACAGCCAGCTTCATCAACCTGAGCTAAGTTTCCATTGGTGCAGCACAGGGAGCCAAAGTTCTAGAAGGTAGGGGAATACCGCCTCCCCTCACCGATAAAGGAGGACCTCTTACTGAGCTGGCTCTGCTAACAAGATTGGAGTCAAGAAATACAACTACAACTGTGATGTCATCGTGGAAATGTCGGCGGACACCGCGATCAATTTTCTTCAAATCGGAGTACCTCATTTCTCTCTTTTTTGCTGCTTCCTGCAAAGCAGCTTTGATGAGCCTCCGAGCAATTCCCTGCAAGACAAAAAAGCATGTAATGCCAGCATCTATCTTTCACTCTTTTTAGCTACTATTTACGTGTTTCAATTTTTAAAATATCATTTTTTTTTTCATTCAAAACTGAGCATTGTAAGCAACTTAAGTCACAGCTTTTGCATTTCTACAAAATAAATAATACAGCCTCTCCGTTTTTAACATCCGCGACTGTAACCCGTATCATTTAAATGAGGATGAGGAGAGTACATTAATTAGCCTGAAATGACCCAACAGAGTACATGAACGAAGTCTGATTCAACTCAGTTGAAACTTAATGAAATGCTTAGGGCATGTAAGTTATGACAGGACCAAACTAAAGTAACTAAGCAATAAAAAATAAAACAAAAACAGAAACAATCATATAGTACATTTATCTTACATTGTGTGGGTTGTTTTGAACTATATCAACGGCATCCTGATTGCTAAGGTGTTCCCAAAGACCATCAGAAGCAAATATGAGAAATTGATCATGCTGTTGAACTTCATGAACAGAAATTGAAGGGTCAGAGCTCAAAATGGGCCTCTTAAAACCATCTCGAACACGAAACTTGGCATACAATGGTTCCTTGTTGAATTCAGCCTTTTTTAGGTATATATCGCCAATGGATCTAGAAATCTGTCACATAAAAATTTCATTAGTTATTGTACATGAAGTTTAAGGTAATGCTTAGTCTAGCTTTTTTTCTTTTTAAAAGAAGAAAATTGGGCCAACACATTTTCTAAAAAGCTCTCAGAAAGTTAACTTAATTTTTATAAAGGATTACAGAAACAGGCAGTATTTTAAAAAAAGGCTGCATGAAGGAGATTTTAGAAAGAAGTTGGCTTCTCCTCTCTCCATGCTCTCTCACTCTCTCTCCCCACTGGCTCTCTTGTTTCTCCTCTCTATTTCTTCCTTCTCTATCTCTCACCCTCCCCTTGTTCTCTCTCTCCCTGCTTTCTGTCATTTCTTTAGCTAAAAGAAATGAAAATTATCAACTGTATTCTTAAGTTCTTATTTTGAACTTTAATTTTAAAGTAACTTTTAAGTCAAAGAACAGATTGGGTCAAACATAACCTAAAAAATTTAATATCATTAAAGTAAAGCTACAGTGTAGGTTAGGCACTTGGCAGTAACAAAGGCTGCATAGGTGCAGATTAGACATCAACTCTTCCTGCAGTCCAGCACCCCTTATCAAAAACAATGTGATCATCTTTGAGTCTTTGTTACTGATAAGTTAATTATATTAATTTATCTTTCACCTGTTCAACAATTATCCTTAACATATCTTTCAGTTTATGAGATAACAAATAGATCAATTTTAAGATTGTAATCAACAATTATATAAATATAATTTAAAATTTACTGAAATGCAGGACATGCAAGTAGGATGAGTTTTATATTTTCTTGGAGGAATAGGTCGAGTTGAGTAAAAATCGATCCCCCACCAATGATCACACACGGATATGACTCAAATATTAATTGATAAACACATAAACAAGGTTCAGCCACAGTGTGATTACATTAAGTTCTTGTAAAAACAGATACTTCCCAGTTCTCCTAATTGTATATTTTTGTTTTCCCAACTTGGAGAAACCCAATGACACCCTTTTAACACTTCAAGTGATATATATGAGCCTAGACCAACCCTACTTCACAATAACATATGTTTACATTTAGAGATCTAAATGATGAACATGGATTTATAGCAAGATCACATCAGGGTACCACTACCACCAAACTAAATTTTCCTATGTTTACATATGAGTGATCAACATCCAAACAAGCATCCAGCAACTCTAGAAATATATTATTTTATCCCTTTCTTTAGATGTAACACTTAAGCTACCTTTGAAATCTTTTCTAGTTGCATAGTTATTAGAAATTATTCACTTTATAAACTTTATGAAACAAATAGTATACATAACGTATTCAGCTGTTCAATCATATTTACACAAAATAAATTTTGAAGACAAGCATAGCTTTTATAGTTCGTGTTTCATTCTCGAGAATAAAGGAAGCATTTGGATAAGCTTAAAAAAACACTTCTATGATTATCTTTTTTATGAAGTCTTTTCACAGAGACTACTTTTTCTAGCATATTAGAAAAGGACTATAAGTTTCAGAGATTTTTAAAACGATTTTTCAATTAAAAAATATCTTGACTTGTAAAAAATAAAAACAGAGCCAAAGTGAGGAAGCAAAACTCATGAGATTACTGTAGGAAATCCAGGATGAAAAAAAGAGTAAACCCCCTGCTTTGAAGTTTGAACCAATTGGAGGAATATCATACTAACTACTACATAGTGTTTTAGATGATGCGATTGAAAGGTCAAAGCTCCCTCAAACAATTAAGGATTTTGCTTGGACAGCAATTCTTTTTAAAGAATAACAGTAATTAAGGATCTAGCATAGTAGCACTCCTCTTTTAGATGAGCTCACAAGACTTTTTATCTTGTTACTAATAAACACTTCAAGACAACAACTGAAAAATCTAAAGTGGGCTCAATAAACAATAAGTGGAAATTGGAAAGACGTCTCAGTAAAATGAGGAGTCATAACACTGTTAAAGAAACCCTGGAGAGGTTAAGATAGTCAACAACATAGCTGGAGTGACCCACAACACAAACATAAAAACTGTTGCAATGTAGCACACAGCCTGTGCCAGGAAGGAAAAGACAGCCATTGGAATGACAGGCAGTGAAAATTGCCCAGTAAGGAATAATACAAGGCCATCCAAAATCACTAAATAAAATGTACTCATAAGCATCAAACAACAAGAATAACCTCAAAATAGAATTCAGAAGACACAACCCATCTAAAACAAGTCTGGAAAGTGGAAAAATGATTTAGGCTTCAACTCTATCAAAAACTACTTGAATTGACTCAGTCATAGTGCGCCACTAAAAGAAAATACAATAACAACATAAATGCAGAAGCAGAACTAAACCGTAGTCAAAATTAGGCAACCAAAAAATCTATAAATAGCACCACTAACAGAAAAAAACATAACCATGGAGCAGATAAACCAAAAGGATAAAGTGATGCATAAGCATAACCAGAGTCAAACGGCAGGAGCAGCAGAATAGTGACAATATTAAGTCAAGAAGGATGGTAGGACCCTGACACCAAGTTGAAATTACAGGGGTTTCATGAAAAAGAAGAGACAAAAAATTTGCCTATCAAAGAAAAAAAAAGGGACCAAAAAGAACATATCTATTGATACGATAAGATAAGATATATTAGATTAAGAAAATTGCTAGAGAAGCTATAGTTTTTTTTGCAGATTGAGTAGGATAGGTTAGTGGTCCCTAGTCCCTACCACTTTATCTTATCCAACAACCATTATTGAATTGAATCTAGCAGAATTCCATGATAATTTTGATAAATTTTTAGTCTTATAGCATTAATTTATTAGAAGAAAAAAAAATCAACAAATCCTTAGTCTACGTATTAGTGAACAAGACCAGCCAATAAACCCTGCTAATATAACACAAGAATAACCCTAATTTTGCAACATAATTTATATAAGATTACAGGCAATGCATCTACTAAAATCAGATCACAGCTGATGCTTTTTATCTAAAGTAGTCAAAATAGACTAACCCGGTCCGTCAGGCCTGGTCCATCATGACCCACTTTGTACCCCGTCACCATAGGTTGGTGGATTAAATGGATTGACACACCAAAAATTAAAACAAAATTAACAAAAAATAAATTTAGAAAAATAAATTTGACCATTTTTAGAAAAACAAATTTGACTATTTAGCAAATTTTAAAATTTGAATAATCTATAATTGCATTATTTTTAAATTTCATTAGTTTAAAAATAAAATAAAAAATATTAGTTAAATGATATTCTCCACTAAAAATCTACATTTACAACAAGTTAATATTAGTTTGAAAATATAAAATATTAGTTACATGATACCAACAAACCAGAAAATATATTGTCATGGAATACAAGTTAAATAAACAACATAATAATTTAAATTTAAGAAATAATAAATATTTCATATTCACATAATAATGAAAAAAAAATTCAGGTGCGTTGGTGGGTCAACCAAGCCCATCAAGAATTCAACCCAAACGGGCCGGATTGTAAGTGAGTCGACCCACATTTTTTATACAATTAACTCGCTTTACATTTTTTATACAATTGCATTATTTTTCAACCCGGCTCAATCAAATTTGACCATTTTAACGGCTCTAGTTTTGTCTCTTCACTACTATAATAGTATAACAATTCTATATACCAATAAATGGGCTGCACAATGCTACAATATAATTATAAACCTTTCATTAAAACAGATCATATTACTTCATTGCTCATTTATTTGGTTAAAAATACAAAAGCTCTCTTTTGTCCCCCCAAAAAGGAGAAACACCACTTATATTACTTATGATGTTTGTACATTAATAAAAAAAAAAAAAAACTTAATATCCAAACTAGTCTGATAAAAAGAGAGTCATTTACACAGCAGCTAAATAGATTTCAGTGCTTATTATATCTCAACAAAAATGGTTTAACTAATCAAAGGATATGCTTATACCCAAAGATTAAAACCCTCTTCCTCAAATTATATGATTAACAATGTTGATAAAATATTTTCTGAACTTGGCATTTAAGCAAATTACATTTTCGATCTCATCACTAAATTAAAAACCATTTTAAATATTTCTCACAAATGCTTAAAAACTATTAAAACAGAAATAAACAAAACAAGGCCATAACTCAGGCACAGGAAAGCAAAGCCTATGCTCAACAAACCAACCGTGAAGAGTCAGTCAACATATTGCATAATCCAAATGCTCAAAAGGTTATGATAATCACAGAAGACATAATTTAGGTATGCATATCCACACTAACCTAAAAAAATACCGACAAAATGTAGTCTAATAAAAAAATCACAAGTTTTTCACAGACTGAAAACAATAATTAAATTTTCCAATTTCAAAAACAAAAGGACAGAAGAATTTGTGGTCCTAAAGCTAGTAACCAATATTCATATGCAAAACTTACCTGTATCAGACCCTTCACCCGCCACACATTGTGCTTTAGGACCACAATTTTTGGGTCGTCTGGATGCAAAGAATGCATCTCCTGTCTCACAGATTCTATGCCCACATTATGCTCTGATGAAAGCTGGATCGCCAAAACCTGCCCAGTTGCTCTGACCACTCTCCCAAGTACAGCACGGGAATCACCAAGGTTAGCAATATAGAGGATACCACCACAAATCACACCAACCAAACAACAAGATCCCACAGCAGCAATTTGGGGATTCATAGGCCACTGTTTGGTAACCACTGACAAAAATCCTTCTTCCGTGGCTTGGTATGCCTTCCGAATAACCTCCACAGACATGGACTTCTGCTCAGATGCAAATCCTTAAAAAAAATACATACTTGTCAATACAAATGTTCACATCCAACATTGAGTGATGTGTAGAACTGAAAAACTTATATGCATTTTTCCTATTCTCCAATTAGAATTGGAGTTTTACCTTGACAATCTGTATAATTCTTTAATGCAAACCTTTATCAAGCAGATTATCAAGGAGAATCTCCAATTTTATCTGGAGAACAAAACAATCAACACCTATAGAACCACTATATCTAAGTTTTGCCCCAACTGAAATTCATAGGCACTTCTAGAGCAAGACAATATCCTTACTCCATACCATTGAAAATGTACCACATCAATTTTTCAGGGCCATCAACACCACAACTTTAACTACATTACAACTGCTATAGCCAACCACATGATGCGATACACATTCAACAGCACAAAACACCAGTGAATCTCTCTACATAATGGAGAGTGATGATAGTAATATGAAACTCAAAAACTAAAAAGCCATTACGTTTTAGATGTTGGAAGAGATTATCACAAATGTAACGCGAGGTCTCAGGTCCACCATGGCCATCATAAACACCAACAAAGGTCCCATAAGGACCAGCATCAAGCAAGCTGAGAGGACCAGACTCAATCTGGCTCTGATCCTCCAGCAAGTTGTTGGCCTGGACAACAGCCATTGAGTATTCACCAAACAAGTGCTGCCCGGCATCCTTGTACCACAGCAGCCCGTCCTTCCGCCCCGAAACATCGGAACCCTTGCCGTCGGAGGATCTTCGCCGCCAGCAGGCAGTCAGAAAGTCCATCAACCTTGATAGCATCCCTCATTTCACACCCCAAAACAACCTCCAATTCCTTCACATCCACAAATGGATGCTCCAACCCCACCCCCCACAAACCCTGCCTCACCTATCTTATATAAACAATAAATAAACAAAAACAAACAAACAAACAACAACAACAACAACAACAATAACAATATATCTACGCTATTGCAACCAATCAAATTCAGAGTCCAAACATCAAAATCCGAGAAATTCAACCGTTGAATTTCAGTAAAAACGGCACCTGGAAACAAAAATACGAACAATTAAACAAGCAAATAATACATTAATAAATTAATAAATGAATAAACGAATCAAACAAGAAATAAAACAGCAGAGTTGTGGGGAAAGAGAAGTACTAGGTTGAAGAGGAACGATACGTGATGCAACGACGTCGGATCTACAGATCCAAGAAAGGGAAGTGTTTGGCGATAGGGTTTTGTGGTTTAAGTTAACGCGTTTTTGGTGATGGTGATGTAGCACAGAGGATAGAGAAAGAAGAAGAAGAAGAAGAAGAAGAAAACGAAGACGAAAGAGGTTTTGGATAATTGATTGGAAGCGTTAATGATCAGTCATCGGTGGGAGTGAGTGACCTCAAACTGAAAACGCTTTACTTTCCTTTTCTTTTCTTTTCTTTTTCTTTCTCTCTATTATCTACTCTGCTCTTTCTCTTTCTCTTTATCTTTCTCGACACACACCGAAGAAAACTCTCCCTCAATTTCGTGAATATTACGCACACTCCTCTTTTTCTCTTTTGTTTTATGCTCATTGCTAATTACTTCTCAAATTTAATTATGATTGTGATTAAAGTTTTACTTCTAGTGTGGGAACCATCATTCATCAAATTGTTTATTGGAACAATTAATAAGATAATCAAAGCCAGTGCTGACTTTTAAAGGAAATTGTGGCGTTTCTAAGGGGAGAAATTAAGATCCAAGTGTTACTAAGGAAAATAATCAAATTAGGAAAATAATCAGTTTCATAATTTTTTATATCGTTACTTACTCTTAGTTTCTTGTTTTATCAATCACTTAATTAATTCAACTAAGATTAGAAAAAAAAAAGAAGCTGAAACTAGAAATCAAGTAAATATTATATTTTTTAAATAGTTATTAAATATACTTAATCTTTACAAGATTACCGTATATTTTATTTGTATGAAAGTTATATATATATATATATATATATATATATATATATATATATATATATATATATATTATCTTTATAAATTAAAACAAATGTTTGCCTATAAAAAATAAAAAAAATAAATTATTCTTTGATATACATAATTTTGTATATTTATATGTTGTTTATAAAAAATTGATAATTTTATGTTTTTTCAAATAATTAGGAAGTGCCAGTTTAGAAAAGATAATATATTTTGAACTTTTATTTTTATAAAATACTAGTTTTATTTTGTAAATTAGTTTTAAAATAAATAAGTCAAAGATAATAAATATATTTGTGTTATCTTCTATATAAATCAAATATAGTTAACGTAAGATAATTAAAAAAAATAAGATAAAACTATTTTTTTAGATTTTGTTACCTAATAGATAAGATGAAATTTATTTTAATAAAATCAAAAGATTAAGTTATTGGAAACAAGTTGTTATTAAATAGAGGAGAGGGAGAAGATAAGAGAGTAGTAACCCTACAAATAGGAAAAGACATCATAAAGAAAAGAAGAAGAAGAAGGAAAGGTGAGACTAACTCAGTGATAGACACAGAAAGTATAAACATGTTGTGGATAAGAGACTTAAGGAGTTCTCCAAGAGGTGAGTAAAATAGGTCTTATTAACAAGTTTTTTTTAAACTACAAATTATTGCGTTAATTTTGATCATATAAAATTGCTAAAGTGGTTATTAGAATTGGAATATAGCAGCTGGTATGTTATTAATTACTTTTCATCCTACTGCGTCAAATATATGCTTAGTCAGAGTTGGTTCAAGATTATAGTTGAATGATTTTAATATGATTTTATATATTATTTAATTTTTATTATTATGTTATTAATAGTAGTTTAGCACCCGTTCATGATTAAACGGTTGAACGATAAACATTAGGCCAATATATTGATTAATTAAGTGGTTGGACTAATTTAAAAAACATTCTGAATGGTCTCAAATTTTAACAGTGAATTAAACATACAGTACATGTGACCAAGTAATTCCCATGCGATTTTGGTTGTATAATCTCTTTTTTCTGTAGTTTTGGTTGGGATTCTGTTGCTTTTGTATTGGTGTTAATAGGTTGTTCACCATCATTGGCATAGGTGGATATTATAACATATTATATTTGTTTCTTAAATTCCTTTTAATTCGAATCAGAAAAAATTATAAATCTTGAAATGGATTTTTAGGATTGAAAGTGTTATATCCATTTGATTTAACTATGAGATTGTTTTTTAACCATACTATATATATATATATATATGTGTCCGCATGTATGTGAGAGCGAGAAGTATCATCCCCATCTAGGAAGCATATTAAAAGAAACACAACTTTATCATTGTTTTAACATGTTTTTGAATTCCTCAAACGGTTCAATACATGTTTTACATGTAAAAATACACAAAAAAAATTAAATCTTTAGTCTCATGATTTTTGTTACAGTTTCTTGTTTATCACTTATTACTTGAGTTTTGATTAGAAATAATTGAATCTAAAAATAAAGTAAATATTAGATTTTTAAAATATTCATTAAATATACCAAATCTTTACAAAATTACGGTGTATTCGTATGATATATATATATATATATATATATATATATATATATATATATATATATTAGATATATATTATATTTATAAAATTTAAACAAATATTTAAATTATTTTTTTATATACATAATTTTTATATTTATATGTTCTTTATGAAATATAATATAAAATAAAAATTGATAATTTTATGTTACATTCAAATAATTAGGAAGTACCGTTTAAATAAGATAACATATTTTAAACTTTTTTTTCAAAAAAAAAGTTTTTATTTTTAAAATAAATAAATTAAGATAATAAGTTTATATATAAAAAATATATTTATATGTGAGATAATTAAAAAATAATCTATTAGATTTCATTACATTAAATGTAAACTACGTAAGATTTACTATAATATAATTAAAATACTTACTAGAGATAAATTATAACTCATATAATTAAGAGACGAGAGAAAGTAAAAAATTAAATTTGTGTTTGATTTTACGTTTTGAAAATTGATTTTGGAATCAAAATTGATTTCATACAAGATTTCACATTAAATAATATGTTTTGTCTTATCTTTTATATATACAAAATATATTAATATGTAAGATAATTAAACTAGATAAAAAGGTAATCAATTAGATTTTGTTACATATAATAACAACATTTACTGTAATATAATTAAAATACATAAATAAGTTGTTATTAACTCATATAAATAAGAGATGAGAGAGACAAATAGAAGAAAATGAAAGGGGTGAGACAAACTTATTCGGAAGACTAGAAAGTGTAGACATGTTTTTGTAAGAGATTTAAAGAGGTTTCCAAAAGATGAGTAAAATACTTATTTTTCTTCACTTTCAAGATGGTATTATAAATCTTATAAACTAGTTTTCTTGAAATTAAGAGTTGTTGCATTCAATTTGATTATAAGAAATTTCTAAAAAAGTGTTAAAAAAAAACACAACTTTGTCTCTCTTTTTTTTAAAGATGTTTATATGGTTCTTATCACCCTTAGTTTTTTGTTTTGTCATATCAAGATCAATTCACGATGGATATGACATCAGCAAGAATTCAACCAACCATGTGTGTTTCCAAAGCACCTAAGAGATCATCATCAAGAATATGCATACATTGGGCAAATGGCAACTGCATGTACGGAGAAGATTGTTGGAATTTACATTCTTGGAATGACGGTATTTCAACTAAACTTCAGGGGAAGAATCCAAATGCCATGAGATTTGTTTGGTGGACAGCACCTCCACCTGATTTTGTCAAGATCAATTGTGATGGAGCCTTTTCAACTTGTCATGGAAGTAAAGCTTCTGCTGGTGGAGTTGTTAGAGATTGGGAGGGTAAATTTGTCGTTGGCTTTTCCCATCTGTTGAATAACTGTGAGACAGTGGTAGAAGCTGAATTATTGGCCATCAAGATTGGCATTCAAGTAACTATATCCAAGGGTTTCAAAAAATTGGTTGTTGAAAGTGATTCTTACTCAGCTATTCAACTCATTAATGATGGAGTCTTTACATGTCACCCTTATCCTGCACTTGTCTCTTCCATCCTTGATATTGCTAACACGGCAGATGCTGTTTGCTACAATCATGTTTTCAGAGAAACTAACTCAGTAGCAGATGGGTTTGCCAGACATGGATTATCATTATCTCCTAACTCTGATGTTCAGCTTTTTTCTTGTCCTCCTGCATTTAGTTTGAGGTCTTTGCGTGCAGATGAAGCGGGAGAAATATATTCTCGTTGATGCAGAATGATTGGTGGTTTTTTCAAATGTTATTATTGTACATCAGTGTATGGTTCAGTTTTTGTTACTATGTCAATTTAATACTCTTTAGTTAGTAGTTTTTTACTGGTGAATTAGTATGTATTTAAACAACATTTTGTACACCTATGTGTTCTTTTTTATAAAATATATATCTTTTCACCATTAGTTGTGTAGTATCTCAAGTGTGACTCTGTAAACATGCAAATATCTTCCTGTCTTCATGATTTTTATTTGTTTAGTTTTATGATTTTTTGTCTCTGTCAACTTTTGAATTGAAGAAAAACACTAATTGATCTATTTTGACTTCAAAATTCCACCACACATAGAAAAATATGTATATAAGGAAATATTTTGTACCCTTATAAAGAATGGGGATTTAGTTTAGTGTGCAAGGAATTTCTACTAAAATGACTTGTTGATTAAAACCTTTTCATCCTTAGAATGTTGATTTATGTTAATTAAAAATATTGGTAATACACTTTTTTCAATACACTTGATTAAAAGTTGTTATCAAAATTTTATTGTAATTTCATTAGTTGAATTTCAAGCCTGGTGGTCAGAGATTAAAAATCAAGGCAACCGTGACAAACATAATGACACATGGGTAAATCTTAAAAATTTTTAGGTATTGTTATCTAACTAAAATTGATGAATAATAACTATTTTGAAAATCTTACTTAAAACAAAACTTATGTTAAGTTCTTTATATATTTAGAAATTCGATTTTCAATTCGTTCTAATAATTAATAATTTCTATTAAATATGTCTTATAAAAGTTTAATGAGAAAAAGACAAAGTTAAGCATAAGAAATTTTCAATATTTACACAGATTTTTCAAAAAGTAAATGAGAAAACCATTGAAAACAAGTGCGTATAAAATAAAACTCAAACCAATATATTATTCTTTTAATAAACAAATAATATTTTAATATAATGTAATTTAAAATAAATATAGTATATAAAAACTTCTAGCTATGCTTGGAGCTTGCAATGACACATTTTTATTTATTAAGTTGGCAATGACAAATTTTTATTTATCCATTAAAAAACTTCGTATATATCTTTATAAGTATATAATCAAAATAATTAGGCATAATATATTGAATCTAGAAATCAAGTATATATTATTTTTAAAATAATTATTAAAAATACTGAATCTTTATGAAATTACTATGTATTTAGACGACAGTTATGTAAATACTATATTTACAAAATTTTAAAAAATATTTAAATATATTTTGTATAAATATTGCTATATTTTTATTTTATTTATAAAATAAAAAAATTATGACTATTTCAAATAATTAAAAAGTGGTTCGTAAGCGATACACATTCAATTTGACCATAGAAAAAATAGACAGAGAAAATAGAGGATCCTTATTATATTATACACTAACATACGAAAAGAACATAATTAGTTAAATCGGCAATAATTGATTATTACTTATCCCTTTATAAATATATAATGAAAATAATTAAATGCCTTAAGAAATGAGCTCAATTAATTTTAATTTATAAATATTTTTTATAATAAAAAATTAGCTTAATTTATAGACATATAAATCCATGCTTACAATGAATTACAAATATAGAAAATTGTGTATTAAAAAAACAAAATTATATTTTAGATTGGGATTGTATTGAGAAGAATTTTTTAATAATTTTTTTGTTAAACATAGCACAAATATTATTATTTATTTTATTAAACTAGCGAAAACAGAAGTGTTGTCGCGCCTGTGTATTTATATTTCTGTTTTAATATCTTTTTTAAATTTTTATATTTTGAAATATGAATGGTTATGTGACCTATTTTGAAATATATTTTATTACTTTTATATTTTTTGTTTATGATAACATGATAAAAACATATCAGATCATCCATGGATATATCAAATATGCAATGAATATAAAAAAATGGAAAGAGGAGAGTTTGAATAGAACTTAAAATATTATTATACTTGTGTATTTTCATCTTTATTAAAAATATTTATCATGATATGTACGCATTTATTAAGAGGGAAAAGTTAATAATAGGTATTTTGAAAAGTGAACATCAAAATGGGGCATTGCCTTTATTAATAGTATAGATATAGAAGTATAGATATAGTATATAATATAATATCATATATTATACATTGGAGATATAATTGGACAATTATGTATGTTGGATATCAATATTTTAAAGTAATTTTTTACTTAAAATTATAAGGTTGGTCTAGTGGTAAAATATCTATTTGGGAAATAAGAGGTTATGATTTTAAGTCCTCTTATGGCAAATTAGTTTATTTTTTTTAATTTTAAAATAGGTGTAAAGGTAGAATATGTATTTTGAAAAACAAACATAAAAAGGGTATTCCCTTTATTAATAGTATAGAAGTATAGATAAAGTATAGAATTGCAGATATAATTGGACAATTATCTATGTCGGATATCAATATTTTAAAGTAATTTTTTGCTTAAAGTTATAACGTTGGTCTAGTGGTAAAATATATATTTGGGAAATAAGTGATTATGGGTTCAAGTTTCTCTTTGTCTTTTGACAAATTATTTTATTTTCTAATTTTAAAATAGGTGTAAGGGTAGAATAAGTATTTGAAAAGTAGACATCTAAATGGAGTATTCCCTTTATTAATAGTATAAATATATATAAATCTATCCTACCATAAGAAATTTTGACTGTTACGTGTTTCTATAAAACTTAGTTGCATACTAATTATTCTATTATCACATGTTTGCTAATATTTTTTTAAAAAAATAATCATTTCTTATGTAGCAAATCATGAAAATTTTTAAATTAATTTAAAATGCTTTAAATTTAACTATTTAAATCTTGAATTTTAAATTTAAATATACCAAATAATGTAATTGTTTCCACCAAAATTGCCAATCCATGATTATCGTAATTATTATATATTTTAAAAATTTCATTCAATTAATTAAGATAATTTCACAAAATTGCCAATCCAAAATTTTATTAATATTTCAAAATTTAAATATATATTTATAATAATTTTTAAAAGTTTAAATTTTAAACAATATTTAAAAATTATTGTAGTTAATATTCAAAAATAGATTAAAAATAAAATTAGTTCCATAGACAGGAGAAAGTTACATTTAAAATTCATCGCCATCACTCAATATAAACCTTTATATTATGAGCTATGCTTTCATTTCATTCTCATTATGTTAAGTTTTGGCGGTAGAAACTCTAGAATTCATTGATGACATGTGTGTTAATGACCTTTTTAGAGTCTATTTCATTTCTTGAGAATTTTTATAAGTTAAAGATGTAAACACCTTTATTTGTTTGAAATATCTCCATCTAGGCACTTTTAATTATGTGTATAATTTTTTATTTTTTTTACAAACTTGAAATCACATTTACATACAACTCACATACTTAAACCACACCTTAAGATTAGTGCATAGCTTGTCCCAAATTTTTAGGTTCAAAATAAATTTAATTTAATTTATATTTTTTTATTTAAATATATTTATAATTTTTTATTTAAAAAGAGATTTTATTCCTTTTTTTTTCAAAATTTATAATTTTGGTAAACTTATTTTAAAATTTATTATCTTATTTTTTCCAAAATTAAAGGTATTAATCATTTAGAAATTAACTTAATGTGAATAAAACTTAGTGATACATTGATGTGACATGAATTTGTTTGTTTATTTCATTTCCTAATTAATATTTTAATTTGTTAATAATCAATATTTGATTAAAATATCAAAAGTGTGAAATTTTAAAAAATTTAAAATTACATAAATTTTGATAATAGAAGATAAAACACTGCAAAATTTTGAAATATAAAAGATAAAAAATGCATTTAAGCTATCCTAAAAAAAATAACTCAATACTTGGAGAATTTCGGATATTGTCATTCCCAAAAGTATACAATAGGAAACATGAGTATAGTATAAACAAGTATAAGTATTTTTAAATATTAAAATGTAGAGATTTGCTAGTTTACACCATTTATTTTTTAGAGAAAATAAACTAGCAAATTATAACTATAAAGTTTTTAAAATATATTCAATATGTTTAACTTGTCACTTTACTCTTTCTAAAATTTAAGGAGTCTAAATTAGAAAATATTTATAATTATAGGGTTTGCAAACTTACATCTAACTTATATTTTAGAAAGTATAAGTTAGCAAGTTATATCTATAAATTTATATAAATACACTCAAGGCCTAAGTTACTAACTTATTTATTCTAAAAAACAAGTAGCGTAAGTTAATAAACCCCTAAAATTTAATCTTTTTTATTAATAATATTTTATTATATATTTAACACTTTTATATATATATATATATATATAATTGTAAAAACAATTTGGGAAGGGGGGCATGGATCTTGTGTCCCTTATAAGTTCTGGCCTTGCCAAGATAGATGGACATACTTATATTATTACAAATTTATTATCATAGAAAATAGGTTTTAACAAGTGAATATACCACCAGTTAATTTGTTATGTTATTTATTATTTATACATATGTAAGCTACATGTCCTAGAAACATTAATTATATATATGAGTGTATATGTGTTGGTGATTCTTAGATTTTAATTAGCCCTGTATCATTTACCAAAAAAATTACTTTTCTCATATTCTTACTCTTAGTATGTACTTTTCTTACCCATGTTTGTGATGGATATGGGGTCTACAAGGAATTAAAGCAAGCCTATGTGTTTCTATAGCTCCTCAAAATTCATCATCAATTATATGTAAATATAGGATATATGTGTCATAATCGTATTTAGCTGTTGTGGTTACATAACATTATAGGGCTAGATTAATGTCGGTTGTGGGCTCTTTAATTAGTTATTTTTAGTCGTTGGAAAATGTAAGTATTTGAACAGTCTTTTGTAAAAATATATAGACACCTCTACTATTTTTCTTTATAAAATATATTTTTTTAATATTAGTAGTGTAGTGGTCTCACTCAAGTGTAACTATATGAACATGCAAATACATTATTTAGAGAAAGTTGTATGCATATATCTTGTGACCTTTATGAAGAGTAGAGATTCAGTTCATTGAGGTAAGACTTCCCGATGATTACTAAAAAAGGAGCATGGCTTATGACCTTTAGAAAGGCAATGAGGCCATTGAGGCTCTTGTTGAAATCCAAGTCTGGTGGTGAAAGATTAGAAATCATGGCCACAATGACACATGGCGGTACCAAATTCAACACTCTCAAACCTTGTGCAGGCATTAACAAGCCTCATTTCAATTGATTCTACCAAGCATGCTTCTCTTTTTTTAAAGTGATTCAGGATAGTTTTGTTGAGTTCAAACAAGTACTGCAGGATATTTGAGCAAGAATCATGCAAAGGATTAAAGACGCTAAGCTTAAGAATAGATGTGGACCCCTTGGAAACATTTCAATCCTTACACTTCCAGTTCTTTTGCCTCAACAAGTGCAATTACAGGATGAGGGATACCTAGCTAATAGCATATCAAATTGACTTCTTTTCACAACATTGTCTTTGTGTACACCAAGTGTTCATGGTTGATGGGTAAAATTTAGATGCATTTATTTAAATATTTTAGGTGTTGTTATCTAACTAAAATTGATGGATGATAACTTCTTAGAAATTTTAATTAAAATTAACTATAATATTTTTAAATGTATACGAAAATGTTAGTATAATATTTTTAAACTTGATGAGTGCTAGAGTAAAAGAATAAAAGAAAATGTTAGTTATGTGTAATTCGATAAATATTTAAGAAGTGTTACTATAATTTACTTTACATGTTTAGTCAAAATTAAATTTATGTATCATTTCATATAATGAAATATTTTTGTATAAAAAAACATAACAAGTCTATCTATTATCATTGTAAGATGTTAAAAAAATTAAGATTATAATAATATAAAGAATAAATTACATCATCATCCCCTAATTATACATGTATTTCCTATTTTTTTATGAGTGATAATAAAACTTCCTACTTTTATAACCACCTAAGAGAAGTATCCTCTATAATGTAATGACGCTAAAGTCATTAATGCAAACCTCAAAGATATCCTTGTGTTCTCAAATATTACATGAACATCCATTTTTTTTACCTATTATACTTGCACCTCCTATGTTTCTAGATAGGTGAAGGGTATTTGGTGTAAATTTTGGAAAACATAAAGAATGTTCATGTAATATATCTAAAGTAAAGGGTTGTTTGTACAGTATGTGGAAAAAATTAGTGATGACAGAACAGGTTGGTTGCCCATCCACCTTCATTTTGGCAGGTTGGGTAGTGCTTTTAGCCCGTTAACTCACTTTGCCCCACTCCACCTAGCCTATCAATTTAGTGGCCTAAATATGGATTGAGAGTCGGCTCGAGCTGCTAACCCATTAATATTATATTTTATTTTAAAAATATTATATTATTTATATAAATTAATAAAATAATTATAACAATTAAAATTAGAATTTATAAAAATTTTTAAGAAAATAAAATAAACTTTCTCATGAAGTTGTCATTTACTTTTTATAAAATTGTAAAATCAATTATGCAAGACTTACTTTTTATGATTTTTCGATTTATATTTTATAAAATTATGACTTTGTCGAGAAAATAAAAATGTATTTTTTTAAATGAATTTTATGTTATTTTTGAAAAAGAACAAAAAAAATTTTTTTTCAAAGCTAGCCAGCTGGCTCACCAACCGGTGTACTAGTGGGGCCAGCCAAGCCGTTTGTCCACCCTTATTATGATAGGCTAGCTCATTCTGCTCCATTTTTAGTGAGGTGGGCCACCCTATTTTATCACTCTTAAAAAAATAACAAATATTCTTAAGATTTGAATTAACAATTTTAATATTTGATTATTTGTTTATAGCGTAAGATCAATTGTTACATTATTACAAAAGTTAAGGAAATTTGTGATAAAAAAAAAGTGCATATACAATTAGTATAAACTTCAGAGTCATGATGTAATTTACTTTAATATAAAAATTAATAAATTCTACATTTAACAGTTGTGCACTCATAATTATTAAACTTATTATTTTAAAAATTTTCATAATAAAATTTTCAATTGTTTTATTAATTTAAAAATGAAAAATGTTAACAAAACTCTCTCAAACACTTAGAATTTATTGGTGGTTAAATAAGTGTAGCTGTTAAAGTTATTAAAAGAGAATGCCTTATTTGAAAGATTTTTTTTAAAAATATTTTTAAAAGTTACAGAGTACTTTTTTTTAAGTTATATCAAACCAAATTTACCTTGAATTGAATATTTTTTCATAAAACTTATCCAAAATTCCAATCTAAGAGGACAAGATTAAGTTCATGCCTTTTGTGAAGAAAGAAAGCAAGAGGAAAGAAAAAGATATAGAATAAAATAAAAAATAAAATTGTTCAATGTATCAAAATAGTACAAAAATGATAAAAAATTATAAATTAAAGTTACTACAGTAAATTTAATACCTATATATAATTAGTGTAAAGAGTTTTTAGCTAGTTTATTGGTTATAACTCTATTTTTAAAATATTAATTAGTAAATTAAAAAAACTTATAAAGTGTTGCAATTAAACATTAGTAGTATCAAAATCTTTTCTCTATTAAAATTACAAAATTAACATATATATATATGACTTTCCTTTCATAAACAATAATAATTTTGAAAAATTAATTTTTTTTGTATTCTTTCTTCAAACCTTTCTTTTAATGAAAAGTTAAAAAATTTAATTGGTAGACAAGTGTAAAGAATAGTACCTAAATAATTAAAATAATATGTCACTACTGTATTGGGTAGTGACATTGATGGCCTGATGCATCCTTTCAATGCTTCATCAGCTGTCACGGGTGGAACTCTCATACATGAATAATTATCATAGTCGAGTTTTGGGACCTTTTTTTTTATATACTCAAAAGAAATTTACCAAAATAATTCTAGTAAAATTAATTATTCAAATAACATCTTTTACTGAGGAAATCAATTTCTCACTGTACTGGGAGCTTTTTTTATAATCTATGATTTTAAAATTTTTTAAAAATTAATTTCTATTTATTTTTATATTATGTATTTTTTTGTTATTTTAATTTTTTTAAATGCTTTATCATTTAATTTTCAGTTTAAAGTTTTTAAATTAATATTTTTAAATTTAAATTTTAAATTATTTTTGTATAATTTTTTAAGTACATAATCTTTACATATCAGAAATATTATTTTTAAAATTATAAAATATTAATTTTATTTAAGTGTTAGATATAAAAAAAACTATTAAAGTTAACGTAATCCTATATACTTAATAAATTTAAAAATAAAATTTAAAAGAAAAATTTTAAACAAATATAACAAAATTTTCAAAAATTAACTCATAAAAATATACAAAGAATAATAAACAATGTCACAAAAAAGAAACATAAAAAACAAATTAAAAAATTTACTTAAAAAATATAAGATGAAAAATAAATTACAAAATATTTAAAAATATTAAAACAACAAAAAAAAATACACAATATAAAAAAAATACATAATAAAATAAAACATAAATTAACTAAAAAATTTAAAAATTTTAATTTTAAAATTTATAATTTAAAATAATATAAAAAATATAATGTAGGTTGTCCAGTAACCTATTTCTTATAAATTTTTTATATTAAAAAAATTAGGTTAATAATTGGTTTACATAAATCGATTTCTTTACCTGAATAGTAAAAAATGTTATTTAGAAAAATAATGTAGGAACAGGTTATTCTAATAATTTTTTTATATAAAAAAAGTCCAAGGTTTGGATTTTAGATGTGATTTTAAACAAAAACTTCTGGGTTTTTTTCCTTTTCAGTATTATTTCTATCGAACAATTCTGAGAGACATGTTATTGTGAGATGTATGGTGGATGGGCGCTGACAAATATTCTTAATAGACTCTATCGTAAAAAAAAATTACAACAATCTCTTATTTTTATTAAATTATATATTTTATTGTCCTATATTATATTTATATAAATTTAAAAATATTACACTAGTATTTTTATATATTTAAAAATATTATACTAACATTTTTCTCAAATCTTATATAACATTCTTTAGAAATTCAAACAGAATGGTTAAAAAGATAAAATGTGAATATATAGTTACACTAAACTTTTAAAAGTTTTACTATAATTCTTAATAAACATTTAATATTTTTTCACTTATTTTTCAAAAGTAAAGAGTAGGGATCCATCTACTACTAAAGTAATTTAACAGTTTTAGTCTTCATCATAACCATCTATTTTCTTAAAATATAATGTGTAAGATTTAGGAACGACAAAAAAATTCATGTCCATAAATACAAGTAGATAAATATCAGTTAGTATAAATGGGTACTCGTCACCGGCAGGTACGAGATTTTTTCTACCCCTCCTTAATGGACACAAGTACGAATATTATAATACTCTTACTTACTAAACTAAAATAATATATATATATATATATATAAAAGTTAAAAAAGATAATATTTATGTGAAACAAATCAAATTAAAATATTAATTATCAAAATTCATTGATATCAATTTTATTTTTTATGAAAACTTCATAATTAATAAAATTATTTATTACAAAAATTTTGATAATATAAAATAAAGATTTTATTTGTATTAAATATTTTTTATAATATATTATATTAATCTACTTTTAGATCTAATTTATTTTGTAGAAACTAGTATAATTTTATTTCTAGATTTTTCAACAACTAAATTATTTATTCGATGAAACTTTTTATAAAAAAGTTTAATTTCAATTTTTTTTAAATATCCACAGTATCCATGAATACCCATGAGTATTGAAAAACCTGTGAATATTTCTATAGTGGATACCCGACGAGTTTTTTAGCAGGTAGTAGGTGACAGATTTTTGTGACGGGTTGAGTAATGGGTAATAATTGTCAGTGCTTACCCGAACCCGTTTTCATTCCTATTAAAATTAATTACTTATTACAATAATTAGATTTTAATAAAATAAATATTAGACTAAATGTTATTTTTATCCTATGCTTTATTGTTTTTTCATTTTGAAACATTAAGCTTCAAAAGTTGTATCATTATCCTTTATGTTTTACAAAACTTCATTATAGTGCAATCTTTTGAATATATTTAGTTTTTTTTTTTAATTTTGAAATTTAAAAATAGTTGAATTAAAATAGAAATAAACTAAAAAAGTCACTATCTTTATTTCAATCCTATTAATATTTTAAAATCACATCTTCTAACACTAGCACCAATTCTCAAAATACAATTCATTTCCAATGTCAACACTATTGTAACTTAGTGCATTAATCATGTCACTAACACATAACCTGGATAGAAATATGACTCCCACAAATTAGGTGAGTAAGAATCAAACTTCTCCTGTTTTCTTTTATAAATAACCAAAATGGAATTTTTAAAAGTTAATGTACTAATATATGTCCCCTATATATAGAGAGAAGAGAGGAGAAAAATCCACCTACTTCAAGGTTAACTTTAAGGGAGTCACTATATATTCATCCTCAATAGTTTCTTTTTTAAATTAAAAAGTTATAATAAGCAATTAATCACAATATTAAATGTCAAAAAAATAAATAATAAAGATAAAAAAAAGTTTCTTATACTAATATTGAAATAAGTGAATCTATTATTATTATTATTATTATTATTATTATTATTATTATTATTATTATTATTATTATTATTATTATTATAATAATAATATGCACACAAACAGGTACACGAATTAGTTTTTTAGTCAAAACTTTTATTTAATATATTTTTAATATATATATATATTTTGATATATTTAATTTTATATTAGAATAAAATTTAGAATTGATTATGTGTCGACATAATTTAGACTAATTTTTTACATTGAATAAAAATTTATAATAAATTTTGGTGTGTTTATAATAAAAACATATTGATCTAAATTACCTCATCTTAAAAATCAATTTTTTACATATATATATATATATATTATTTTAGTTTAGTAAATACGAGTATTATAACTTCACGATAACATTGCTATTAATGTATGAATTTAATTTGTATATATTATTGGTATAAAAATTTTTTACACTTACGTTCAATTATAACTTCTTGTAATTTATGTAACTTTTAAAGTAGTAAGGAGTAAAGTCAACTAATTTATCATGAATGAAACGTTGTGATTCAATGCGAGTGTAAAGATCTTTACACTGGTGTATAATAATTAAACTCTTATAGTATATTATATTTTTTATAGTTAAATTTTGTGTAATTTGAATGATAATAATAAGAAATAAATTATAAATCTAGAGGTATTTTTTTTATATACGAACTTTTGTATTTTAAAATGATTCATCATAAATCTACTTAATTTAAATACAAGATACCTCTTTTTCTAACCAGATAAAATATATGAGATCTCTCCATTCAGATAAGAAGATATTAAAAAAACACTTTGTTTTGTTTTGTTTTTTTAAGATATTTATGAGATTTCTCTCACGGTTCAATATGGGTTTAATATCCAACAACACGTAAAAAAGAATTAAAACAAAGTCAGTTTCATGATTTTTTTATCGTTTCTTACTCCTAGTTTCTTGTTTTATCAATCACTTAATTAATTGAACATAGATTAGAAAAAAAGAATCGGAAAGTTGAATCTAAAAATCAAGTACATATTATCTTTCTGAAATAGTTATTAAATATACTTAATCTTTACAAGATTACCGTATATTTTATTTGTATGAAAGTTATATATATATATATATATATATATATATAATTTATATATATTATCTTTATAAATTAAAACAAATGTTTGCCTATAAAAAATAAAAAAAAATAAATTCTTCTTTGATATACATAATTTTGTACATTTATATGTTGTTTATAAAAAATTGATAATTTTATGTTTTTTCAAATAATTAGGAAGTGCCAGTTTAGAAAAGATAATATATTTTGAACTTTTATTTTTATAAAATACTAGCTTTATTTTGTAAATTAGTTTTAAAATAAATAAGTCAAAGATAATAAATATATTTGTGTTATCTTCTATATAAATCAAATATAGTTAACGTAAGATAATTAAAAAAAATAAGATAAAAATATTTTTTTAGATTTCGTTACCTAGCATAGATAAGATGAAATTTATTTTAATAAAATCAAAAGATTAAGTTATTGGAAACAAGTTGTTATTAAATAGAGGAGAGGGAGAAGATAAGAGAGTAGTAACCCTACAAATAGGAAAAGACATCATAAAGAAAAGAAGAAGAAGAAGGAAAGGTGAGACTAACTCAGTGATAGACACAGAAAGTATAAACATGTTGTGGATAAGAGACTTAAGGAGTTCTCCAAGAGGTGAGTAAAATAGGTCTTATTAACAAGTTTTTTTTAAACTACAAATTATTGCGTTAATTTTGATCATATAAAATTGCTAAAGTGGTTATTAGAATTGGAATATAGCAGCTGGTATGTTATTAATTACTTTTCATCCTACTGCGTCAAATATATGCTTAGTCAGAGTTGGTTCAAGATTATAGTTGAATGATTTTAATATGATTTTATATATTATTTAATTTTTATTATTATGTTATTAATAGTAGTTTAGCACCCGTTCATGATTAAACGGTTGAACGATAAACATTAGGCCAATATATTGATTAATTAAGTGGTTGGACTAATTTAAAAAACATTCTGAATGGTCTCAAATTTTAACAGTGAATTAAACATACAGTACATGTGACCAAGTAATTCCCATGCGATTTTGGTTGTATAATCTCTTTTTTCTGTAGTTTTGGTTGGGATTCTGTTGCTTTTGTATTGGTGTTAATAGGTTGTTCACCATCATTGGCATAGGTGGATATTATAACATATTATATTTGTTTCTTAAATTCCTTTTAATTCGAATCAGAAAAAATTATAAATCTTGAAATGGATTTTTAGGATTGAAAGTGTTATATCCATTTGATTTAACTATGAGATTGTTTTTTAACCATACTATATATATATATATATATGTGTCCGCATGTATGTGAGAGCGAGAAGTATCATCCCCATCTAGGAAGCATATTAAAAGAAACACAACTTTATCATTGTTTTAACATGTTTTTGAATTCCTCAAACGGTTCAATACATGTTTTACATGTAAAAATACACAAAAAAAATTAAATCTTTAGTCTCATGATTTTTGTTACAGTTTCTTGTTTATCACTTATTACTTGAGTTTTGATTAGAAATAATTGAATCTAAAAATAAAGTAAATATTAGATTTTTAAAATATTCATTAAATATACCAAATCTTTACAAAATTACGGTGTATTCGTATGATATATATATATATATATATATATATTAGATATATATTATATTTATAAAATTTAAACAAATATTTAAATTATTTTTTTATATACATAATTTTTATATTTATATGTTCTTTATGAAATATAATATAAAATAAAAATTGATAATTTTATGTTACATTCAAATAATTAGGAAGTACCGTTTAAATAAGATAACATATTTTAAACTTTTTTTTCAAAAAAAAAGTTTTTATTTTTAAAATAAATAAATTAAGATAATAAGTTTATATATAAAAAATATATTTATATGTGAGATAATTAAAAAATAATCTATTAGATTTCATTACATTAAATGTAAACTACGTAAGATTTACTATAATATAATTAAAATACTTACTAGAGATAAATTATAACTCATATAATTAAGAGATGAGAGAAAGTAAAAAATTAAATTTGTGTTTGATTTTACGTTTTGAAAATTGATTTTGGAATAAAAATTGATTTCATACAAGATTTCACATTAAATAATATATTTTGTCTTATCTTTTATATATACAAAATATATTAATATGTAAGATAATTAAACTAGATAAAAAGGTAATCAATTAGATTTTGTTACATATAATAACAACATTTACTTTAATATAATTAAAATACATAAATAAGTTGTTATTAACTCATATAAATAAGAGATGAGAGAGACAAATAGAAGAAAATGAAAGGGGTGAGACAAACTTATTCGGAAGACTAGAAAGTGTAGACATGTTTTTGTAAGAGATTTAAAGAGGTTTCCAAAAGATGAGTAAAATACTTATTTTTCTTCACTTTCAAGATGGTATTATAAATCTTATAAACTAGTTTTCTTGAAATTAAGAGTTGTTGCATTCAATTTGATTATAAGAAATTTCTAAAAAAGTGTTAAAAAAAAACACAACTTTGTCTCTCTTTTTTTTAAAGATGTTTATATGGTTCTTATCACCCTTAGTTTTTTGTTTTGTCATATCAAGATCAATTCACGATGGATATGACATCAGCAAGAATTCAACCAACCATGTGTGTTTCCAAAGCACCTAAGAGATCATCATCAAGAATATGCATACATTGGGCAAATGGCAACTGCATGTACGGAGAAGATTGTTGGAATTTACATTCTTGGAATGACGGTATTTCAACTAAACTTCAGGGGAAGAATCCAAATGCCATGAGATTTGTTTGGTGGACAGCACCTCCACCTGATTTTGTCAAGATCAATTGTGATGGAGCCTTTTCAACTTGTCATGGAAGTAAAGCTTCTGCTGGTGGAGTTGTTAGAGATTGGGAGGGTAAATTTGCCGTTGGCTTTTCCCATCTGTTGAATAACTGTGAGACAGTGGTAGAAGCTGAATTATTGGCCATCAAGATTGGCATTCAAGTAACTATATCCAAGGGTTTCAAAAAATTGGTTGTTGAAAGTGATTCTTACTCGGCTATTCAGCTCATTAATGATGGAGTCTTTACATGTCACCCTTATCCTGCACTTGTCTCTTCCATCCTTGATATTGCTAACACGGCAGATGCTGTTTGCTACAATCATGTTTTCAGAGAAACTAACTCAGTAGCAGATGGGTTTGCCAGACATGGATTATCATTATCTCCTAACTCTGATGTTCAGCTTTTTTCTTGTCCTCCTGCATTTAGTTTGAGGTCTTTGCGTGCAGATGAAGCGGGAGAAATATATTCTCGTTGATGCAGAATGATTGGTGGTTTCTTCAAATGTTATTACTATACATCAGTGTATGGTTCAGTTGTTGTTGTTGTTGTTATGTCAGTTTAATACTCTTTAGTTAGTAATTTTTTACTGGTGAATTTCTATGTATTTAAACAACATTTTTTACACCTATGGTGTTCTTTTTTATAAAATATATATCTTTTCACCATTAGTTGTGTAGTGCCTCAAGTGTGACTTTGTAAACATGCAAATATCGTCCTGTGTTCATGATTTTTATTTGTTTAGTTTTATGATTTTTTGTCTCTGTCAACTTTTGAATTGAAGGAAAACACTAATTGATCTATTTTGACTTCAAAATTCCAGCACATATAGAGAAATATGTATATAAGGAAATATCTTGTACCCATTATAAAGAATGGGGATTCATTTAAATAAGCAAGGAGTTTTTGCTAAGATGACTTATTGATCAAAGCCTTTCATACTTAGGATGGTGATTTACTTTAATTAAAAATATTGGTAATATACATTTTCCAATACACTCAATTAAAAGTTTTTATGAAAATTTTACTGTAATTTCATTAGTTGAATTTCAAGCCTAGTGATTAGAAATTATAAATTAGAAATCAAGACAACGGTGACAAACACCATGACATATGGTGGTACCAAATTACAATGCTCTCAAATGTTTGTATTTTATAAAAAAATAACAAATGTTCTTAAGATTTGAATTAGTAATTTTAATATTGATTATTTGTTTATGGCATAAGGGTAACTATTACATTATTACAAAAGTCAAGGGACTTTGTAATAAAAAAAAGTGCATATACAATTAGTACAAACTTCAACTTCAGAGTCATGATGTAATTTACTTTAATATAAAAATTAATAAATTATACATTTAAATTTGTACAATCATAATTATTAAACTTATTATTTTAAAAATTTTCATAATAAAATTTTCAATTTTTTATTAATGTAAAAGATGAAAAAATTTAACAAAACTATTTCAAACACTCATTATATGACGTTGGAATTTATTGGTGGTTAAATAAGAATAGCAGTTATTAAAAGAGAGCACTTTATAAGAAGAATTTTTTTAAAAACATTTTTAAAAGTTACAGAGTACTTTATTTAAAATTATATCAAACCAAATTTACCCTTGAATTGAATATTTTCTTATAAAACTTACCCAAAATTCCAATCCAAGAGTACAAGATTAAAGCCATACTTTTCGTGAAGAAGAAAGCAAGAGGAAAGAAAAAGACATAGAATAAAGTGAAAAATAAAGTTGTTCAATTGTAAAAAAATAGTACGAAAATGATAAAAAGTTCTAAATTAAACTTACTACGATGAGTTTAATACATATATGTATAAAGAGTTTTTAACCAGTTTATTAGTTATAATCTTATTTTAAAAATATTAATTAGTAAATTAAATAAACTTATCAAACGTTGCAATTAATTGTTAATAATACAGAAATATTTTTCTCTATTAAAATTACAAAATTACCATATATATACACATGTGTGTATGACTTTCCTTTCATAAACAATAATAATTTTAAAAAATTAATTTTTTTTATTTTTTTTCATATTTTTTTTAATGAAAAGTTTAATTAATATGCAAGTGTAAAAAAATTTACATAATTTTAATAAATTTATTAACTTTATCAATTAATAATTTAAAAGTTATATAAATAAAAAATATAATTAAATATTAACATAAAAATCTTTTTCACTGTATACACACTAAACTCAAAGATATGAAACCTATGGTATTAATATACTTTTCTTTCTAGTTTTTTTTTTTTTTTTTATAACTTTCTTCTCGTTTGCTTTGAAACTTCATTATTTTTACGACCAAACATGTGATGAAGTATCCTCTTCTAAGGACCAAGGTAGTTGATATACCGTTTGTACGCAAGTTGGCAGAAGAAGCCGCGAAGGCAACAAGAACAACAAAAAACAGAACATAAAAACTACACTGATAGAAAACATAACTGAAAATTCCATCTCTGCCCTGTCCAATCCATCTTCGTTTCTTCTTTAATCTCTTCCCATCCATCAATTTTCCTCCAAAGTCCAAACCCTAACCCTAACCCTAACTCGCTCCATCAATTTCCTTCCTTATCCGCCACGCCAAGATTACCGATCCATTTCGAATTGGAAGCTGAACTCCAATTTCCGATGGGACAGCCCCTCCCGCCGCCGCCGTCGTCGCCCCCCAGCGACGACGGCGACCACACGTGGTACGGCAACATCGATTACCTCCTCAACATCTCGGTGATCGGTTCGGCCTGCTGCCTCCTGATCTTCCTCCTCGTGAAGCTCCGCAGCGACCACCGCCGCATGCCCGGCCCCGCTGCCCTCATTTCCAAACTCCTCGCCGTCTGGCACGCCACCGGCCGCGAAATCGCCCGCCACTGCGGCGCCGACGCCGCGCAGTTCCTCATCATCGAGGGCGGCAGCTGCGGCCTCCTCCTCTCCCTCGCCGCCCTCGCCCTCACCGTCCTCCTCCCCCTCAACCTCTCCGCCGGCACCGCCCTCCTCAACGACGGTTTCTCCAAAACCACCATCACGCACATCGAGAAAGGCTCCCCCTTGCTCTGGATTCACTTCCTCTTCGCCGTCATCGTCGCTGCTTTGGTCCACTTCGGGATTTCCGCCACCGAGGAGCGTTTGCGGATTACCAGGTTCAGAGACGGCTACGGTAATTTGAGTGATCCTACGGCCAATTCCACTGCTATATTCACTATCATGGTTCAGGGTTTGCCCAAAATTATAGGCGCTGATAGGGTAGTTTTACACGAGTATTTTCAGTATAGGTATCCCGGGAAGGTTTATAAGGTTATTGTCCCAATGGATTTGTGTGCGTTGGATGATTTGGCTAATGAATTGTTGCGTGTTAGGGATGAGATTTCGTGGTTGGTGGCCAGGATTGATTCTCGCCTTTTGCCGGAGGAAGGTGGTGGCGGCGGCGGTGCCCGTGCTACCGGATTCTGGGGTTCGGTTGATTGTTGTTGGAAATGGTTGAAGGGTTTGTGTGCTGATATTATGGGAAGGTTTGGTTATACTGATGAAGAGAGGTTGAGGAAGTTGCAGGAGTTGAGGGCTGAGTTGGAGAGTGAGTTGGCTGATTACAAAGAAGGGCGAGCACCGGGTGCTGGAGTTGCGTTTGTTATGTTTAGGGATGTTTATACTGCTAATAAGGCTGTTCAGGATTTTCAGAATGAGAAGAGAAGGAGAATTGGGAAGTTCTTTTCAGTTATGGAGTTGAGGTTGAGGCGGAACCAGTGGAAGGTTGAGCGTGCTCCCTTGGCGACTGACATTTACTGGAAGAACATGGGGACCACAAGGATGCCACTCAAGTTGCGGCGGGTGTTTGTCAACACTTGTTTGTTGTTGATGCTTTTGTTCTTCAGCTCACCGCTTGCAGTGATTAGTGCTGTTAAGAGTGCTGGTAGGATTATCAATGCTGAAGCTATGGATAATGCGCAGATATGGATAATGCAAAGCTCTAGCTGGCTTGGGAGCCTTATATTTCAGTTTTTACCCAATGTGGTTATATTTGTTAGCATGTATATAGTGATCCCTTCAGCTCTTTCATACCTCTCAAAGTTTGAAAGGCATTTGACAGTGTCTGGGGAGCAAAGAGCTGCACTTGTGAAGTTGGTTTGCTTCTTCCTTGTGAATCTCATTCTCTTGAGGGGTTTGGTGGAATCATCGTTAGAAAGTACAATCTTGAAGATTAGGCAGTGCTATTTGGATAGAGCAGAATGCAAGAGGATTGAACAGTATATGAGTGCATCTTTCCTGTCTAAGTCATGCCTTTCCTCACTTGCATTTCTGATCACAAGCACTTTCTTGGGGATTTCATATGATCTCTTGGCCCCCATTCCTTGGATTAAAAGAAATATTCAGAAATTTCGGAAAAATGACATGCTCCAATTGGTGCCAGAACAAAGTGAAGAATACCCTTTAGAACATCAGGGCGTAGATAATAGTCTTCAGAGACCACTGGTGCATGATAATGCTTATGACATTGCCAATGGGGATAATATCGAGGGACAAGATCTTTCTGTTTATCCAATCACTGGAAGCTCACCTGCTCCTAAACAGACATTCGATTTTGCACAGTATTATGCCTTTAATTTGACAATATTTGCCCTCACTTTAGTATACTGTTCATTTAATCCCATTGTGGTCCCTGTTGGTGCTGTTTATTTTGGGTATAGATATGTTGTTGACAAGTACAATTTTCTGTTTGTCTATCGAGTTCGTGGCTTCCCTGCTGGCAATGATGGAAGGTTAATCGATACTGTAATATGCATTATGCGATTCTGTGTGGATTTGTTCCTACTTGCTATGCTCCTATTCTTCTCAGTTCAGGGGGACTCTATGAAGTTGCAAGCTATATTCACACTTGGATTATTAGTCATGCATAAATTACTGCCTTCAAGTAATGATAGTCTTCAACAAACTCTTTTGGAGGGCATTCAAACAGTTGAAAACGTTATTGATTCTAGGCCAATTGATTATGAGGTCTTTTCACAGCCCAGGTTTGATTGGGATACCTCCCAAAGGTGATAAGCTTTGGTAAGCATTGCTTGCTATTCTTCTATACAGGTGTATCTGTTCCCTAACATGTATAACTTGGAAAAAATTAGTGGTGAGGGATGGGGATTGGGGACAGGGGTCACGCTGGGCCAGGGTAGAAAAGGGAAGAGGGTTCTGGTAACGCTGTTCATAATTTGTTTTACACGCATTATTGACATTTCAATTCTTCTCTTCAATTTTCTGCCTAATTCCAAACCTTGACCAGGATGATAATGAATGTACCATATGATTTTTTGTGAAGTTCATGGTTTCCTAGTAGTTTCTGCAGATTTTAAGACCATTTGTCCTGCTATCATTTTAACTTGTAGCACCCCTTCATAGCCTTTCATTGTTTACAATTTTTTGCAAAACTTCAAAACATCTTCACTCTCTTCTATCCTAAGTTTTTTGACAAAGTATGACTTAACTTCATGGCTGCACACACATATATACCCATCTCTTTGAAAGAGCATCTTCATCCTTTTTGAACATACATGACAAAAAAAGTTCCTAAAAACAGGTGAAAAAATATATATGTTCGAAGAGGGTGAGGATGTGAAATGGAGAAGTCAATCTAATCTTTCAAAGAGGTGGATAGAGGTACGTGTACTTAAGGTAAAAGAGGGTGAGTGTGTTTTTGGGTTTTATAGAAAATTATAAATATTAAGGTGTGAATAAGAAATAAGAGGATGTTAAAAGATACTGCCTTTTAACTTCTAGATCCCCGACATATTAAGGAAATTATGGGTGGAAATGGTATGTTGGACTTATTTTTGTTAGAAAGGAGAGCATGTTGTTTAGAGCAACGTTGTTGTTCTTGAAGGCTTATCTTTGTAACGGAGTTTTGTATATCTCATTTCCATGATAAATATTTTTTTTAACTTATTATTTACAAGGAAACAATTTATTTTTTAATTGGTTTTTATTTTATTTTAATATATAATTACTTTTCTTCAGTTATTTATTTAACTTAAATAAAAAAATTCATAAACAAAATCATATTTATATATACATAAGTCATATATTTTAATATTACATACTTTTCCATTTCATATAAAAGAATAGGGAAGATTTTATTTATGTATAGATATCTCTTATACTTTTTTCTACTGCTATATTCACATTATCGAAAAAATGTTTAATAACAGATTTGTATAATTAGTAGGTGAAAGGTAAAAAATATAACTAATGATCTTTCAATTACTATCGGTCCTTCTTGTTATAAAACACCAGAGAAGAAAATATATGTTAGTTTCTCTAAATGTAATTGAGTTTTCAATTACATTTGTAATCCAATTAGTGTTTGGGAAAGTGACAAAAATGACTGTTGAGAAAGGGTTGGACGCATTCATTTTTTTTAAATTTAAATTTTCATATCTTTTTATAAAAGATAAGAAAATAAATGAGTGGGAACAAATATCAGTAAATAATTTAAATAATAACAATTAAATAATAAAAAATTATATATATATATATTTATTTAAATAGATATGCAATTATTTATATAAAAATAGTAATCTATATATTGATATATATACATATTTGGTTATAATAATTTATTTATTTATATATATATATATATATTTAATTATATAAAGAAATTTGAATTATTTTTTTAAATGACTAGTCAGAATAAATGAGTTGGTTTTTAAAGAATATAATATTTTATTTTAAATATTTACTCGTTAAATTCTAAAGAATAATTCTTTAATTATAAATTAATTCAAACTTTTAGTTAAAACATTAAAACTTTTATTATAATCTTTTTATATATAAGAATTAATAAAAAATAATCATTATATTTAAAATAAAATAGTTAATTAATAGTTGAAAAAGCATAATTAATTTAATAACTCAAATAAGATTACGAACATCAAATCAAATAATTATAGCTAAAAGTAAGTTAAAATAATAAATAAGGTTAGATATATCTCACTAAATAAATATAACTAAAAGTAATATAAAATAATAAATAAAATAAGATTAGATACACTTCATTAAAGCGAAGTTAGGTCATCTTACTAAATAATTATAATTAAAAGTAACATAAAATAATAAATAAAACAAGATTAGAGTCCTCACTAAATAATTATAATAAAAAATAACATAAAATAAACAAATAAATATAATATTTAAAAGTGATAAATATATCATTCTCGTACCTTAATAATTGTCATAATAGAAAATTTTGAAATTTTATCTCTGAAAAAAACACTCACTCATTATTACTCTCAATTTCTTTCCAGTTTTTCTCCCTTTTTTTTTTCCTTCTCGTTAACAGTCCCCATTTATAAGCTTATGAGAGTGAAATATTCTAGTAATTTATTTTTTTACCATATTACTTACATTCAATTTTCACTTGTATACAAATAACTTCTAGATGGATAAGTCTTCTTCAAACTTATCCCCTTCTTCTATTTTATATATATATATATATATATATATATATATATATATATATATATATATATATATATTAATATTAGTTTCTTAGGTTTACCTTTACGTTTTTACGTAACATTACAATGTTTTTTTTAATTCATTTATTTATTTTATTTATATAATAATTTCTTTTTTTTATTAGCATATCATTAAAATGAATTCAATAAAATTGGAATTCTGTAAATTATCATCCCTGGTATAATTTATAATAACCTAAAAATTATTTACGAAAAATAAAAACTTCAACTTAAGTATATATATCGTATACTATATATTTAATAAGTAATTTTAAATTATTTATTTGTAGTATTTACTTATACAATATATTCTAAAAAAATAAATATTAAATTTTTACATTTAATAATAATAATGAAATATTGTACTAAAAATTTAAAATATAATATTTGTATATTTTAAAATATTTCAACTGAAAATTTAAGATAAGTTGATAATATAAGTAGATATTATTTAGATCCTTGAATTTATTGAAAATTTAAAATTTCATATTAAATATTTTATTAAAATATATTATAATCTTGAAATCAATATTTGGCAATATCAACATAGGAAAAAAAATAGATTTTTAAGTAAAAATCTTGTTTTTATACAACAATAAACAAGATTAATCCATCGTTTAAGAATATATGTGATGTTTTATTAAAATAAAAAATAAAATAAATCTTTAAATTATAAGATTTATATAAAAAAATGAGTTAAGATAAACCAGAAGATGCTATGAGAGTAAGTGCTGCTCCTATTGCCGACCCCATTCAGCCAACTTGCAAAGAAAAATCATAGAAAGCCAAATAATTCCTCTATTTTAATTGTTTTTTTAAGGAAAAACCTATTATGGGCATTGTGTTGTTATATGTGAAAATATTTAATAAATTCTTTTATTTTTTAATATTATTGAATGGAAACTCTGACAGAATGTTTGTAAAAGAACATCAACGTCGGTTTTCCAGTTCTCCAAGCAAATTCTCAAATTCCTAGGCATTAAATGTGAAAGGAGAAAATTGTTACTTCTAAGTTGTATCTAAGATTCTTCTTTTTAAATTACCAGAAACGTGAATAATGAACTATAACCTACTAAGCAATAAATTATGAAATTAATATTTTAATGTAAAAAAAATTATATTAACAATTAATTATAACCTTTATTTATATGATTTTTTAAATAATAATTGATAAAATTAATAAATTTATTATATATAAAGGATTATAATTATCTATTAATATAAAATTTTATTTATATACATATCTCTCCTAGTAAAAAATTGTTCAATAAAAAATATATATAATCAATAGGCGGGAGGTAGAAAATTATAACCAATTGTCTTCAATTACTATTGATTTTTTTTGTTATAAATACTAAAGTAAAGATGACACTCTTTTTAAATGTAACTAAGTTTTCAATTACATTTGTAATTTAATTGTTGTTTGGAAAGGAGGCCGAAATGACTACTGAGAAAGGGTTTGGGTAGTTGGACGCGTTCATTTTTTTAAATTTGGATTTCCATATTTTTTTATAAGAGATAAGAAAATAAAAGAGTAAGAACAAATATCATGTAAATAATTTAAATAATAAAAAAATTATATATATATATATACAATTATTTATATAAAAATAGTAATATATATATATATATATTTGGTTATAATAATTTATTTATATATTTTTTTAATTATATAGAGAAATTTGAATTTTTTTTGTAATAACTAGTCAGGATAAATGAGTTTCTTTACCATGATTTTTAAATAATACAATAATATTTTATCTTAAATATTTACTCATTTAAATTCTTAAGGAGAATCCTCCAACTACAAATTAATTCAAACTTTTAGTTAAACATTGAAATTTTTATTATAATTTTTTATATATAAGAATTAATAAAAAGATACCATTATATTTAAAATAAAATGATTAATTAATAGTTGAAAAAACATAACTAATTTAATAGATTACGAACATTAAATCAAATAATTATGACTAAAAGTAAGTTAAAACAATAAATAAGACAAAGTTAGAGATATCTCACGGAATAAGTATAACTAAAAGTAACATAAAATGAAGTTTGAGACACCTCACTAAATAATCATGATTAAAAGTAATATAAAATAATAAATAAAACGATATTAAGATCACCTCACTAAATAATATAATTAAAAGTAACATAAAATAGATAAGTAAATATAATATTTAAAAGTAATAAATATAATTATTTCCTTATCTTAATAATTACAATAATGTGAGAGTTTAAATTTTCTTCTCGAAAAAAGCACTCACTCACTATTACTGTTAAATTTCTTTCCAGGTATATAAGCTTATGAGAGTGAAGTATGCAAATAAATTGTTTTTCTTTTTTTTACCATCATTACTTACATTCAATTTTCACTTGTATACAAATAACTTCTAGTTAGTTATGGATAAGTCTTCTTCAAACTTATCCCATTTCTCTATTTTATATATATATATATATATATATATATATACACGCGTATGTGTTTCTTAGGTTTACTATTACGTTTTTATATAACGTTACTCACGTTCTATTAATTCATTTATTTATTTTATTTATAGTAGTGGTCGTGCCTGTATTTACATTTTTATTTTTAATATATTATAATAATTTTAGAGTTTTAATTTAATAACTTTTATAAATTTTTATATTTTGAAATATAAATTATTACGTGACGTGTTTTTAAATATATTTTTATTAATTTTATGTTTTTTATAATAACATGTAAAAATATAATAATTTATTTTTTTATTTGCATATCATTAAAATGAATTCAATAAAATTAGAATTCTGCAAATTATCATTCCTAATATAATTTATAATAACCTAAAAATTATTTATGAAAAATAAAAATTTCAACTTAAATATATAAAAAAATATATGTCATATATTATACATCTAAGAGTTTAATTGGTATATACTGTCAGTGTAGAAGACTTTTACACTGACATTTAATCATGACTTTTCATTTATGTGACTTTTAAAATACTAATGAGTAAAGTCAACAAATCTACCATGAATGAAGAATTGTGATTGAATGTCAGTACTGATAATATATACCGATTAAACTCTATATCTGATAAGTAGTTTTAAAGTATTTATTTGTAGTATTTACTTATACAATATATTATAAAAAATTTAATATTAAATTTTTACATTTAATAATAATAATGAAATATTGTACTAAATATGATATTTGTATATTTTAAAATATTTCAACTGAAAATTTAAGATAACTTGATAATATAGTTAAATTTTATTTAGATTCATTCAACTTACTAAAAATTTAAAATTATATATTAAATATTTCATTAAAAATTTAAAAATATTATAATCTTAAAACTAAGATATAATCTTGACAATATCAAACATAAAAAACATAAATTTCTAAATAAAAAAAACATAAACTAGTTATTTAACATCAAACATTAAAAAATCTAAAAAAATATTTTATAATCACAAAATGTGATTTTTTATTAAAATAAAAAATAAAATAAATCTTTCAATTATAAGAGCTATATAAAAAAATGAATTAAGATAAAGCCGTTCTTAAAGTAAGTGCTGCTGCTCCTATTGACGAACCCATTACCCCAGCCAACTTGCAAAGAAAAATCATATGAAAACCAAATAATTCCTCCTTTTTAATTTTTTTTAAGGAAAAACCTATTATAGGTATTGTTATATGTGGAAAATATTTAATAAATTCTTTTATTTTTTAATATTATTGAATGGAAACTCTGACAGAGTGTTTGTAGAAGAACATCAACGTCGGTTTTCCAGTTCTCCCAGCAAATTCTCAAATTCCTAGGCATTAAATGTGAAAGGAGAAAATTGTTACTTCTAAGTTGTATCTAAGTTTTTTGTTTTTTTTTTTCTCTTTAAATTACCAGAAACGTGAATAATGAACTATATCCTACTAAGCAATAAATTGTGAGATTAGTATCTATACATGATTAATGTAAAAAAAAAAGTTAATTACAGTCTTTTATATATATAATTTTTAAAAATATTAATTAACTTATATATATAAAAGATAAGTTTAATTAATATACACTTTTAGCATAAAAGATTTTTACACTGATATTTAATTATGACTTTTTATTCATGTGATCTTTAAAATAATAATAAGTCAAGTCAACAAATTTATTCATGAAAGATTTTGATTAAATATATATCAATTAATGAATTTTTACACTAAACCCTAAACCCTAAATATCAGTGTAAAATTTTTACACTAATAATATATATCAATTAATTAATTTTATAAAAGATTATGATTAATTATGAATGTAAAATTTTTTATATTGATCATATATAAAAAAATTTCTCATAAACTATTTCCTTTGAAAGCATCAAACATCGTTATGCTCCCTTGATCATCCTAAGGAGTAAGATATCAAACAACCTTTTTTTCACGAAAAGTGCTTCCTGTGCGAGATTTTTTTATCAGTTCCTATACGAGCTTGTAAACATTACTACATTAATTATACTCTGTCTTTGTTTTTCTAATTTTGATATATTGTTTCTTTATTTTTAAATGATAATAGCCTTAAGGAAATCAACATTGACAGTTAAGTAAAAAATATTGATTAATATGATAATAATTTGAGAGTAATTTAATTATGTGAAGACTCTTGTGATCCAAAAATGATTTAAATAATAAAAATTAATTGTAATTAATTAAATTATCTTTAAATCACAAAATTAAGACTTTGTGTTATTAAATTAATATTAATAAGAAACTATAAAGTGTATTTAAGTACTAAATATTATTTTTATTCTTATCTTAGCAAGTAGGTTAACTGACAATTAATAGTAGAAAGTAGTTTCTAGGTAGCTTAATTAACACTACCTGATTAAAAGGCTAAACTAATTTGCGAATCACAATTAATTTGAAAACCATATTTTGTCATTTTTTTAACGTTAAAATCAAATTGATCGACTTTTTTAATTTTAAAAATTAAGCAGCATTTGGTTTGAAAAAATAGTTTATGTTTTCATTTTGTAAAAAAAAAATTCATTTCAAATTTATAATACTATGTTTATTTTCACCTGGTATTTTTTATTTTCAAAAAATAAAATTGTTAAATTTAATTAATTTTAGTAAAAATTTTATAATATATACTTTAAAATAAATTTATCTATAATTTTGATTATAATTACAATATTATTATTAAATTTTTATATAATTTGATTGTTAAAACCATTTAAACAATTTTTTTTATTTTTTATTCTCAGTTGATTTTCGAAAATGTTTTTAGAAAAAACTTGTGATTGAAACTTATGTCCAAGACATAACAACTAACAATATATATATATAATCTTTTTATAATTGAAAAACTTTATAGATAAAAACGGAAAGCACAAAGGATGTCTTCCAACCTATTACAATAGAAATTGGTAGAATATGCTAAAAATAGACCAAAATGTAGAAAAGAAACAATCACAATCCATGTATATAAAAACACGGATTCATAGTCTATTCTACTAAGAAATGTGTTATAAGATTGACTATGTGACATCATTCCTATGCAGTTAATTATGTAGCTTCGACAATAGTTTGAATTGTGACTTTCTTTTAGTTAAAAAGCAAACTTGTTGCCAATTCCATTTGCCACAAACAGCCCAAAAAATTGTTAGTAGTTAGATCAAATGTCACTTGATAGGGTTGTGGTGATGCCCACCAACAACAGAGCTCCATCCAAACCTTGCGAGACAAAGTACAAGTAAAGAAAAGATGATCATCTTTCTCCTCATACCCACCAGAAAGACGACACAACTCTACCCCTTCTTATAAGATTTTTCATTTCTACACCTTTTTCCTTGTTGACTACCTATCTGCTTCAAGTTATCATGCGAACCGTTGAATCTTTGGAGGTACACTTTTTTCCCACATCTGCTTTCAAAACATATTTATATCTTCTCCCGAATCCAAAGATAGAAATTTATACACTAATAAAATAGAGTACAAATGTGACTTCTCTAGAGTCCACACTACCTATTTTTTACCTCTTAGAACAAAGTCACATTCCCCACCCTTTTCCCTAACTCCTCTGACATCTCTTCTTCTCGCACAAACGACCTCCTTCTCTAATTCCATTTCCACCCTGCTTTCCCATTGTATTTCTTAGCAATAGTGACATTTTTATCCAACGCAATTTCATATAACCAGGGTTTCATGATGAGAAAACGTCCCTGCACCAAGACTTCGACGCACATTCAAAAAACACCAATCCTTACTTCTTAACCACACACATTCAATGGAATTCAAATCAGTCTTCTAGGTTGAACACAATTTACTTCTCACCTCCCATCAACATGCATATACTTGGATTGTAAAACCTCGCCTACAGACTCTCATATTCCACCTTCAAGCATCATTGTCATTTTCCTAGTAAAGTTAAATTAAATTTACCATATCCTACAATTCCACCCCCCCTCTCATCCTTTACCCTACATGATCTTTCCTAAGAATGACAATGGGTCGGGGCAGGCACAGGCAGTGGTTACCCGCCACCTGACCTGCTACAAAAACCTGCCACCCGTAACCCGCTAAAAACTCATTAGGTACCCACTATAGAAATACCTATGAGTTTTTTAATATCTGCGGGTATCTATGGATATTTTAAAAAAAATTAAAATTAAATATTTTTATAAGAAGTTTTATCAAATAAATAATTTATTTTTTGGAAAATCTACAAATAAAATTGTACTAGTTTCTACAAAATTAATTAGATATAAAAGTAAATTAATATAATATATTATAAGAAAATATTTAACACAAATAAAATCTTTATTTTATATTATCAGAATTTTTATAATAAATAATTTTATTAACTATGAATTTTTCATAAAAAATAAGATTGATATCAATGAATTTTAATAATTAATATTTTAAATTGATTTATTTTCTAAAAAGATTATATTTTTTAAATTATATATATATAATTTTAGTTTGGCAGGTAGCGGGTACTACGCATACCTGCGCCGGTAAAGGAGCAGGTAGCACAAAACTCGTACCCGTGGGTAACGGGTACCCATTTATATATATTTTCGTGGATTTTATCCACGAGGATTCGTAGGCGCGGATTTTCTTGTCACCCCTAATCTTTCCTGAAACACCCAATTAATTTTCCTACGTCCTTCCTGCTCACCTCAAAGAAACTATTTAAAGAGAGAATGAAGGAGATAGATGATAAATTTTGAAGCCTTGAAGAAAAAAAAAAAAGGTTGGTAGTGCAGTCAAAACAGCTTTTAAGAGCAATACACAGCCTGACATCAACACATGCTTATTTTTCCATGACAAAAGACGACATCTCACCACATCAACCATCGACTTCTACATTTCCATTCTCATAGGGACCCCACCAATGGGTAGCCCAACAAATTTATAAGGTAACAATCTCACCCTACAATTCATAAAAAACATTGTTCTTTCCAAGCAGACATGAGACACATTCACACCTAAGAGGTAACTTTTATGAAAATTCATCTTGAGACTAGAGATTAACTCAAAGTTCTGCATTATTACTTTAATAGCTTCCATAGACTATATAATATATAATTAATTAAAATATATCTAAATAAATATTATTACAAAGAAAAAATATAAAATGAAATCACAAATATTTAATTTTAAATGAGTTCTACAATTTATAAAATTAAATACGTTTGGATTAATATAATTTGTCGTAAAAGAAAACAAAGGTTGTCACTTAAATATTTTGATTGTATATTTTTAAAGCCGTTAATTTAAAAACTAAATTAATACAAAATATTATTAAAAAATAAATTCATAGTAACGATTAATAACTAGTTACGTTAACTACTGCCAACATGCCTAAGTGATACTAACCAGATGAGATATGAACAGATTGAAAATCTTGGGATTATACTAAAACAGAAGAAATGCATTTTAGTAATTTAAAAGACATAATGAATGGTTTCAATGAGTCAGATGTTGCAATTGACTTAGACGGAAGGAAAGCCACGTAGTCAAACACGAATGCTACATTCACTCTGGGCCAAACAAGTGCAGATCTTTTCCCACTTGAGCATGTTCTGAATTCAAATCCATTGTGTTGCATTTTGTCACATGGAATTTTCTCTCCGAAATGTGTGCCTATTCCTTCAATGTAACTCATAGTGTGCACTATTATAACCAATTCAACGAGGGGATAAATAGATTCAATAGCGAGTCTCAAGTCATTTGCTCCTTTCACTTGTGACTTGCATTGTTCTTCATCACTTGGGAGAGAGGCAGAGATTCAAGGAACATGCATCATCAAGTAGTGAAAAGCAACATTGCTGATTTAGGCCAAGACAGAAAAAGGGTTGGATCACAACCCCTTTGTCCTAAGCCTAGAAAGCTTTCTCCTTCCATACCTGAATTCCTCAAGCCAATTAGGTGTACTAAACACAGGTTTCATTCATTTTCTTCACAAATGTCAACAATCCTATTTAACATTATTTTCAACACATTATCATCTGTTGAAATTGATAAGAAAATAATCATTATCAATAGAAAAATAATATACAAACACTCTAAATGTTATGTGATATGATCTGATAGATAGAGAAAAATCACCACTCTTATAGATAATATGAATGTTTATCCTATTGAAGTGTTTGCAAATGGTTTTAAAAAATGTTATCAACATTTGGATAATGATATATAAACTTGAGTATATATATCATTATTGACAGATGAGTACGTTTAAATCATTGTTGTTGACATTTCTATTGTTTCAATAGAATAATTGGTTTCCTTTCTAGCTTCTGATTTATTATCCTTATGATCAGTCAGCCAAATATTAACAATGGAAGTGGAGTTCTCAATATGATCACGGAAAAGGTTTGGTCTTCTTAAATTAACCAAAAAAAAAAGTACCTATTGATTAGCCTGAAGAATAAGATTGGACATATTATTCATTAAAACAAGGTGGTTGGTGAATGTTTATGCAGAATGCAGATGGAAGGGAATTCCAGTGTAATGGGTGCTTGCCATGTTGCTATTCTGGCTCTCCTCCACGTAGAACAGAGAACCCATTGGTTCATGACGTGGAGTTTCTTCATCAAGTGGAAGTTGTTTCACCATTGGCACGAACCAAACTCTCAGATAAATTTGGTTTCACCTCTGCTTCTCCCATGTGAATCAGAAAAAAATGGAAACAAAGTAGCATTGTCCCAGGAAATGGTTCATAGTGTAGAAGAGGGTAACTAGTATAAAGCACGTTTTCTTCATGCTTAATATGTAAATACGTAATGTGGCCATGTATATAACAGTTTTTATTGTGTAAGCCAATAGCAATATTATGGCAATTTGGTGAATTGGTTATATACTTTGGACTGTTTAGTATTGGTAGGTTTAGCTAGCTTAAATTAGGATTTTTTATTACTTTTTTTCTATAAGCTGGATTTTTATTACTTTGTAAGTTGTTGTAGTTTTATTATATAATTTTTTTAAAAACATCCTTGTGGTTTACATTTTTTTTAATGAGGTTCTATTTAAAAACCAAATATTTTGTTATTTTACTAAATTTTAGGGTTCTGTTTAAAGAATTAGATAAATTATAAGCATCTATTTATTATCTAACAAACAACACAATTTACAAATATTTTCAGGAAATTTGAGTTCTAGAGTATGACATTAGTTATGCTAAACATGTCAGATTTGAGTTATTGTCTGAAAAATTAATTAAAAGAAAATGAAAACCACTCACAATAAATTACTGAATGACTCAAATATTAATGGTAGGGGAGTTTGAGTCAAATTTAACTAAACCTATTACCTAATCCGATTAAAAATTATCAATTAGATTAAATTAAGAGATATATTTTTTCAACCTGGTTATAAAAGATTCTATTAATTGGGTTAAAACATTGAATTTAAGTAGGATACACCACGGTGTAAAAGAATATTACATTAATATTTAATCACATCTTTTTGTTGATTAGTAGAGTTAACAAATTTATTATAAATTAAGAGTTGTAATTGAATATAGTGTAATTTCTTTTTTACACCGATAATATATACTAATTAAATTCTAAAACATTTTAAAAATTATTTTTTAGTCAAACAATTAAATAATAATACAAAATTTTAAACTTGGGTTAATAATATTAACAAAATTCAACCCATCAATCAAACACTAATAAAAAATAAAATTAAAATCAATCAAACATTTATATAAAATAATTTAATATCAACTAAAAAATCAAACAAATAATACAAAATAAAAAAAAGTGAAATAGTATTGTATTTTATTGTTCGAATAACATAAATCTATTAGTGGACAATTTATTTAATTAAACACAATAAGTACAAGAACAAAAACCCATTAAATAAATTATTATATCATAAACATGCCAAAGTAAGAATTATATAACCTGATATCCAACATGTATTCATCTCCAGTAATTGAAGAGAGAGGAGTCTTGTCGTGATTCATATAAATAAAGTCTTGATTGGGTCCACATGATACCCACAACTATGAGTTTCAAATATTTGGCCACATTTTTATTTCAATAATAGTAATATAATTAGAGTTTAATCTTTTAAAAGAGTTTTATAGTAATAGATAATTTCAATTTTTAAAATATTATTCAGTAAAATTTACAAATTTATTTGAGAGAAATGAAAATACATTAGTGGGACCCACTCCCGGTACTATAAAGAGCTACCCACATCGCATTGGCAAAGAAAAAAACGCCACTGTTTGAATCGATTTCAATTTTCAAGATCTCAATCACATCACTGCAAGATTCCTGTCTTCTCTTAAACCAAACCCTGCGATCTATGGTTCAGGTCACTTGGATGTGGGGTTTAGGGTTAGCGTAGAGTGAAGAAGAAAATGCTCAGTTTCGTTTTCATCATTGTGTTATTCCTCTCCCTCTGGGAGTGTTACCAATGCCACGCACACGTCTACACCTTCACCATGCACCACCGCCACTCCGACCCCGTCAGAAAATGGTCCCACGCCACCGCCCCGCCGGAAAAGGGCACCGTCGAGTACTACGCCGAGTTGGCCGACCGCGACCGCTTCCTCCGCGGCCGCAAACTCTCCCAAATCGACGCCGGTCTCGCTTTTTCCGACGGCAACTCCACCTTCCGCATCACCTCCCTCGGATTGTATGTTCTATCCTTTTACATTAATCTTGTCTCGTGTCTCATTTCGTGTTTCACCACTAACCAAATGCCATGTAATTTAATAATTTTTAGATAAAATAAATTATAAAATAAATTTCATTAAATGATGTTTCTTGATTGATTGGTGCCACAGAAAACGAGAGAGGATTCCAAGGAACATAGGATTTCCAATTTTCCATCATACATTCATCATCATTATTTCTGTTATTATTATTATTATTATTATTATTATTATTATTATTATTATTATATTATTATATTATTATTATTATTATTATTATTATTTGAAGAATTTAATTTAAATTCACTCATATTATCTTGTTATCGGATCACCAAGTAAATGTAAGTCAAGATTAATTTTTGGCCTCTTTAATAGTTATTTTAGAAGTTATATGGAGTGATTTGTAGTTAAATGACAGTGTAAAGTTATTTATATGAACCAGCATGAAAATGAAACTCCTTTTTGAATATAAAATTAATAATTTCTTTAAATAAGTCAATGAATACTGGATAGTTTAGTAAATGGATAATGGCTGAAGGTTCGATTTTTAATGCGTAGAAAAGAGGAAATTATTTGCACGTAACTTGTATTTGAATTTGAATTTGAATTTGAATTTGACCGTTCTTTGTTAATGGTTTTAGTAATTGGACGGTTTTTTATGGAGAAAGTGTGGATTGGTTGAATTGGAGCAATACGGAACTTTCTGTTGATTAGTCTTTTTTTTTTCTTTCATGGAAATTGTTTCCTGTTTTTCTTTAACTTTTTCTTTTTCTTTTTCTCTTCTGGAGATTCATACAGTTTGCATTATACGACAGTTCAAATAGGGACACCGGGAGTGAAGTTCATGGTGGCGCTTGATACTGGAAGTGATTTGTTCTGGTTACCCTGTGATTGCACAAGATGTGCTGCTACTGATAGCACAGCCTTTGCTACAGCCTTGGCTTCTGTATGCTCATTTTTATTTGCTTCTTGAGTTGTGACTAAAATGAAGTTGTATATGTTGAATATTGATTTTGATTATTTAGGCTTTCTCTAATTGGTTATAGTTTATTTTCTTTTGAGGAATGTTAGCAAGAATGAAACTTTTTGTGACATACTCTTGCATACTTCTATTATAAAGGCTCTATTTGGATAAGCTTCTCTTATAAGCTAAATTTAGCTTATACATAAGTTAATTTTAGTCAATGGGTGTTTTATGTTAATTACTTATTTTATTCTTATAAGTGTTTATAGAGAAATTTATCAAAATAGGTCCTAGATAATTCTCATGTAGGTCCCATTAGATATAACCTAGGCCACACTCTATTTAGTCGGCTGCTAAACTGCTAATGCAATCCACTCTGATAATAATGAATTTGTTTATAACATCTCTCTTTTCTTTTTACCCATTATTTAATTCTTTTTAAGTAAAAAATATTTTTAAGAGTGAAATTTCTATGATAATGTTGAAGATGATTCTTACGTTCCTAGATATGTATGTCCTGTGTTTTACATCCCCTACTTCTTTTTGAATAAAATGTCATTGTTATAGCAGGATTTTGACCTTAATGTATATAATCCCAATGGATCTTCAACAAGCAAGAAGGTTACTTGTAACAACAGTCTATGCTCACACCGCAGCCAATGCCCCGGGACGTTCAGCAATTGCCCCTACATGGTATCTTATGTCTCTGCTGAAACATCTACTTCAGGAATACTAGTGGAAGATGTTCTGCACTTAACAACAGAAGATAATCACCATGACCTTGTTGAGGCAAATGTCATATTTGGGTTAGTTTCTTTGTTAAATTACCCAAATTAATAAATATTACACTTATCTGTGTGATTTTAGCAATGATTGTGCATTACATGCGTTGCAGATGTGGACAAATTCAGAGTGGATCGTTCCTAGATATTGCTGCTCCCAATGGTTTGTTTGGACTAGGTATGGAGAAAATATCAGTTCCTAGTATGTTATCAAGGGAAGGATTTACAGCAGATTCATTCTCCATGTGTTTTGGACGTGATGGTGTTGGAAGGATAAGTTTTGGGGACAAGGGAAGTTTTGATCAAGAGGAGACTCCATTTAATCTGAACCCATCACAGTAAGTGGTAATTCCCTGTTACTAGCCTCTGATTCTAAATTTAAAGTAATATTAATATTTGCGAAGATAACTTCTTATGCTTGGATACATCTCACAGCCCTACCTATAACATCACAGTCACGCAAGTCCGTGTAGGAACAACTCTAATTGATGTGGAGTTCACAGCTCTTTTTGATTCTGGGACCTCTTTTACGTATTTGGTTGATCCAACCTATACGAGGCTTACTGATAGTGTAAGAACTAAAATGGGACCAAAATATGCTTTAGCTAGATGTTATGTGTAGATGAAACTTAACCAAAGTTTTTTATGTTGCAGTTTCATTCCCAAGTACAAGACAAGCGGCGTCCATCAGATTCTAGAATCCCTTTCGAATATTGTTATGATATGAGGTCATAAAACTGTTGGAGTATATTATTTATAATTCATTTTAGTTTTTTCTTTCAAAGTTAACCATTCTTTGTTATGATGGACAGTCCCGATGCAAACACTAGCCTGATTCCTAGTGTGAGTTTAACTATGGGAGGTGGAAGCCATTTTGCTGTTTATGATCCAATAATTATTATCTCTACGCAGGTGGTAGTTCCGTCTGGATTCCTCTTCAATATATGTATCCAACAATTGTGTTAGCTTTGAGGATATACATATTACTAATAAGGTGCTCCTTCCCTTACTATTTTACAGAGCGAACTTGTATATTGTCTAGCCGTGGTCAAAAGTGCTGAGCTAAACATAATTGGACGTAAGTCTCTTGTGCTTTTTGAATAGTTCACGGTTTGATGGGCTTTATGAACCAGAATTGAATTAGGTACTATGGACACGCTTAATAAAAAAATTCTGCTTGAGATTAATCAAACCAACAATAAGAGCATTTTGTTGACAGCTTGGTGAATTGATATCAGTGTAGCATTGTTTCCTTTTTTTCCTTCAAATTCCTCAAAAACTCCAAATGATGCATGTTTTACTCTATATAATCTCACTCTAATGCTCGTTATCCTAAATGGTTATGATGATTGTTTAAACCTCAGCTGCTGATGTGCAGAAAACTTCATGACTGGGTACCGTGTTGTATTTGACCGAGAAAAGCTCGTATTGGGATGGAAGAAATTTGATTGTCAGTGTTTTCTTTTCTTCTCATTGTTACAGCCCTCTCTATTTTATTGCTGAAATTTTGTAGTCACAGTTTGAGCCCTTAAACAGGTTATGACATTGAGGATCACAATGTCATCCCAACAAGATCTCGTTCACATGCAGATGTGCCTCCGGCTGTCGCTGCCGGGCTTGGTAATTACCCTGCCACTGATTCAACTAGAAAGTCCAAATACAACTCTCAGAAATCAATTGCATCACCATCTTCACATTATTGCCATACTTCACTTCCAACTTTCCTTGCATTTCTTGTATTTTGTTTTGTTTATATTCTATAATCATTCATTTGTATGGGCTAGTGGTAGTTTATGGTAAAGTTCAGCTCATATTCTTGATCTACATGTTCATATTAGAGTATCTTGATATAGTGGTAAAAGAATATATGTATGAAATTTTAGTCTCGTGAGTGATGAATGATATAACACTGTAAATGCCATTTGCATTGTATGCTTACCGTCCCACAATTATTATTCTGTTACTTATCCAAGAAGGAGGATATATATTTTCATGTAGGAGGAGGCATATTTTAGCATCCTTCCATATTTCGTAATGTGTATGCTTTGAGACTGAGACTTCATTTTATAAATTATTTACTGCAATATTTGAGGTTTTATTTCAACATAAATCCACGAGGCCATGTTTTTATACAGCAAACTGGACGGAACACCTAATACTCTCTGAACCATCATTAGGATCAATGGGAGATTTAATTGGTTAGCACAAAGTCAGAGGTCTAACTTTGACCGAAAGTATTATTTCATGTATCACTAGTTCAATTGTGATTCAACTATGGTCGAAATATATACAATTTAAATACATCTTTGTTTCATAGGAGATAAAAATTATGAGATAGTAGAGAAAAAGAAGGGGAGGGTTTCTTAATGCAGTTAATTGGCTTTGTTGAAGGGTTTCTTCTTTGACTTTTAAAGATAAAATAGGTGAAATATAAATAAAGAGGTATAGATTCTTGCATTGGACATGTACACGGAAATTGAACAACTAATACAAATGTAGATACTTCAAGCGTTTCAAGGGATATAATTTATTTTTTTTGGACTGCGAGGGATATAAATTTTTAGAAATGAAATCATTTCATAATTTAACAAATAATAAAAATATAACGGAAAACATACATTTTGTCATTTTGAAATGCAGGTAAGAAAAATATAATAAATTAGTAATCATAATTTTATATGTATTCAAATATTTAAGAGCAAATTATGAAAACATCTCTCAATTTTAATTAAATTAAACATAACTTCACTTTTTTAATTTTTTTACAGTAATTTTTCTAAAATTTAAAAATATTACTAACACCTATGCTTGAAAATACTATATTAACATCCATTTCAAATGTTACCTTAAGGGTGATCTTAACCATTCCCACATAGGTTCCATGGGAGAGGACCGAATTAGCTTCTTAGTTGCTTTCCAACTTCATTTGTCATTAAGTCAAGATAGTGAGAAAAGAGACAAAGTCAGTTTTATTATCATTTGTCATACTTGGTATTGAGCCTTAGACTAATAAGATACTACAAGAAGAGTCTATAAAGTAATGAAAAAAAATAAATATACATGTACAATTATATTAAACTTTAAGATATTACTATAATTTACTTAATATTTAAATAATTTGTTCAAATACTTCGTCCACTTAACTGAAATTTGTTTAGAAGGTTATTTGGCAATATTTGTCAAAAAAGAAATACAAAATAAGATAAAATGAAAGTATCCAAAGTGTAATTTTTTTTTGTTATAGTGACATTGGTACAATTTTAGAAAGATACAAATAGATTACTCTAACTTTTATTAAACTATATTAAGGACATATTGGCAACATCAATATGCAATTTATTAGGGATTGATGTGAAAACTTTCAAATTTTATTAAGGGTCATTTAGCATCTGGGTGAAGATGTAATTTTTTTGACAACTGTGAAGAGCTTAATAGCAATTTTTATAAAATTTATACATATTTTTTTTAACAATTTTTGAAGATTCATAATTTACCTTGTATACTAGAGGAACTCCCAGACCGGCTCTACCTTCGGACCGGACCTATCTAGCACAACCAAGGATCTCGGTTTAGGTAGGACCCATTATCTCTAAAGTGAAAAGTTTAAACTACTCTTTTCAGGTAAAACTTAAATCTTAATAACATAAGTACAAATCCAAAAACGATAAACACTATAACACTATAAATAGGAGATGACAAATACATGTTTGACTTGTGATTATTATATTAATTTACTGCTAACATACGTTATTTTTGAGAATATAGTCAACTCTCCTATCCCTTGAGTGTCATAGTGATTTTCGCACCCACCTATATGGGCTCGAAACAGTTATCAGAATAGAATAGGAGATTTTGAATGAAGATTCGATGATATTGGTGGGTGTGTGCAAGAACACCTTTCTAAGCAAACTTACTAGTTATACATAGTTAATTTCTATCAACAATTTATTAGAATTAAATATTTTCATGTTTTTATATAATTACTTTTTTTTCTTACAACACTATAGTTACTTACTAAGAAACTACCAATATAATTTTTCATAATTATTTTTCTTAACATTATTTCAGATTAGGTTCAAGTATCCTAAAGTCTTTATATTGTTGGTATTGTCCTAAAGTCTTCGTATGACACTAACATATGTAGATTTTAAATAAATATTTAAATTTTTTTTAGGAAATATAGATATTTTTAACCCTGTTGTATTTTATTTTTTTACCAGACACATTCATATTTTATTTTATTGAATTAAATTGAAACATTAGATAAGACATAAAAAATCAAATTACTTACACCAATATAAATTCGTCTAATGAAATATGAAATTTAAACCTCAAATTTTAATGAATTAGTGATAAAAGGATACCGTAAAATATCAAACAAAAATCTTAGTATCAAACATGGAAATGAGAGAAAAATTTATAACAAAAATGTAATAAATTACGTGATAAAATGTCTAGCCACCAGAAAATGGAAAAAAAAAATTGTTAATATGAAACAAAAATATTAATAATATTGTAGTATTATTTTTTTTAGGGTTTTGTGTTCATGATTTTGTTATGTTCCTGTTGTTTGTTGTTCTATCTTTGATTTTGTAAATAGAATTACCTTCTAGCAACTCAAGCTCCAGCTCCAGCTCCCAAACCTGCATGGAAACTCTTGATCATATTCAACCATCTAAATACCCGCAAGTGTGTAGGATTTCAAATTGTTTTATTTAATAATTAATATATATAATTCATATGTTAAAATAATAAAGTTAGAAAAAAGCTATATATAATTAGAATTTAAATCTTGAATTACTTGGTTAAGAGTTATAAATCACCATAACTTATGTTAGTATGGGTAATACTGAGTAACTCGATTCGATCACGAATAACTTGAGAGTCAAATGTAATATATGATTTGGATGAATTATTTTATTAGAGGTTTTTTTCTTTGAAATTTCTGGAATTAATTTCATTGTGAACAGGAAATCGACGGTGTTTTGATCCACATTACCTTATTTGTTTATGTTAAATAAGTTTTAGCCTAAATAAACAGCAACTTTTTTCATTTCATGTAGGAATGACAACTATTGAAGGGTGTAGAAGGTGTGTTTGACCTTTTTTATTATTATCTCTAAAAAAATATAGAACTAATTTAGGTTTAAATATAAAAGAAACGAATATAAAATTTTAATATTATCTTTATTTTTTAAGTATTTTTTGTGTTTAAATGTACTTGTAGATAACATTTTATATTATTTTTATAATCTTAATTTATTTCTTTATCATTAATATATTATATATTAAATTATTAATTTTTTTAATTTTAAAAAAATATAAAAAAAATAAATAATAACAAATTATAAAGAAAATTGTAAGAATTAAAATTTTAATGATATATATAATTTTGAGTTTACTATAAAACTGTTAAAATTAGAACGGAATATGTAGTTACATATAGATACTATATTAATTCTCGGTCTAGAGAATCGGATAATAAATGTATTTGTGGTAATGTTCATAAAAAATGAAGTGATATTCATAAGTACGAATATTATTGTCTTTTGTGATTTCATATTTAGTTATATTATTTTTTTTTTGTTTTATCATAAAATGAACCGTTATCAAAATAAAAAAATTATTAGGTCAAATAAAAAACGAAATTTGATAAGAACCAGATATAAAATTTTTTTAATTAATTAAGATAAAAAAATATATTTAAATCTTTATTTTTTTTTGTTGATTAATTAAGTGTCATGAGATGTATGCCAATATTCTCTCCATGGAAAACAGACCTTGGTGGAAAGGTCGTACACTTTTATAATAATTCAACCAATATCTTTTATTACTTTTCCTTCAACAAAAAAAGTATCTTAAATTACTTTATCTTCATTTAAAAAAAAAACTTTATAGAAAGAAAATAAAGTGATAGATTAGATGATTAGGAGGGAGAAATGTTTGATTGAATGGTTCTGTTTATTTATGTTGACTCTCTTCTTTCAATTAGAAGTCTTTGAAGGGCACCCAACAAAAAGAATAGTCTTTAATGAAGATGTGCACAACTACTTGACCAGTTTGGCAACGCGGAAATTGCCCATCAACATTCAATTAATCTTATTAATGATTTGCAGAATACATCAATGTAGCAATAGAATCCTGAAAATATTACACTTACATTTTGTTATTGTTTAGTAACAATTTTATAAAACTATTTTGAGTATTTTAATCTTTATAAATTAAAAAATTTGTTTAGATGGTATTTTTTGAAAATAATTTTTGAAAACAGTTTTGGTTTTTTAGTTTTTAAAAACTAAAAAATTGAAACAACTGAAAGTATTTTTGTTTTTCAGTCTTTTGTTTTTGTTTTAAAAATTCAAAATACAATCAGAATATGTTATTTTTTGTTTTTCATTAATGAAATTCTAATAAAAATAGATAAGTTTTTCTATTTTTACATCTTCAAAATAGTTTTCAAATATCACTTGTTAAACAAGTTTTTTTTTTCTTTTCTTTTCGAAAACAGTTATTGAAAACTCTTTTTAAAAACTAAAAGATAAAAACAAACCTATCAAACCCTTAGTCACATCTTTTTCAGTGTAAGAAGTATTACACTAAACATGTATATTAATTAAACTTTTAACGATTATTTGCTAATTCTTTTGTGCCTTAAGTAAATACTAACAAAATTACTCAATAAAAACACATGAGTGTATTAAATTAACAATTATAAGATGGATTACATTCGGCTGAAGTGTGAATGTCTCCACTACATTACGTCACAATCCCAAAAAAAAAATAAAAATACCACCTCATGTTGTGAACAAAAGAAAAAGAAAAAGCAGACAATAAGCAAAAACATTAATTATTAAAGAGATGTTTTGGAAACTAGTTATGCTACGTACAAAGTGTATTTTTATTGTACGTGAGTTTAATCACTTAACCAAACATACAAACTATAAGTCATGGTATCGTTTGCAATTTTGGAAAGAGCATTAAAGTTAGCCAACAATGAATTTGGTAGAGCTTTCAAAATGCTGATTCTAAAAAATAAATAAAAATAATTCATTTTGTTCGATTATGTAAATGAACTTAACTCTACCTAGATATAAATAATAAGTAATATAAATTTTAAAAATATTTATTAATAATATATAATATATTATTAAAAATATATTAAATAAAAATATATACATAAATATACATTTGATTTATATGTATAATATATATATATATATATATATATATATAATATTTGATGTTATTTAATGATATTTTTAACAAATGAAAGTTGTGTTGTTCTAAAATTTATATTAAATTAAAATATACATATAAATATATTTTGATGTTATTTTATATTCATTTAGGATGTGATTTAGATTGATTTAGTGTGTTTTTTAATTGGCTTGGACTTCTATTATAAAGTAAATTTTCTTTTTAATAAAAATTTGAATTTTGATTTTTTCAAAAACAATTTGTTTTGTTGCGTAACCTAATATAGGATCGGACTGAACTTAAAAATATGCAATCTGAATAAAATATAGACCTAACTCGTGTTTTATTATAAAAGTATGACAGATTGAACCAAAGCAGATGACCAATATAAAAGTCTGATGGATCGGACTAACATGTCAGATTACCAACTTTAGAATTTGGCTAAAACTCATCTTTCTCCTTGTTATTTTTTGTCTCTATTCCATTATAATTAAAAATAAGATTGTGCATTAGATTTCAATAACTTAATTCAACACAAATTAATTCAAATATATTCGATTAATTTTGTTGTGGTTGAATTAAATTCGAACCAACTTATTCAAATCAAATGACTTGCAAGTTAGGTAACATAACAATAAAACAACAATTGACTACGATGGTTAATTTGATTGATGTCTTAATGCCCTTTCGGTTTTCACAATGGACCTTTCAAGTGTTTCTATTATCTAAACTGACTACAATATATAAATTGTCATACCTATTTTCTCTTTTGAATTTCCCATATCTGAATTTTAATATAACCACTGAGTTATTATCTTGGACTTTTTTTCTTGTACTGTATCTAGGACTCTTTTACAACACCAGCGGATTTCAACTAAAATCATAAGTTTAAGTGTTAGCACGAGTATATTATAACTAAAATTAAAAGTATCTATAATATACTCGTGTTAACGCCCTAACTTAATAATTTGCAACATGTATTTAAAAAAAAAAAATCTTACAGGCTGGTGATAAAAAAATAGTATAATTAATTATAAGAAAAGGAAGAGTATTATATATATAAACTAATACTTATTATTAAGTCAATAGATCATTTATTGAAAATACATATCTAAATTTTAATAGCGTCAAAATGAATCTACTTAAATATAAAAAAAAGGGGATTAATATTAATTCATTACAAGTTACACTTCAAGGGTATTTGAACTCACACCCACCTAAATTTAAATTCCACTACCCAGCTAAATACTTTTTCAAAATATTCAAAACACCTTTAAACATAAAACTATCTTTGTTTCCTTTCCTCTAACCTCTCCTCGCACCCATTCTTGTTTCCTCCCCTCTCCCTATACTTTACCCCCTCAACCTCATGTCTCCCCCCACTCCATTGCAACCTTCTTATTTTCCTCTCCCCCTCTCTGTCAACTTAACTCTCTTTTTTTCTTGTTATTCTTTAGGTATGTTGGCTCTGTGATAATTATTTTTTTCTTTCTTGGAGATGCATCTCCATAAAAGAGTGTAGGGTTTTTTTCTCTTCTATGGAGACCCTTCTTCATACAAAAGGAAAATTCTTCTACGAAGAAGAATCTTCATAAAAGAGGAGAAAAAAAATTTATAGCAGTATTTTAATCATTTATAAAAGGTATGTGTCAATTCAAAAAGAAGTATGTCCATGTTTAAGTGAGGTCAACTCAACTCACCTTTTTAAAGATATCTAAAAACGCAACCTAGTTAGCCTATTACGGGTCTACTAGGTTTAAAATAAAATAAATTAAGTAAAAATTTTTTTTCTTCTTTTTATTAAGTCAATTTTTTCATAAAAATTTGTAAATGAATGAAATAACATTATTAAAAAAATATCCAAATGATTCATAGCATTTTTTTCTTTTATTTTAAGTGATGTTTTTTCATAAAAATACATATTTTCAGCAAATCCATGGGTTAAATAGATTGGATTATTAACTACTTCCATTGAGTAACACTTTTTCATATCCAACTCGACTCAAACTCGTAGTGGGTCAAACTGACCCACTCAACCAAGTGCATTTTAACGACTTATTGACTTAAGTGGGTTCATTTTTTAAAAAAAATACCTAGGTGAGTCTGTTTTTAAAAATATTACTGAGATAGGTCTGTTTTAAGATTTGATTTTATCAAACCGCAACTCATAATTGTCACGTAAATTATGTGCTTATGTGGTGTCCAACGTGAAAAAAAATTCTGGTAAAACCACAACTGAGAATTGTGGTTTGACTGTCTTTGACCAGCACCGTCCTTCTATCTAATGGGTAATAAGAGTGCAGATAACTAGAACACTAAAACCGCAAGTCAGACTTATGGTTGACCAGTGTTTCATTTTACCCAGCAGTTGCAAAGAAACACAGATGTCTAGACGCACACAAGACCGTAAGTCACACTTGCGGTTTGTGTGATCTTTGACCAACCCATTTTTTTTACCAACAGTTACAAAAAAAAAATGCAGGTTTCTAGACGCACAAAGCCACCATTCTTTTAAAAATTATTTTTTTTATTTCTAAATATTTTTTTGGTTACGTAAAATTATGTTTTTTCAATTTAGTATTTTTTTTAAAAAAATCCTTTTTTAACTCTGTTTTTTTAAATTTAGTTTTTTTAAATTCACTTTATTATTTTGTTACATTTTAAATATTTTTAAAAGTTATTTTTTTTAGATTTTACATTACCGTTTAAATTTGTTGTTTAATTTAAGTTTTGAGTTTTTAAATTTTGTTATCTTTTTAATTTATCAAACTGACTTTTTTTTATGCTTTAAGTTACTTTTTTTACATTACAGTCTGAAGTTGTTTTTTTTAATTTATTTTTAAAAAAAAAATTTAAAGTTTTACGTTACAGTTTAGTTTTTTAGGTAAAATATGTAACTTTTAAAAATTATTTTTTTAGTTACGTAAAATTATGTTTTTTTAAATTTAGCATTTTAAAAAAAAAAAGTTTCCTTTTTTAACTCTATTTTTTTAATTTATTTTTTTAAATTCACTTTATTATTTTTTTACATTTTTAAATGGTTGTAACGGAAAAAAATTGATATTTAATACAAACCGCAAGTGTGAATTGCGATTTTGTGCGTGCATTTCTTTGCAACTGTTGGGGTAGAACGAGACACTGGTCAAACCACAAGTGTTATTTGCAATTTTCAGTTGCGGTTTTACCATAATTTTTTCTCACATAAGCATACAATTGATATGACACATAATCGCAATTGCGAATTGTGGTGTGACCAAGTCAAATTTTAAAACAAACTTACCTAGGTAGTTTTTTTAAAAAAATGAACTCACTTAAATCAATCAGCAACATTTTAACACCTTTATTGAATTTTCAACATCACATGTAAATAAGAAAATATATAAAAGAAAAAGCAATTGTCACTCTTTTAAAAATGACAATACTATTAAGGTTAATATTAAATTTTTTAAATAATTAAATTAAATATTAAGAAAGTAATACTAAAGCAATTGATTACACTTCTATTTTTTGTTATTCCCAAATAATTATGTTATTTTAATAAGTCTTTGCATGACTAAAGAACTGTAACACTTATTGCTGTATAAAATGAAAACTATGCAAATTACATTAGACAATGCAGTCTATATATTTGATAATTAATATTTTTTAATCTTTAAAAAAAATGCTACTTTGAAATATGATTTACAAAAAATCGTATAGTAAAGTATAAACTAATTAAAAACTTCATTTTCATATACTTCTTTACGTATTTAAATTATAATTTTTATATTCATAAATCCGTACAGCACACTAGTTTTTTTTAGAGAAACAACACACAAGTATTATGTGTAGTATCAGTATAAAAACATATACAAGAGTTGAAGGGATATTTTTTATGTGCATTAATTATTATACTTTAAATTGTAATAATAATGAAGATACCCAGATTCTTTAAAAAAAAAGAATGAAAGGTATACCAAGGAAAAATGTATTTCCATAAGGCTTGTTAAGTTATTACCCACGAATTCGTATTTGGGTAGATTCTACTTTTTGTGTGAACATAAATTGGTGCTACATAGCACTGTTTAATGTGTTTTCACTAATTCTTACAAACAATGTATTTAAGCTTTTTCTATGATCTTCTTTTTCTCAATAGTTATATTTAAATATTAAATATGAAAGATATTAACTCATTATTTTCCTTAAGCACAAAGAAAATCACATAAAAGTATTTCTTTACAAAAAAAATTTGACAGAAAAGAAATTAAATGTGGAACATGTTCCAGTGTTACAGACCAGAACTTTTGAGCTAGTTATTGAATTGTTCCAATTGTGAGACTCTCAATCACAAAAAAGAACATGTGGAGCTTTCGAGAAATTATTTCATGATGGCCACTAACTCATCTAAGATTTTAAGTTTTTTATAGATAAATAGACAATTATAATTAATAAATTAATTGATTTTAAAAATTATATTTTTTTTAGATAAAAAGTTAGTATGTTAATATTTGTTAACTAAATTTAAACTCACCACTTTTTCATCTCTTTTTTAATCAATTGAAGTATCTTATACCCTTATTTTATATATTATGTTAATAAAATAATTATATATTAAATATTTTTTTCATAAACATATATTATCTGTTAATATTACTATATCAATTTTGTTAATAAAAAATTTAAACTCATAATTTTTTTCTTAATTCTATTTTCAGACTGAACTTTCTTACTGAATCAACTAAACAACCTAAAACATATTTATTGTTATCATCTTTGTAATAATTTCTCTCTTTTCGTGGTCACGTTTCACAAAAATTTGGAGAATGGAACTCATTATTGCATAACTTTGCAATCATGCTGCTGTCATTTTCATGATTTATTCATTCATCACAAGAAAAGAGACAAACAAGAAAAAAAAAATCAAAAGAAAAAAGAAAAGCTTGCAACCACTAACAAATCAACCATCATAAAGAGTTAGATTTCTAATTACATTATGAACAAGTTTGATTTCTAATTTTGTTTATGAAAAAACTTTTTTGGAGAAAATAAAATTCATTATACTATATTTTACGTCTCTAAAAAAATTAATCTTTATTACAAAAATATCTTAGGTAAAACAAATATAAATTTTATCATTTTTCTCCTTCTTCAACTCTATAATATTGTTAGGGACGCACGTTCTTAAATAGAATTAAAGATGAAATATTGCTTAGGATAACCCTTAAGAAACCCACAACTGTTATGATTTAAGGTAAGAGCGACATTAAGTGATTCATTTATTATTGTTCCAACAAATGATTGTGGCATATATATGCACCTTTATTATTGTTCCAACAAAGAAAAATTATTATCATTGTGTTGATGATTCATTTATTATATTTCAAATATAAAATCATTATCCTTATGTAATGTAAAAATTCATAGAACTGTTTACGTAAAATGAAGATTTATTAATTAAAATATATTTTATTTATGTGTTCGATGTAAAATTTACAAAACTAAATTATTAACTAGATATTTAATATAGAACTACTTTAAATACCAAAAAAAAATTATTATTCATAATGATTTTCTTATCTCAAACATAATTAGTTCTCATAAAAAAACCATAATTTCTAACATAATGATTTTAAAAAATAAATTTTTGCCACAAGACATGCATAATTACTTATGGATTGTGAAAAATGTCAATTTCCTAGGCCAAACACTCTAACTCTAGAGCAGATTATTTTGCAATTAAGAGCCTATTGACCTTAATTTATTTGTTTCTCTCCTAGTCTTATCCCCTGCCTCCATCATTCCTTAATTTATTCCTCCTTTCTTTTCTTGAAAGATGAAAGATCTTTTATCCTTTAATATTATTTGCTTTTGAATAAATAAAAGGTTTTAAATTATTACCATTTAAGTAAAAACTAGCGGTGAGTTAAGTACTATATATAAAGAGGGTCTATATATAAGGTTGACTGATAAATTTTTTTCTTTTTTCTTAAGGAAGTTGAATTTTAGTTTAAGTCTTATGAAAATTGGTTCAGTTACTCATCCGGTCAAGACAGTAAATTAATGGAATAATGATCGGATTTGTTAGACCAATTCAATCTAATCTATATATAAAAATTAAATATATATATATATATATATATAAAAATAAACATAAATGTAACATCATACTTTTTACTTTTTAGTTTTTACATTTGTAAGTCACATTAAAAGATAAAAGAAGTAGGAAACAATGTTATTTTGAAAAACAGATCAAGCTTAACCTGACTCAAGTTAATCCGGTTCAAGTCACTAGTTTTTATTGGATTCGACAGGTTGTAATAGGTTTGAAACGGACCAACTACATATCTAATCTACTAGTGAAACCGCTTCTATTATGTTACTAGTTCTAGTTTGACCGACCCGTTCAAACCAGTTTTTAAAACTGGTTGTATTTTTTGTTTACCATTAAATAATGCCATAAATTTAATGATGGGTATCCAAAATAATAATGAACTTTCACAACAACTTTTCTTGACTTGAACTAGTCTTCTTTTTTTTATTTAATTAATGGAATTTAGTACAGAAAATTGTGTTGTAAATTCCTTTGTTTCCTTATTCCTTGTTTCCTTATTCTCGTTTCTTCGTTTGTAAGATCTTGTATACTTCTATATTTATTTATTTGTTAACAAATAAAACCTTTAAATTATTAACATTTAAGTATAAATAAATAAATAAACATTTAAATTTTAAAAAATATTGATTTAGTTATATGCACATATAGATGATTCACTAGTAAAAGATTTTTTTTTTCCAAATGGGTTGTCTTGCTATTTAGCTGTACCTACAAACTTTTTAGTTACCATTAATTAATGCCATACATTTCTATGAGCTTGAACTTTCTCTCAATCTAATAAGTAGTTTTGGATTTTTTTAGCTTATGGAAAAGTCAAAAGTTGTTAGTAGTACTGCTTTTCATGAAACTCAAAATTTAAGATTTTCATATTATAATTTCTCAAGCAGTTTTTATCAAATTTTAAATTTTTTTTCTCTCAAATTTTAAAAATATTTTTTAATTCCTCAAATATAAAAATAATTATTTTAGTCTTCTAAATTTAAAAAAAAAATAGTCCTCCAACATTAAAAAGGATACTTTTAATAAGGAATTGTTTAAATTGGTTTTCTGTATCAATTTTTTTATTGATTTTGGCCAGTTATTGTTGGTTTTAAAAAGCTTCCATACCGATTTTCAACAAACTCTTAGATAACATACTTCGTGCTTGTTTAATAAAAGTTTTATAAAACTGTTTTTAGTATTTTAGTATTTAAAAACTAAAAAATTAGTTTGAGTGGTATTTTCTTAAAACAATTTTTGAAAACAGTTTTGATTGGTTTGATTTTGTTTTTTAGTTTTTGAAAAGAGTTTTCAAAAACTGTTTTCTGGAAGAAGAGAAAATAAAAACTTGTTTGATAAATGTTATTTAAAAACTATTTTTAAAATATAAAAATGAAAAAAATTATTTATATTTATTGAAATATCATTAATGAAAAACATATTCTCATTCTATTTTGAGTTTTAAAAAAAAAATAAAAAATTGAAAAGAGTTTAAAAAGAATAGTTTTCAAAACACCGTACGGTTTGATTGATTTGGTTTTGTTTTTTAGTTTTTTAAAAGAGTTTTCAAAAACTATTTTTTGGAAGAAAAAAAAACTTGTTTGATAAGTGTTATTTGAAAAAGTGTTTTGAAGATGTAAAAATGGAAAAACTTGTTTGATAAGTGTTATTTTATAAAACTGTTTTTAGTATTTTAGTATTTAAAAACTAAAAAACAGGAAAAAATAAAAGTAGTTTTGTTTTTCAATTTTATATTTTTGTTTTGAAAAATCAAAATACAATTAGAATATTTTATTTTTTTTTACTTTTCATTAATCAAATTCTAATAAATATAAACAAGTTTTTCTATTTTCACATCTTCAAAATAAATGTCAAATAACATTTACCATACAAGTTGTTTTTTTTTTTCTTCTCTTCCCAAAAACAGTTTTTGAAAACTATTCTTGAAAACTCTTTTTAAAAACTAAAAAAGAAAATCAAATCAATCAAGCCCTAAAATACTGAAAATAGTTTTATAAAATTGTCCACAAACAAACACTAGTTTTTAAAAAACTAAAAACAGGAACAACTAAAAGTAGTTTTGCTTTTCATTTTTTTATTTTTATTTTGAAAACTTAAAATATAATCAAAATATGTTGTTTTTTTCTTTTTATTAATAAAATTTTAATAAATATGAACAAGTTTTTCCATTTTTACTTTTTCAAAATAGTTTTCAAATAACACTTACCAAACAAGTTTTTTTTTTCATTTCTTCCCGAAAACAATTTTTCAAAACTATTATTGAAAACTCTTTTAAAAAACTAAAAAATAAAACCAAATCAATCAAACTCTTAACTCACCGGGCTCTTAGTCTCGCAATTACGTCTCAAATGCTAACAAGGCAAGGTAAGGGACAAATTTTAAGGAACAAAATGATTTTCTTTTAAAGATTTAAATAAAATTTCTATCATTGAAAAATATAGTGTTTGTTTGGCAACAGTTTTATAAACTGTTTTCAGTATTTTAGTTTTAAAAACTAAAAAACTCGTTTAGATAGTGTTTTCTGAAAACAGTTTTCAAAAACAGTTCTGATTTTTTAGTTTTTAAAAACTAAAAAAAAAAGAACAGCTAAGAGTGGTTTTGTGAGAACTCAAAATACAATCATAATATGTTGTTTTTACTTTTTATTAATGAAATTCTAATAAATAGGAACAAGTTTTTCCATTTTTACATCTTCAAAACAATTTTCAAATAAAATTTGCCAAACAAGTTTTTTTTCCTTTTCTACTAAAAAACAAAATCAAACCCATCAAACCGTATTTTTTTAAGTTTTGGTTTTGTAAAATTTTTTCCTTTTTTAGATATTTAAAGAAATTTTATTTAATTTTAGTCTATTTTAAAGAATAACATTAACTGAGATGTAACTAGTAAGGTTAACAACCCAATAACTTATCATGTTCATCAATGAGTCAAACAAAAAAAATTAGTATAATTTTTTTTGGTAAATTATGATTTTAATAATTTATAAAAGCTATATATCATAAATTTTCTTGAATAAATAAGAATTTAAAAAACAAAATTTGTCTTAAAAATAATACATAACTATTTCATTTATACTCTTGTTTACATGGTAAGTCGCTGTTGAGTTGTCAAAGTTATTAAACATTGTGGTTGCTTGAAAGAAGAGACTAAAATAAAAATTGTTAATGGATAACAGAACCAAAATCAAAACTAAAAAAAAAATTGAATCAAAAAATTAAAAAGATCAAAACTAAAAGGTAATATTTTTCAGAAACCAAAAATTTATTTAAGTCTTTTTCAAATTACTAAAATCAAATGAGTGCATTTTCAAATATTTAACCCCTTTTTTATTCTCAAAAAATATTTTGATTCTAATCTATGAAATATGTTTAGAGAATCGCATATTATTACTACCTTTGGTAATATTAGAGATGATAAAATAAAATTATACTCATGCGCTAGACTCACGACGAAGTAAAAATGAATAGCTTAATAGGCATACTCATTAATGAAATGGGATAATAAGATATTCATAATCGTAGGCCTTCGCAGTTTGATATCTTATGTGAAATATCAAAATTTTACTACTAGGCAAATCCCAGTGGTTCATTACATAAATATCTCCAGTTACATATAAAATGATTTTCTTTAATTTACTTTTAATATCAATACATATTTTAAAATATTAATTTTTATATAGATATACGTTTTAATTTTGTTTTTATCTATTTTATTTTATATTTTTGTTTAAATTTTATACTTTAATAAATATTCACATATATTAGTGGATGCCTAATTTTTTAGGACTTAACACCTATGTCCTGAGAGTGTAAAAATTTACACAACTGTTTGGTTACAATATTTATTTTTAAAGTATTAATTGGTCATGTTAATAAAGTTATTATATAGAAAGTTATGATTAGTATCAAACTTTTTATTAGAACGGACAATATGGCAGGTCGGCCCAACCTGCTTTTAAAAAAAAGAGTTGAATTACTTTATATTTTGTTCGGATTACATATTTTTAAGTTCAGATTACATATTTTTAAGTTCAGTCTAATCCTATACTAGGCCACGGGTCAAAATGGGCCTAAATAGGCATTTTTTTAAAAATTTAAAATTCAATTTTTTTAAAAAAATAAAATTTATTTTATGATACAAGTTCAAACCAATTCAAAATAATATATCAAATCAATAAAAAAAACATATCATAAATAAGTTTAAAATAATATAAAAATGTAATTATATGTATATTTTACTTTAATATATATTTTAAATAACATAATTTTTATTTATTAAAAATATATTATTAAATAAATATCAAATATATTTGTATATGTAATTTATATACATATAAACAATATATATGAATTGAGTTCGTATCAAACTTACTTTTATGTGTATATTTTTTTTAATATATTTTTAATAATATATTATATATATTATTAATATGTATTTTTAAAATTTATATATTTTAATATATCATTAAAATATTTCAATTATCATTTTTTTAAATACAGACCTTAATTGATTGAAGTTAATAATGGGACCCACATTTTACGTGTGGAATGATATCCAGACTCAGAAGAAGAGACACACTTGAACAGTTGAAAGTTGAAACTTTTGCATACAATACAGTGCTAAATTATTAAAAGTTTCAAGTGTTAGATTGTAATTTTATGTTCCTAAAATCACTGCAAAAGAATCCAGATTCTTAAATCTTCCACGTTTCTTAATTCACAACACAACACTTATACTTTTCCAACACTATTTGTGTCAAACAACGTAACCATATCTCTTTCTTTTCTTCTTTGTCTTTTACCAGTGAACATTTTTTTTCATCAAAGTTAAACCAACAATAGCAAAACTCAGCCACATAATTTCCAAACCTTTGCACTTCAATTCATGGCTTGTGAGCATGGCCATGGCTATGGCCATGTGTGTTTGAGTTTCATGGTGTTGTGTTTAGTCTCAGAGAGTTGTTATGGTTTGGGCACATTTGGGTTTGACATACACCACAGGTTCTCCGATCCTGTTAAGGGGGTTCTGGGCTCTCATGATGTTCCTCAAAAAGGAACTCTTCAATACTATGCTGCTATGATCCACAGAGATGGCATATTCCGAGGCCGGAGACTCGCCGGCGATCACCGCAAGCCGCTCACTTTTGCCGCCGGCAATGACACTCTTCAGATTCCTGCCTTTGGATTGTATGACAATTCTTCACCCCCACTTGTCAAGTTTTTAACTTTTTGTTTAGTTTATCTTCTTGGTGTTTTTTAAGCGAAGAAAAGCTTTCTGGGTCAGTTTTTGTTTGAATTTTGTGTGGAGGTTTGACCATGAAGAATATGTGTGTTAGGAAAGTCCAGATGTGATCCTTTGGGGGGGAATAGAACTTTGTAGTAAGGAATTGACTTTAGCTCACACAGCCGAATGACTTGGTCAATTGAGTGAAATCTGAAGCCAAAGGTTTTTCTTTGTTGAATGAAAAGGTTTAATTATTATTTAGCTACTTATGTTTGTCTGCACTTTATTGTTTTGATTATTCCGGTTCATGTATCAATTGTAAGTTTTAACATGTGAACTAGTGAATTTAATGTATTATGATTAAGTATATATAATTTCAACGTTTCTGTCCTTAAATGAGTAAATTTAATGCGTTTTGGTCCCTAAATATAATTGATGGCCGGGATCGAAACACTTGAAAGTAGTAATTAAACTTAATGAAAATTAAGCCTAGTTATATAAAAATATATATATTTATTCTCACTTTCTGTACTCTTTTGAAGATAACAAGGGAAAGAGTAATGATGAATTTTGTAAGACATTTTCTATCAGTATCTTTGTATGCTAATAATTTCTTCTAACCGTCTGGATTTCAGTTTGCACTTTGCCAATGTTTCAGTTGGCACACCACCTTTATGGTTTCTGGTGGCGTTGGATACAGGGAGTGACTTGTTTTGGTTACCTTGTAACTGTACCAGTTGTGCATATGGGTTGAGGAGGCGAAATGGAATGGTATACATATATAATCTCTTTGCAGATTCATACTCTATCCTAATCCTTTATCATTATTTTTGTATTGTTATGTTTCTTTTGTAAAAAGTGTAGGCCTCATATGAATTAATCTTCATTTGCATGATTGCATCACAATTAATTGTTGGATATCTCGATGGTTACTCTTGGTTAAATGGTTCACATCTCCTTTCTGTGTAGTTACTTTATGAATCCTTAGTAAAACTGATGTAATTCATACTCTCTTTCTTTTTTCTTTTTTAAAATTTTTTCACTGGCAGATACTTAAACTTAATATCTATGATCCTGGTAATTCATCCACAAGCAATGAAGTTTCATGCAACAATAGCAGCTTTTGTAAACAAAAACAACAGTGTCCTTCATCTGGCAGCAGTTGTCGATATCGAGTTGATTATCTTTCAAATAATACTTCATCTAGGGGGTACTTGGTAGAGGATGTGTTGCACTTAATTACAGATGATGATCAAACAAAAGATGCTGACACAAGAATTGCTTTTGGGTAAAATACTCAACATCTTACTGAAAAATTTTATTGACTGTGTATACATATTATTACTTTGAAGATCTACGAAATGGTATAGCAAGTGTTGTCCAGAAAATCTGTGTCAGTGAAGGATCATCTTTGGAGTCAGGGGGAGCTATGGCCCTTCCAAAACTTTTTTCCTCCTTTTTAATAAATATATATTTTTTGTAAAAGAGTTATAATTGTTTTTGTAGTATATCTATGTTATTGTTTTTGCCTCCCCCAATCTTTTTCTTCTCTTTTAACAAATACAATTTTTTTTACAAGAAAAATTATTATTTTTTTGAAGTATATCTATTTTATTTTTTTGACTCCTCCAACATTCTTAACTAAGATCTACCACTATGTGTTGGGTTCATGAGATTTCCTAGTTTCCAATTTGATTCTTTCACTAACATTTAAATATGTTTCTTCTGTTTGATTCTCTTTCTTTGAAACTACTTTCTGTAGTTAACCTTTAGTTTTTGGTATTTCTCACTTGGTATTAACTAATCTGTTGTAGTTGTGGCCAAGTTCAAACTGGTGTGTTTCAAAGTGGGGCAGCTCCAAATGGCCTATTTGGACTTGGAATGGATAATATATCAGTTCCTAGCATCCTAGCCAAAGAAGGGCTTATTTCAAATTCCTTTTCAATGTGTTTTGGATTTGATGGTGTTGGAAGAATCTCGTTTGGTGATACTGGTAGCCCTGACCAAGGAAAAACACCATTCAACCTCAGGACATTGCAGTAAGTGGATATTATCTTTCATTACTTTTTTTAACAAGTTGTCACTTGCACTCTTAAGAGAATACAACAGAAACTAGCAAAAAATCTTGTGCCTAACTACACTTGTGCTCATTTAATCCTTGCCAGTCCAACTTATAACATCACCGTAACCCAAATTATTGTGGAAGATCGTGTTGCTGATCTTCAGTTTGATGCAATTTTTGACTCTGGTACCTCTTTTACATACATAAACGACCCAGCTTATACACGACTTGGTGAGATGGTAAGTAATCTACATCATTGTTTTTTTAAGATAAGAGATAAGGAGTTCATGTCATTTGAGTTGCCAAAATTTTGTTTGCAGTTCGATTCACGAATCAAAGCAAATCGGCATTCAACTCAATCACCTAATTCTACTATCCCCTTTGAGTATTGCTATGACATAAGGTGATATTGGCTTGAGAGAGTCCATCAACTTTTTTCTTTTTAAACATTTAGGTACTGATTTTTACTTTACTTGCAGTATAAATCAGACAATTGAAGTTCCATTTTTAAATCTAACAATGAAAGGTGGAGATGATTATTTTGTCATGGATCCCATAATACAAGTTTTCAGTGAGGTGGGAGCTGAAAATCTGTCTGATTTTATGATATTCAATGATTATCAAGCCTTCTTAATCTTATTTCCTTCTGTGATATACAGGTGGAAGGAAACCTTCTTTGTTTGGGAATCCAGAAAAGTGGCAGCGTGAATATCATTGGACGTGAGTATTTAACAGAAGAAACTTTTCTTGATGGAATATATCATCATAAAGTTTTGCATTCAGAATTATTAATCACGGTGCCTTTTATTAACAAACAGCCACCCTTAGGAGTGTTCATAGAACAATTTGGGACGGTTTATTTTGGCTCATTTATTTTGATAGCAATTATATACCCAACCAAACAAATTTATATCATCATTTATTTGGTCCGAAATTTAACACAATCAAAAGCCAATAATGAGATAAAACTAAGTCAACCTGATTAATTGGCATAATATATCAATTTAGTACTATATATAACTAAATTATAAAATTAAGGTGTATTTTAAGATATATTTATTAGAGTTTAATTGGTATACACTGTTAGTTTAAAAATTTTTGAACTAATATTTAATGACAACCCTTTATTAATGATAAATTTATTGACTTTATTCGTTAGTATTTTACAAATAATGTAAATGAAAAGTTATCATTGAAGATAAGTGTCAAAATATTTTACTGTTATGTACCAATTAAACTCTATTTATTATGCTAAATGTTAACTATTTAAATCAAAACAACTTTTTTTAAAAATCATGTTATAAATACACAATTATTAAGCAAAAAGTGTAAATCTTGAAAAGAATATAAAGCACCATCAAATTTAATTCTAAAATGTGAATATTGGCTAAAAATTAGGCTAAGGGTTATTGAAATGGGACACGGTATTAATTATATACCTCATTTGTGTCCTTTGATTGAAAGTAAATGCAACGCAGTTTGTATATTTTGCTGAGTCAATAAGCTTGCGACATTAATTGTTTTGTATTTATCTTAATGTAGAAAACTTCATGACTGGTTACAAAATAGTCTTCGACCGTGAAAGCATGAATCTTGGTTGGAAGAAATCTAATTGTGAGTATATTTCACTTCAGCGTTTTAACTTGTCATAACTTATTTCTCTTCTAATGGATTCGTCACTAATAATATCATACGGTCGTGTCAGGTTCTGAAGTGCTCTCAAACACATCACCAATTAAGCCATCACCCTCTCCTGCTGTTTCTCCTGCTATCGCTGTGAATCCCGTAGCTACATCCAATCCATCGAATTATCCGCCTAATCAATCATTCATGACCAAACCTACTTTTACATTTTTCATGGTCCTTTTTTCACTTTTAGTCATTTTTTGAGCATTCCTTTTTCCATTCAAAATAATAGGGTTTTTTTTAAAAAAAAAAATTATTTTAGTTTATCACACGAGAAACATTATCGCTTCACCTTTTCCAGTCATAATAGCCTGAGATAGACTTGTATATAGTATAATGTACCCAACATTGTAAACTACAGAAAGTTCAGTTCTTAATACAATAAGCTATATTATATTATCAGTTAGTTGGCATCTTGCATACACTTAATCTGATGTGTGCCAACTTAACAAGAAATTAATCTTATTCTACAACCCAAAAGAGAAATCTCAGCAGTTGTAAAAGAATATATTCGAATCCAGTGTGACATAAAGATATGACTGTTAATAAAATGACCACAACCATGGCACAACCAAAAAAGGATGCAAGTTTCAAGAATATATCGAACTCATTAATTTACGCCGCCCTAGATGTAGCTTTCAACAAAACAAAATAAATAAATTAAGCATTCTAAATCTAATTATGTGGATTCAAAATTTCAAATGGATAGTTTGAACAGGAACAAGACATTCAACGTCTTGGGAAAGATTATACTACACCCAAACCTCCATTGCTCACCTTCTGTCTACACTTCTTTCAGTTCTGCTTAAGATCCTTTTTCCCCTGCTGGGTTCCACAACATAGAAGAGGCCAATTCCCTTTCCGCATTCAAGTGTGTCTATTGACCGTAAGGTTGAGAACTAGTGCCTCTTTCTTTTCATACCTTTAACGTGTGATTCTCCATCTTTCCTTGTCTTACCATCAGAGGGCAACTGAACTTGCTTTGCTTTCATCTTAATCGATTTAACCAAAGATGACAGTTCATATTTATCTTTCTTTGACTTCAAAGCATATAATCCTTCTTCCTCACCCTTTTCCACCATGCCAGTATCATCAGAAGACAATTGAGTTCCTTTTAGTTTTGTAGGCTCCATTTCTGCAGGTGGATCCGCACTATCCTTCTGCTGCTTCTGTGCTAGCTGCCTGGCATATGTTGCACTCCTACAAACACCGACAATCATATTTTGGGATAAAATAAAATAGTCAGTTTGTTACATTAAAAACAGCATATACAAGTTTCTTGAACCAGAGTCCAGAGTATAATCACAGATCAAGAACATCCAATTTTAGCAATTATAACCAGTTTACCACAAGTTAAACATGAAAATATTAGCAGTTCAACCACTTGTATACAAATGTCATTCATAAAAGTGGCATAACATGTAAGTCGCTATTTGTTTAATATAAAGTCTAGCAGCCAGCTTCATGTAAACTTATAGCCGAAGGAAATTATCATGCAAAGAATGACATTTTCAATATTTGATAAGAATACTCCATGTTCACCCTATGGGAGAGAAATGGAAAAATGGTCACGATGAGAAACTAGAAGTTTGTAGCTATACAACAGAAAATACCTTTTAAATTGTGGGTCGGTAGGATCAATTGCATAGTCAGGTGAGAAAAGAGCTGCAAAACGTGGATCATCATATGCATTACTTGGAATCTTCTCCTCATCAATAGCATTATCCCTCCTTTTGCCCTTTCCTTTTTTAAATTTTAGATTATATCCCTTGAGACCAGCATCTGTCCCCTTATCATCAGCAAGCAACAGTTCAAGCTCATCTTTGCTCGCTTTGTCTAGCCCATTAATTTCTTTGTCTTCTTTATTTTGTGGCTTCTTCTTCCTCTTCTCAACAGCAGGCTCCTCAAAGAAGAGGTCATCTGCTACTTCAGTTGCCTCTTGATCTGTATCATCACTATCATCATCATCTGATGAATACTTTGTTTTATTTTTCCTGGCCTTCTTTTTCTCTTTTTTTTTCCTCAAATATGCCTCCCAAACTGTTTCTGATTTTTTATCCTTCTTTTCCATAATATGTTTGCTTAAATCTTCCAAACCTGTATTGAAGGTGACCTCCATATCCTGGACATTATCATGTTCATCACCTCCGTCTGAATCATGACCAGACTGGAGCAAAGCAAGGTACTTATCTCGTTTTTTGGAATTTTTATCAGACTGAACATCTGTCTCGTTATTATCCTTGCTATCATCACTTTCACTCTCATCAGAAGTTAAGAACTCCTTCAATTCCAACTGAGCTAGCTATAAAGAGGAAGGCAAGATACAAAAAGACCAATTCAATATGAAGCATATTGCAAAAAATCAACACAATCAATATATAAAAATACAATATACAAGAATATCCATGCTTCTCAATTTCCATTTTCAAGCAGATAGCAACAAATAGACACTTGTAAAAGATACACCACCACCGTTACTGTAAAATAAAAATATTAAGGATATAAATACGAGCACATGCACACACACACACACACACATATATATAATATATATATATGCATGATACAGATATTTACAGCCATATATCAATAGATTTTGCATATTTCCTTCGCAATATGTATGAGGGATCTTATAAATAATTATATAAATACACCATCTAGAAATGACTATAAAAAAGGAAATACTCATGTCCCAAGACAAAGCCAATAATTTTTCAAAAGGAAAAAAATTATCCACACCATATATAGCAGGTTACAACAAACCATGCTCACCTGCTCATCAGTGAATTTCCGTTTCAGAGTCTTTTCACGAAGAGGTTCATCCTCATCCCAGGTAAGATTAACCTCACTGTGCTGAAGTGCTCGAGAATAAAAATCTTTACACTCATAATTTGCAGGAGCCTAAGAGAAAGGAGTCAAAATTTGCCAATTATTGCATGCATTCAAGTATAAAGACCATATGCATTCAAATAGTCCACCTCAATCAATTTTCTAATTGTATTTTCAATTTAGGCATACGAATATCAACTGCAATCACATCTTAAATACCTCGGTAGCAACATCCTGAGGCAGGTGTTTGAATTCCATGTTGTCCGGAATAAACCTCAAATCAAGTGAATTAGACGATTGTTTTAACTCAAGCCCATCACATTCTTGGTAAATGTAATTTGCTGTGGCAGTTGAGTCACATTCCACTAAAGCAAAATAGTAACTGAAATGGAAATGCATATGAAAAGACATAACAATATTAATATTTGTGAGACATCAGAATGGGTCATGACATACAAGAGTGATAACATTATGTGCTTTCTGCGCAGGAAACCCATGCAACTGGACCATCACTATAAAAAACATGGATAATTCAATTCACTTAGTTAGGATGTGATATATTCATCAGAAAGAGGTGTCAGAGGTCCTACACCACAAGCTGGTTCCCCTCTAACATCATACAGAAATCCTGAAGCACTAATGTTAGTTCAGGCAACCATCACTAGCTCTGGAAGGCTTGCTAGGGAATAAAAATATCCCATGCATTTGTCATCAAGGAATTTAGTTTGACTGAATAATGATTCAGTTGACTACTGAGAGCAGACTCAACAGCTAACAAGTGGAAATCTAAGGTAGCAATTATCTGTGTTGCCCACACAGATTTGCATCTTGCATGCACCAGAATCTTCCAAAATTCCTTTTAACGAAAGCAATGTCTGAAAGAATATTTCTATCCACAATGGGAGACTAATTATTAATGTAAAATGTAATGGAAATACAGGATAGAGCTAATGCTCCCATGCGTGGAGGAAATTCCCAGCCCAACCTAAGCAGAACAGCAGAAAAAACATATTCATGCATAATTCCCTCCACTCACCTCAACCTTCCCTTTCTATATATTTTCTCTCATCTTGCTTGGTAGCCTAGTTCCACATCTCTCAGGCTCTCCCTTCTGAATTACTCTTTACTACCTTTGACCTATGAGAATTAATCTGAAAGATCTTAGACCTGGTCTTGGCCGTCTGATGGGTATTTGGATCATGAAACACATCAGCTTCCCATCTCTTTCAGGGAGTTTAATGCCCAGCATGCATGACATTAAAACTTTATAAATCATACCTATATGAATGCTAGATTATTACAAAATGGGACAACAAAAGCAGGACCTGGGAGGAAACCAAAATGTATTTCCGTGTTCATCTTTAGAATTACTCTTCAGTTTAACAATATAAGCATGTAAAACAATCCTTATTCCTGAACATTACATCATAAGACATGCACAGATATAACGAGTTCTTGAAGCAAAAAGTAATAATTTTGTAATAAATGATAGAAAGTACTATATAGCTATATACTAAACAAATTACTATAAGTTATACTTAATACAAGCCACAAGGTGAAAATTTATTTGACAGCTTTATCTAAAGCCTAAACACAGTTAAGTCAAAGCCAATATGCCACATTACAAGTGAATTTGATAGTAAATTACCGCATCCTGCTCTTCTCATATGCACGCAGTTTCTCATTATCGATATCATCATTGCTGCTATCTTCATCACTTTTTTCATTTTCATCATCAAATAGACCAATAGGTCCATGAACTTCCTCCTCTTTCATACGTTGAAGGCCAAACTCAGTTGGATAGATAGTTACTGATCTGATCAGTCCATTGGGGGGAAGAAATGAGCATAGCAATACATACAAATCCACAGCCTACCAAAAACAAACACAAGTGACATTTTAACCATACATGTTCCAACCACTCAAATTAAATATTTTTTGTATTAAAATCCATAGGGGCAAATAGTCAAATACACATTTGACTTGACATAAAATACTTACGTACCTTAACATACCTCCAGTCCATGTTAACAACTGCAAGCCTATGTGTTTCTTTGTCTATCATCACTATGTCTTCCTATCCACACAATAGTAATAATAATTCAAACGCCATCACACTAATCAGAGAAAAATTCCAATTAAAATGCAATACAGTACCTGGACATCAGATGCTTCTTCCTCATAAACTTCCTCATCTTCACCTTCATCGGTATCAGTATCCACATCAGACTCCGATCCACTGATCTCTTCTGACTCAGCAGAAGACTCAGATTCAGATTCACCGGTTTCTTCTGACTCATCCCCTTTGTCACTCTCCAGTTTCACTCGATTAACTTTCCCCAATTCCTCTTCATTCTCTTCATCCTCCTCACTACTACTCTGCAGTGCTTCCTTTTCACCAATTTTGTAGTAATGGCGCAGAGAACCAAGTTGAGAGTTTGTGTTGTTCCTGGGTTTGCCTCTCTTGTCAACAGGAGCAGAAGAGGGAAGAAAACTCTTGTGAGTGAACATGCGACTGAAGCGAGAGTCAATGGCCACCTTGGTTTCGCGCTTAGGAGCCTCACGAAACCGAGGATCCGTGTGAGCCTTTGCATATCGAGGGTCACTGATGATAACCTTGCCATCACTGGGTACTGAAGGAGTTGAACTCAAATTATTATCCTTAGCTTTGTTTTTCTTTTTGCCCTTGTTCTTCTTCCCATTACCATTTTTGGATCCCATTATGCCCTAGTTCAACCCCTGTCAATGGAACAAAGTTAAGGCCAGGGTTAGGGTTAGGGTTAGGGTTTAGGGTTTGGGTTAGGGTTTGGAGACACTGAACCTTAGACAGTGAACAAAGTCGGCGACGTGCAGAGGTGAAGTGGAGAAACAACTTTGGCGCCGCAGCGAGGGGTGGGGTTTCCAATGGCTCCGTTTCGCATTGGGGTTTTATTTTTAATTTTTGATACCCGACCGCCAAACCCATGCCTTACGTTTTTTTCTTCAAATTGGGCCAGCAAATAAGGAGACCACACCGGATATTTCGCAAACAAACTCAAAATTTACTGGCTAATTCTATCCTCCAATTTTTCCTCTCTTGCAGTCAGCTGGATAGTAAAAAAATTTATAAAGTTGATTATTTATATGCCGTGTATTGTCGTGGAAGTAAAAAAAATTGTAAAACATAATTTTCTCTTATTATGTTTTAATCTTAATTATGATGATTTATATTTTATAGTAATTGATATTTTCTTTATTAATATATGTTTTATTATGTATTCTAGTTTTATCCCGACATTGACCTATCTTCTCTTTATTTGAAGGAGGTGTACTTTTAAATTTTGAGGATAATTTTCTTAAAGAAGAAGGGGATGATGTACGCTAGAGGGGGTCACGTAATTTTGGGTTATATTTTATTTGTATTTTGTCACTATTTTTTGTGAATTTTGTTATGAGATTTTTTATTTTCGAGTTTGTTTTAATTGTTAGCCCTAAGCTATTAATATGATTAATGGATTATTTAATTCACTTTTTATGAGTTAAGAGATTTTAATAAGTCACTTAGTCTATAAATAGGATAACTATTGTATTGTATTTCAAATCAGATGATGAGTGTAATGAAAATTAAGTTTTCTCATATGAGAGTTTTATGGAGTTTTGAGTTATAAGAACCCTATTTTAATGTGGTCAGATTACCCTGTGGCGATCCTTAGGTTTATTAAACGACCTTGTTTGTGACACCATTCAATTTTTGGAAATTCCTCAATTCTAATGATTCCAAACCTTAATCCCTAAATTCTGAATTTGTGTGTTTTTTTTTCCTCCTTAGAGTCATATCATTTGGTATCAAAATCAGGTTCAAAAACAAGTTTCCTTCTCTCCTTGTTAGCTTGCTTGGCATAACTTTTAACTTTAGTACCTTGGCTACACCTCTTAATAAGATAGTTAAAAACACATGGTGGGTTTAAATAGGGTGAGAAACAAGAAAAAACATTTGTTGCACTTAAGCATGAATTGATCAATGCTTACATTCTTGCATTACCAAATTTTGCAAAATCTTTTAAAATTAAATATGATGCATCTAATGTGGGTATTCGGGCTACCTTAATGCAAGAAGGACAACCAATTGCTTATTTTAGTGAGAAGTTGAATGGGGATACCTAAACTATCCTAATTATGATAAGGAATTTTATATCTCGGTGCGTACTTTGAAAACTTGGCAACATTATCTTTTGCTTAAAGAGTTTGTATTCATAGTGATCATGAATCTCTTCAATATTTGAAAGGACAAGATGACAAGCTAAACAAAAGGCATTTTAAATGAGTTGAGTTCCTAGAATAATTCCCATATGTCATAAATCATTAAAAGGGGGAAGGGAACATTGTTGCAAATGCATTATGTGGGAGGCATGCATTACTTTCTACTCTATTTTTGTCTTGAAACTTTGAGAGAAATGTATTTGCATGATCCTGAACTTTCTTAAATATATGCTACATGTGACAAAGTGTCTCAAAATGGATACTACAGCACAATGATTAATTGTTTAAAGAGAAACAATTGTGTGTCTAATTGTTCAATAAGGGACTTGTTGGTAAGAGAGGGACATGGTTTCGCCCTCCCGGTCTCCAACCCCGAAAAGTGAGGGGAGACTTCGGATTTGGGTATAAAAGATGTAAATGTGAAATTTTAATCTTTATATGATATACTCACAAGTAGTTTGTTATATTATTTTTTACAATTTAAATTTACTTATGCATTATTAAATCAATTATATATCAAGTTATTAATTATATTTTAATTTAAAAAGTATATCACTACTCACATTGTATCTTTCACAACATTGTGGTGATTTTTGCACAATCATGTTTTAATGGTCCAAAAGAGTGTAAATTTGCACACAAATATGTAAAATTATAAATATAGGTATTAAATTTTATTTAATGTGAAAGTGAGTTAGAGACGGGAACCAACAAATTCACCCTATTCTTACCTCTAATTTTCATAAACAAAGAAAATCTAACTTCAATCCAACAAAATTAACACAAATTTTCTCAATTAAAATTAGGCGAGGACAAGTCAATACTCGAACAGGTGAGTGTCATTCTCACCCTAACTAATATATGCTTTTTGAATTATTTGAAAGTATGCTATTCAAAATAAGTGAATAGAGATAGCTCGCATGTTTTAAATATTACATGTGAATGAGCAAAATGACAAATGCAGAAAGCAGCTAACCTTCCACCATTCAAATATATTCGAGATTGAACTTTCCTAAAGATAAATAATGGATGAAAAACCAATTTCTTGTGTGAACGAACCAACACCCAAAGCTGTATTGTCAATATTTTGGAAATGAGTTAGTCTGTATCTCTGTGGTTCACTTCTAGAGAATCCAAAACTCAAAATAGTATAAAAAATGTGTAGGATCACTCATTTTAAAGTTTAAAAAGAAAAATCTAAAAAATAACTTTTTAAGAAATATTTTTATTTTATTTTTTGTCAAAAACATATAAGACTTGCTTCTTGATAAAAGATAAAAACTATTTCTTCTTTAATAAAAAAGTAAAAATTGATATTTTATACAAAAAAATATTAAATTATTAAAATATTTTATTTTATTTTATTAGTAATTTAAATTTATTATACATATTTAAATTTAAATTCTAATGTATTTATAATTAATTTTCAGACATGTGTATTAGTAATTAAATTGTCTATAATAAACTACCATTACTTTATTTAAATAATTATAATAATTAGTGTTTAATTAATTAACTGTCTTAAATGTATTTATAAATTATTTAAAATTATAATGCTAAAGTTTTGTCCGTAAATAATTTGTTCTACAAATAAAATTTAGTTAATCAACTAGAATAAGAAATTCATTGTACAAGAGATATGTTAAATGACAAGTGTTATAAAATTCTAATCTCTTATTCTTGTTTTTTATTATTTTCTCTAGTAAATTAAATTATTTATTGGGATTTTTAACAATTAAAAATATTTTAAATTACATCATTGATAAAAAAAAATTGTTGATGTTTTATAAAATTACATATTTACATGTATTTAAATTAATTCTTAAAAAATTAGCTAAAATTTAATTATACCAATAATAATTAAAGAGTGTAAGACTATTTATGTAAACCAAAAAAACTTAACTAACACCTCATTACATTGAACTCCTTCTTGCTTACCTAACATTCACTCAAAATAGAATTGTCAAAATTGACAATCATAGTTGAGGTTAAACCTATCTTAGTCCATTTTGTAAATAGATTGGTCAAATTCGACTAATTTTACTTTTACTTTTGTAAATTTTGATCTTATCCAAACCTTAGTTGGTATACCAACTCACCAAATAATTATTTAAAAAAAAATAAATTTGCCTATTTAAAAAAATTCAAATTTTAAATGATATATGATAATATTATTTTTAAATTTCATGAGTTTAAAAATAAAAAATAATTAAATGATAATCTCTATTAAAAATATATAATTACATATTATTAGTTTAATGATATAAAATATTAGTTAAATCATACCAACAACCTAGAAAATATATTGACATGAAATATAAGTCAAATAAATAATATAATAATTTAAAACATAATAAATAAAAAAAATCATATTTATATAATAATAAAAATTAAAATTTAGGTGAGTTGATGGATTAACTTGATTTACCACAGGTATAATCAAACTGAATCAAGTTAAAAGTGTGACAACCAATATATTTAATACAATTAACATTTATATAAAATAATGGTTATTTTATATACATATATACAGACACATACATACGCATAACATCGAATTTTAAAAATGTAGCAAATTCTAGTTTTATTTATAGCTCATAAGATTCAATTAAATATTTCATTAGAATAAAGGTAGTTAATTTAGCCAAAAACTTTAAATTAAAAAAATTTGATTATTTACATCGAAAGAAAATATTAACTTACCTTTCAATTGTTTTTAAGGGAAAATTATAATAACAGAAATATACAAAATATTAACTTATCTATTTAATTGATATTAAATATTTTTAAAAAAAAATTGATTATTTACATCGAAAGAAAATATTAACTTACCTTTTAATTGTTTTTAAGGGAAAATTATAATAACAGAAATATACAAAATATTAACTTATCTATTTAATTGATATTAAATAATAATTGTAACTAAAAGATAAAATAAAATATTAACTTATTTTTTAAAATTAAATATCTTTATAATTGTTAAAAAAATTCAATTATTATTGCTTAAATATTTAAATTTATCTTTTTTGTTCTTAAATGAATCAAACATATGACAAGGGGTTTGAAATAACTTACACTCTACTAAATCAACTCAGTTAGACTCCCATGACAAATAGTTAAATTTATGTGACAGTGAATTCAAATATATATTACATGAAATATTTGAATTAATTATTATTTTTAACAATTTGAATAAAAAAAAACATGTTTTAATCAAAACTAGTTGAAAAAAAATATTGTTTTTAAATAAAAATTATAACTACCAAAATCATAATTATCAAATTTTACATTTGTTAATTTTTTAAAATAATATATGTGTGACTATAAAATTACTATGTCCTTTTAGCATATGAATAGTAAAAACAAAATTTATATGAGAGTGAGAGAAGCAAATCTCAACCATTGATGAAAGAAAAAAAAATGAAAGATAAAAATGTTAGAAGAGAGAATAAATAAATATATACAATTTTATCTCAACCATTAATTTTTATTTTAATAATTAAGATTTATTCTCCCACTTTTCTATGATATGTCATATATATATATATATAGATATAGATAGTGGAGACAATTGTTCCAACTCTTATATACATGAATGGTCTATCCGGTATTAAATATTGTTATTTGTTTTAATTCATTTAATACCAATAAAGTGTTTATAACTATATTTAAACCATTAATTCATTTAATAGTTTATATTTGTTTCCAAAATATATTGGACAAAGTAAGACTTATAGAGAAAACGTTAGAATTCTAAAAACAAATGATATTAATTTATTTTATTTTATATTTATTAAACTCAAAAAATTATTGTTGATAAGGTGAAGTTATTGAGTATTCTTAAATCTTAAATATGATTTATGATTATAGATTCCGAAACATTATGATTAAATTTACCTTTCTTATTATAATTATTTTGTAGATGAAGATAATTTTGTTTGTAAAAATATAATTAATGTATGAGATTATAGATTAAGTTTTATAAAAACAATTCATCACCTTTTTCTAATTTGAATCTTATAAAAAGTTACAGAAGTGGTAATTTGTTTTAAGATAAATAGTGAATTTTCATGATTTTGCTTTATTTTTTAATTATTTTATTATTTATTAATATTAAACTATTAAGTTTGTTAAAGTTAAATAAGTTAATATCATATTTTTCCAGGAGAACTAGCGAGTATCATGTGGATACTTATATTACATAAATGGTATAATTTAGAAAAAATAATTAGCTAAATTTGTGAGGTTATCACATAAATTAAAAATTAAATAATAATTTAACAAAAAATAAAATATTTTTTAGGTATGTAAACCAAAATTAAACAATTATAATTAAAAAAGAAAAATTGTTCTTTTTAGTGAGTGTTGGTGGCCATGGTAACAGGTGGTTGGAGCATAGGGCGCCACTACAGATTCCTCCAATACATCACATTCATAGTATTCTTATCTCCTCATTAATCTATCTTTTTCTTATTTTTTTTTTATTTATGAGTTTAATGGTATAATTAGAATAAAAAATTTTAAATTAATAATCTTTTATAATAAATTTGTTAATTTTATTTATTATTATTCTAAAAATCTATGATGTGATGAGAATAAGAAAGACAGAAAAAAATAAAACATGTTCAAGGTGGATAAATTACAGACGTCTAGGATTTGTTCTATTTATAATGTATTACATTGCTATGATGTTGTTGCTGTCGTGTCCTTTCTCTGGAAGCCACTCCAATCTTCACTGAACCATTTCATGGCCTTCGCTCACTACTTGGTCGCAGTTCCCGTCGAACCCTCTCCCAAGTTCCCAACCCCTCCCAAACCTAACCCTTCCTTCTCCATTTCCTCACACTTCTCTTCCACTCTCCCAATTCACAAACTCTCTTTCTTCGCCACCCTCCGCAGGATCCCTCATAAAGGTCAATTTTTTATCATTTTTTCCTATTGCAGATAACAACTGCTGATTTCACCATTTTGCTTTTGATTCATTCAGCTAAGGCTAAGCCGCAGGAACCGGAAGTTAGCCTGGCCACTGATGCGTTTACTCAATTCAAGCATCTGCTTTTGCCTATCACCGATAGGAATCCCTACCTCTCTGAGGGTACACGACAAGTGGGTCTTTCTATTTTGTTTTAATTTTTCTTTTTGTTTAAATAAGTTTTTTCTCCTTTTACCAAAATTTATTTCTTGTCCTTAAAATTCACATGGGCACATACAAATACACTCAAATTATATACTTTAATACAAAAAATAAATTAATTTTAGAATTAAAAAATAATTTTTGAATTTGGAAGTTATTTTTTTGGGAAACTTTAAGAGAAAAAACTTATTTAAAATTTTTGTTTTTTATACGGCAAACTCTGACTTGTGCTTTTTGTTAGGCTATATCAACCACCACTGCTTTGGCTAAAAAGTATGCAGCTGACATTACTGTTGTAGGTATGTTTGTAACTTAGTTGTGTTGTGTGTTGTGCATGCTTTCGAAGAAAACAAAGCATAAATTTTATGTTTCTCAGTTACAAGAGTTGAGTAATGTTTATGTTGAATACTTGGATAGTGGAGGATACTTATGGTCTTTTCCAAAAAAATTAGAGGGTGAATATTTGTTAGAAATGAAAATTTTAACTGTAGAGTTTAACTGTGATGGAGAAGTTCCACATTGTTCAAGTATGATGAAGAAGTTCCACATTGAGTAGGAGGGGACAGATTGAACACTATATAAGTGAGGACACTCATAAATCTGTGGGGTTTTGGGTTGAGGGAGCACTATATAAGTGAGGACATTCATAAACTTGCTTTGTTTTGGGTTGACCAGTGATGTCACGGCTCACTTATTAGTGGTGTCAAGGCTCACTTACAAGGTGACTCAAGTCCAGTGGCTGATATCTGCTCTCAGTTGTGGTTAATAACATGTTAATTCCAACATTAACCTTTCTTCCCTTTTTACCCAAAGTTCTGCTCCATAATGTAAGGTTGTTATGTTAAAGTGTAAAGGAAAAATCCTTTTTAAGTTATTTTGTATGCGTGATTTTGTAGATTTGTGTGTGTGTGAATTAGCTTATTTTGGGGAAATAGTTGATTCCATTGGTACCTTCAGACACTGTTTCTTTGGAATTAAGCTGAATATAAAGAGCAACGGGAGATTTATGTGCTTTTGTTCTTTGCAGTTATTGATGAACAGCAGAAAGAGTCATTGCCTGAGCATGAGACCCAACTATCCAGTATCCGTTGGCATCTATCTGAAGGTTTGTATAGCTATTTCCTTTGTTTAATTTACTGTGTTTTGCATGCTGAGGTAATGCAAGGCATGATAACAATGATATGTTTTCTCATCGTGTGAGCCTCCCTTCACGTTAGCATTTTCTTCAATGTTTTTGTATGGCAAGTTTGTTATGAATTGGTGATATGTGATTTTGTATAATGGTTAGTTTATGAATTGTTCTGAATGGTCTTTCTCAAAATTTTGATTTTGACAAAGTATGCTGGCTATACTTTGATCCATTTGGCCAACAATGCCCAATGGGAAAATACTTTTGATGTAGGTTATTAATTAGGCCCTATTTGGATAAACTTTTTCTTAAACACTTGAAGGAGGAGAAAAAATGAAATAATTTTCTCCCATAAGCTAATTTTAACTTATTTAGTTACTTCAAAAGCTAATTTTAATTTGTATAAGCTGATTTTTAATTTATAGGAGAATTTTACCTTTTTATTGTCTTCTTATATAAGTCCCTATGGAGTAATTTATCTAAAGGGGACCTTAGGTGAATTCTGTTTGTATGCCTTTTATAAATAGTTGATTGTCTAATAATCTAATATTATATTGGATATACAGGACAACTAGTACAAGAGTTTCATGTAGGCAGAAGTTGGATTAAAATTAAGATAGTTAATTACCTAAATTGTTATCCATCACACATTCATGTCATAGAATTTGAATTAAAATTAAGGATTGTTAATTTGTTATCAGTAATTGTTCAATGCTTCAATTTACTTGTTGTGTTTCGTGATAAAAATGCAGGTGGATTGAAGGACTATAACTTGCTAGAGCGGCTTGGTGAAGGGAGCAAACCAACAGCAATTATTGGTGATGTTGCTGATGAACTTAATTTGGATTTGGTAGTTATTAGCATGGAAGCAATTCATACAAAGCACATAGATGCAAATTTGCTTGCTGAGTTCATTCCCTGTCCTGTCATGCTTTTGCCATTGTAGTCTGCATTGTTTTTATGATAGAGAACGGCTTTTGTTTCATCCACTTTGTCTTCTCTGATGCAATTTAATACTCCATCATGTTGTTTAGCTTTGATACTCCATGTCAGGGATGTTTTGTTAAAAATGCACAAGTGTGCTGACTAAGGTGGGGTGTGCATATATATGTATGGTTAAGCATGACTAATTTTTATGCCTGTATAGGAGCCGTGTTAGATTTTTCTTTTGGGGACTAATTTTTCAAAAATGATAACATGGGAGGAATTTGGATCCTTACATTGAGCTTTTGGAATGTGGATCTGCTATTTTATGTTTTGGATATATCTCTGCTTGGCTTATTATTTGAGAAACTCACATTGCTTAGGCTATTGTCTTTTCATGTTCTCACTTGAACAAGATTCATAAATATCAATTGCAATTTCACTTATATAATGACCCGAATTGTGGTTCTGGAGAACATATTTATTTTGGATAATACCGTTATTTATTGAGGGTGAATACCATCCATGTTTAAACATAAGTTTAATACATTTTCAGAATGAGCCATATATTATCATGGAAAACATTTGGTGAGGACATCCATCAACATTCGCCAAGGTGTTACTTTAGAGCCTAATGATATTTACATTTATATTATAAATTTATATTTGAAACATTTTATCTGAAAAAGAAATGGAAGATAAATTACGTTTTTGCACATTGAATTAAATCTTTTTTTGGGGAAAAAAAGATAATTGTTTAAATATAGTTTGTTTTTTTTTTTGTAATATTAAGTTATTAACCGATTTTGCGGAAAAAAAGTTATTAACTGATTGATTTGGTTCGAAATGTAAAGGTGATTCAATCTAAATTGGTTACTCTTTAAGGTTTTTGTTTGAATTTTCATTACAAATTCTTAAATTTATGAAAATATAAAAAAACATGTTTTTATTCAAATGCATTAAATTCACGTTTAAAACAATTTGTAAAAATAAACACATACCAGACAGGAGCGTTTGTAGACATTAGTTGTAAAAATGTAAAAGTTTTTTAATAATAGTAAGGTCAAAATTTCAAAATTCTTTGAAAATATAAGAAAAGAAAATTTAGATAGTAAATTTTTTTAAAAGAAACATTTATCCGGTATTTACAAACCACATATATAATGCGTAAAAAAAATTTAAAAGCTTAATTTTAGTTTTAGATGGGTTATAATTTTTTTATTCATTAAGAAGTTTTTTTCCTTTTTCAGCCCCGTCTGCATCCGTGATGGTTCAGTTAGTCCTAACTCACTTAAACAGCATATGGAAATTTTTCACATATTAGTGTTTTAATATTTGTTTCAATCAATTATTAAAATGGATGTTATTTTATGAGTTATATAAAATATAAAAAAATTATAAAAAAAATCATTGAATTTTGATGGTGCTGTTAACTTTCTTTCACTGATTTAGAATTGAAGTTTGGACCATCTTTATTTTCACTTGTTGCATTATTATATTTTAAGCATATTTATAGAAATGTTGAAATTCTAAAACTAAGGATGAGTACAGCTGCATTATTTAGGCAGAGGTACACCATAAGTGGCACTAAATAGAAGAAGGAATAGAAGTTTTGCATAACATTATTAACACGATATTGATGGGCACAAGGGGTACCACCCAAATAGATACGTATAAACATGCACAAAATTAAATTGTTTCTATCCCAAAGTACACACTATGTTATTGAGGGCTTGATATTTAGTGTTGTATAACTACCCCAATCAACCATTCTCTGACTTGCCCAAAATAGCAGTTCCAACAATTCATTAATGCTTAAATGACTGTTATTTACTCTTTGTAGTTGACAAAAGATGAGTTGTGATAAAAGTTATTGACTCTGGCCTATATTTCTGATTTTGTTAGGCCAAGTTATATAACTAAATCAACCTACTATTGATCTATAATGAATATGAGAAAAATAGTTTGGTAAACTGAGCTCAGTTGTTTGAGAAAGTTTTGTTTTATTAGTAAATATTGAATATCTATCTTATAAACTGATGTTAGTTAGTTATATCTGTGAACTTTAGGCATAGCTATCAATGAACATATTATATTATTGATTCATTAACACTTTTAGAAGCTGCACGCTGAAATCTGTTTTAATATAAATAAAGAGTTTAACATTTATACACTGTCTGTGTAAAATAGTATTACCGTATTACACTGACGATTAATCACAACCTTTCATTTACGTAATTTTTAAAGTATTAATGATTAAAATCAACAAACTTAACGTAAGAGAAGTCGAGGTCTTCTGTGGAATCTGATAAGACTTTATACACTTAAAGTTGTAAACTCTCCTGCTACTGATTTGGATGGACATCAATACCAAAAGTTTATGCTGCTTCATTTGTTACCAGCAATAACTTTGTACCCTGTCTCTTGCTTTGGTTACAGATGAATTGAAGGGATTTCTGTGATTAATCAAGAATCACATTGTAGTCTGGCAATTCTGAGTAAACTTATCAAGAAAGTGGATGTTTCTTACATGTTCTCTTCTCTGTCTGTTATCCCAGCAACTAGTAAGCCCTCATCATGGTTCTTAATGAAGTAGTTTTGATTTTTGTGTTTCATTTCAAAATATATAGTTAATGCAATATTAATTAATTTTCTTTTAGGGAAACAACATTTGAATGGAGAAGATATATCAGTCATTCCTTTAGATTAGGTCTGATTTCTCTTCAGAATTTGCTTCCTCAAAATATGCTTTTGATTTATTAATTCTTCTCTTCTTACTGTGTTTTGCTGCTACAACCTACATACAGGTTACCCTGAAGTTGGAAATAGCTATTGCCTGAAGGTAAAGGTAATTTATATTTAAAATATATGATCTTTCATTGTAATATTATTTATAAAAAGTGTTTCTTTAAATTGTCAAAACAAGCTTGCAGTTAGGAAAGATAGTTCTAATGAAGAGTAGACATGCTAGCTATCACTTTTTATCCCACCAGAGGTACATACATATTCTTACTTTTGCTTGACCATACAGAGAGGTACGAATTCATGATCTCTACTGGTCATCTACCTCTGCTTGTTGTTAGACCATATAGGAACCTTTCCAGTTTTACTTATTCCTTTGTTCATAGTCATATTTACACATTATTATGTTGTCCGACTGATATTAGATTCATTACACTATACCTTGGGATTTATTGACATTGAGCATATGAGTTCACGCGCGTAGCATTTCATATGATATATGAGTCCTAAAATATAACGAGTTTGTTTAAAATGCGGGCTTCGCAAATCAAGTTTTGTGGGTCAAGTTACTCCTATGTTCATCTGTAGGTGTAGGAGGGGTAAAATCCTAAGAAAAACTTCCTAACATGTCTGCATTCATCTCTCAATTTATGAGAATGCATGAATGAATATGTGTTTGTATATATATATAAATATTAAGGGAGAGATCACTTACTGGTAAGTTTAATAGATTTACTTTTTATTCTAATAATTTATTTTATTGAAATCTAAGGATAGTAATAAGTAACTAATATCAACATTAGATTTAAAAAAAAAAAAAAAGAATGATGAGAATTTAAAAAAAAAAAAAAAGAAGAATGATGAGAATCAAGATTAAGCCTCTTGGGGTAAGTAAATCCTTTCTCTCACACAGACACATCTTTCATAAACCAAATCATTGTTGAATGCATTGCTCTTTCGTCACCCGCGGATCCTCTACAAGATCGCTACCATCCTTACATGCCACAACCGTTGGGTTATCTGCAATTTGTAAAAATTGATATTTTCACTACATCAATTTCCTAAGTATAAGCTAATAGACTAAAAAAAATTAAACGACAAAGAAATATTTTGACTGGATTTAGTTTTGAAATTTTAAGTTAGGATTAATTAGTTAGTTGTTTTAAAATTTTAATTAAAATTATTTTTCAATAAAAATTAGGTCCAAAAACTCCAAAAATGGCCTTCAATTGATTAACATAAGATATGAGGGATTCAATCAATTTCCTAAATACAAGTCAATGAATTGGATCAATTTCGGATTGGATTTGGAATCATGTGTGTCGATAAGATATGAGAAAATTGATGAAGTGTTTCATATCTTGAAATGTAAAGTGTCTTTTTTTTTATATATATTCTGAAGCTTATAAATAATTGGTAGTAGATTTTTTATCATTAAAACAAAATGAATGATTATTTTCTATCATCCGAAGTCATCCATATCTAACAAATATCAGTTTTACATTGTAATTTACTAATTAAACAATTAATAATAATTGAATATATATTTAGAAATACTTCTATGATTATATACACACCTACATACACATATTCATAAAAGTATTTTAAAGAGTTTAATTAGTATATATTAACAATGTAAAAGAATATTACACCGACATTTATCACATCTTTTCATTCATATGACTTTTAAAATATGAATTGATAAAGTTAACAAACTTATCATAAATTAAATATTGTGATTGATGTGAGCGTAAAAAGTTTTACACTGAGATTCAATAACAATCCTTCATGTGTGGTAAGTTTTTTTGTTGACTTTATTCACTAATGCTAAATCAAGAATTGTCATTGTAAAATTTTTTTACATTGTAATTACATACTAATTAAGCTTTATTAATTAAAATAAATTCACATCTAACAAAACTTAGTTTTACATTGTAACCATACTTTTATATTAAGAAAATAAATATATTTGATGAACAATCAATTAAAATGTATTCCAAGATATAATTAATAATATCATTAAAAGTATTTTACACCTTTTATTTGAAAGTTTTGTTGTTTTATTTTTTCCAGCATTTTTACTTATTTTATTGTGGTTATCATTGTGTAACAAAAGGTTGTTGTTAATTATGCATTCATATATCCACAACACAAATATATACACACACTTCAATCTATACTTATACCATTTTATTCTACTTTATTATTTTGTGCGTTAGATTTTGATTTTTACAGCAAATGACAAAAAATTAAGTGTAAGGAAAAAATTGGGAACACGTTCTTTAAAAAAATGTTAATTAATTATGTATTAATTATTATGAGGGAAAAGATTCTATGGACATTATTAATCAATTGTTCTTTGTCAAAAGAAAAAATTGAGTTAAGGGAAAAAAAAACATAAGAGGAAAAGAGACTAAGATAAGCTTGGCATGCCATTCACAAGGGTTTCTCTAATATCATATTTTTTAATTAAGTTTTAGAACTCTAATTTATACTTTGTTGCTAGATAAAATTAGGGATGATAATCGATACGGTTTGGGTAGGTATTATAGTATCTGTCCCCATACTCGTATTTAAAAAATATACTCATACTCAATTTCATACTCACACGGGTAATAACTTTAATTCTCATCCTCGTACCTGATGAGTACCTATATACTTATACTTGCACTACGACCTATAGTTTACTTATGTACAGAGACAATTAATCAATATATTTTGCATATAAATAAACATATTATAAAAAACAAACCACGTAACATTAAACATAGAAAAATTTATAAAACACTTTCTAAAGTTTTATATATAATTAGAGTTTAATTGGTATACACTGTCAGTGTAAAGATCTTTACACTGTGATTCAATCACAGCCCCTTCATTTAAGGTAGATTTATTGACTTTACTTATTACTACTTTAAAAGTCACATAAATGAAAAGCCATGATTGACTATCAATGTAAAAATCTTTTACACTAACATGTATACCAATTAAATTCATATAATTATTACACATAAACATATGTTTTTTTTTATCATAACATAAAATAGTGTTGTAAGTTTATTAAGAGTTATTGTATAAATAACTCAATTTTTCTTGTAAATTGTACTTTTATCCTATTAAATTTATATAAAATATATTATATGTTACTTTTTATTCTAATTATATTATTATCATAGTTTATAATATAAATAATATTTTTAACAATATTTTCACTCAAAATTATAATTATGTAATATTATATAATATAATTACATTAAATTTATATATATATATATATATATATATATATATATATATATACTTGCCCTTATACCCACATTTTTTGCGAGTTCAGACATGTCTCGTACTTAAACCTATTTTTGTGGGTAATTATCCACCCTGCGTAAGGGTAAATTTGTGGGTATTCATAGAGTCTGCGTTTATTTTTTCATCCCTAAATCAAACTAAGTATATTTAGGAGAATTTACATATTCTATTTTATGCTAATAATTTAAATTATAGATCAAACAAAGAAAGTGTTGTTTATAATTTATATTATTTTGTAAGAAAGAAAAATGTTATTTATAATTTATGCAAACCAAGTTTGCACTTCATTGATCTTTCTCTTTAAGGTTCCAGGCATCCAAAAAATAGAGAAGGAAAGGGTAAGAAAATAGAGGTGGGGTGCCACTTTTGAAAGAAATAAGCAAAAAATTTTTAGGTTTGTCATAAGGGAAGTAATCCTTGATAAAAATCAAATAGGAAGAGGTTCCTCAAGAGACAATATCCTCAAGACCTTTTACTATAAAATGTGTTCATAAAGAGATAATTTTCATTCAAATTCAAAGGTGAGAAATACATGGAATAAGAGGACTATTTATAGAGACTGAGAGGTTATGATTAATGGCCTAATCATGGACCTCCCAACAAGGCTCAATCCCTAAGCAAGATTAACTAATTAACTAAGGGGACAAACACCTAAGATTGTGCTAGAATCAAGGGATGGAGAAACCATATGGACCCTTGTGTTTGTCATGCTTTGTGTCTTAGAAAATGGGGTGCAAAAATGAGTTAGGAGGTGTGGAAATGACCCACACTCCCAAACATGGGTTACAACCATGGTTATCAAACTCTCGAGTTAACTCTTAAACTCTTACGAGTTTGCGAGTTCAGTTACCTTCTACAAGTTAACTCGTGTATAAACTCTCGTTTTTAGTAAACTCTATTCAAACTCTGAACTTTGGATTTTACTACTAAGCCATTGAGTTAACAAATGATTTTGTTTTATATTCGTTTAGAGTTCAACATACTTTTATTTAGTGTGTTATTCTTAAATCGAAAAAAAAAATGTCTCTAAGAACATCAAACATTTATTTTTTAACAATATCAAACATAAATGATAATGTTATACTATTATTATCACCTTTGAAATTTATTATTTGATATTAATGGTACATTGTTAGACTTAGTTATTTAAGTATTGTGGAATGTATTGTTTACTATTTTGACTTATTATGTTGTTAAAATATTTAATTGTATGTTATTTATAGATATTTTTCATTATTTTTATATAAGATAAACTCTTATAAGTCTAAGAGTCGAGGTTATCGAACTCTCAGAAGTCTACTTAGACTCTCAAGTTTGATAATCTTGGTTGCATCTCTTTCTACACACACTTCGTATAATTTACTTAAGGTACCACATGCTTTTACAATGGGAAATGACTAAAATACATGTCTTAATTAAAGGATACCTCATGTCCATAATTATTAAGGTAATTAAAAACATTTATAAACTAAATACAATGAAGACAATGACATAAATTCTTTAATGAGCTCTTATCCATATCATATCCTCCTTGAATTCTCCTTTAATGAGCTCTTATGCATGATAGGTGAATCTTATAATTTATTTACGAATAACGTTTACTAAAGAAAATGTTATCTATAATGAATATATAGATAATATTTTTGGAAAGATGCATTATTTATAATTTATATACAAATACTGTTTTTTTGGGGGAAAAACGTTATTTTTAATTTAATTTTTAAGCGTCATTTATAATATCTTTCCCTATATAAATACCTATTTAATAACTTTTATATGTATCAGCAAAGAAAAGAAGTAAAGTACCCTATATCAAATTATGGTGAGCCATTTTTATTTTTCAATTATGCATTCATATATCAGCACAATAGATATATACACACACTTCAATCCGTCTTTATATAATTTGATTCTACTATTTATTTAATAATTTTTATATTGTTAATGTTAAAGAAAATGTTCTATTACTTTGACTTTTACTTCAAATAAAATGAAACTAAGCGTAAAGAAAAAGTGGAGATAACAATTTCTTTATAAACAAATGTTAATTAATAATATATTAACTTTGTGTATCAATAAATTTATTGAGTAACATTAATCATTTGTATTTTGTAAAAAGGAAAGATTAACACAATGGAAAAGAAAAAATAACATAATAAGAGACTAATATAAGCCTTTACATTATATTCGCAAGGGTTTCTCTTATATCACTTTTTTAATTAAGTTTCTATGACTTTAATTTGTGTTTTGTTACTGGATCAAACTAAGTATGTTTAAAAGAAGCTTATAATATTTAAAATAATTTTCATATTCTACTTTATGCTAACAATTTAAATTATATATCAAACGAAGAAACCCTTATCTATAATATATGTATAGATAATGTTTTCTTAAAAAATCATTATCTATATTGATAGTGTTTTCTAAATAAGACGTTATCTATAATTTATATATAAATAGTATTTTTTAAGAAAACTTTTTCACAAAAAAAATTGTTTTTAGAAAAAACGTTACTCATAATTTATATAGATAGCATGTTTTAAAGAAACAAAAACCGATATCTTAATTTATATGAAGAAAAACAAATGTTATGTATGATATTTATATAAATAATGTTTTCTCAGTAAAGTATTATCAATAATTTACAAGCGCACAGTCGAGGGTCTTACAGACCTAGAGCCGGAAGACTGAACGCACGAAGAATGCTAGTTCGGAGGATGAGCGTAACGACAACCGGACTGTAAGATCCGGGAAGTATGCTACGCGAGCTCCCCCTGAGATAGTGAGCTAGAGGTAGAGTATGTCTATATATATATAAGTAATTATCTATTTATATCAAGAAATAATTCATTAATTATTTTTTATGTTTTATTATGTTTTTGGTTATATATTGTTCTTTCTTATTTTTTGTAACACTTTATGATAAATTTGAGTTGTCTTACATTACTTTTTACAGTTTGGACTACAATATATTTGTAAGTTTTTTCTATTATGAGTTGAATTTTTCCCCCTATTTTCCTTTGATTATATAGAATTATATTTGTGTTAATTTTAGTTATAATGTGTATTAAATAAAATATTTTAATATATTTGGTGTAAATTTGTATGCAGACCTTAATTTGATGGCAAGGGAATAATGAAACTTGAGGAAATAAAGAAAGCTAATTTGCAACAAAATAACGGCGGCTTACTAAATAAATAACGAGAAACTAGCGACATAATATTTGCAAAGGAATAACAACAAAATAGTGAGAAAAAATATGTGAAGGAATAGCAAAGAATATTAAAGAGATAACTAAATTCATGGTGAAGGAATAAGAAAGGATTTATGTTTGATATTTAGCGATGGAATAATGAAGAATATGTAGCGAAGGATTGTCAAGAACACAATTTTCGTTGATTGGTGACGTTTTTATTTAGATTTGGCCATTTAATTTACAAGAGATTTAGCGAAGGAATTGCAATTGCAAAGGTGGAGTATGTACATAACAAATGAATTGTGAGGGATTGTTATGGTAGCAAAATAACGACTTGATTTTTCGTGATGAAAAAGAAGAAATAAGATAAATAAATAATAAACTAAAAAACTTATGGTTTTTAGTCTCATCAAATTTTCAAGCTATACATTTATGGTTGTTCTACCTTCAATAAGAAATGTGACCTGTGTTAAGAAGATTTGTAACTTTGCGTCCAGCGAGATGTCTCGCCCAATGCAAATTCCTCTCGCCTTTAGTATATATCAGAGTTGCTAAGTGAGCTAACTGTGTGTCTGGCTGGGCGATTGACTTAGCTTAGCGTGCTGATGCAATGTATACCATGATTTAATTGTATGAATAATTATTCCTTTTTAATTATTTTGAATGAAATATTGTGAGAATATTTATTTATAAATAACATTGTAAAAAGTGTTAGTAATTTCTAATATTTTTGGAATGTTGCAACAACTACCTTTACACATGATTCATTGTTTTATTTTTCTCATTCCTTGACACCTCCTCTCATACATTTCACATTCCTCATGTAAATTTTATTTTTCTTTTTTTCATGTCTTTGTCATTTCTAACTTTAAAAAATTATTTTTACATTTCTCAATGTCATGTATACAATTATATAAAGGGAATTGAGTGTTTTGGTATCCACAAATTTTAATACCACAATTATCCTTTATTTAACTTTCAATTAACATTTTTTTATTAACTAACTCTCCCTCTTTATTACCAACCAAAAATTCTGAATGTCTTGTCTTACGTGAATATTTTTTAACCACTCATCTATATAAGATATATTTATCATTTTATTTTCTTTTTTCATATTCTGCAACTCTATTCCATTCACTCTCACTCGTCAATAGATATCTTTCTCAACCACTACCTCTATACAATATTCATTGTCTTATTTTCTTTTTTTCTCATACTGCCACTCTCTTTTCTAAGTGGATATCTTTCTCAACTGCTACCTCTACACAATATTCATTATCTTGTTTTTCTCATTCCTTGATGTATTCCCTCTTCTCATCCATTTCACATTTCTCATGAAAATTCAAATTTTCATCTTTTCATCACTTTGTCATTTCTAACTTTAAAAAATTATATTTACATTTTAAACTATGGAAAGATCTAACCATAAAGACGTTTTGTGGACTAGAGGATCCAAATCCTTACTTTTAATTCATAAATATATAAAAGGCGATTTCTTACTTTCTTTTATCATTTTTATCTTGAATTATACGATAATTCCTTCCTATAATTGGTAATTTCAATATATGAAAATGAAGTAAATTAATTGTTTTTAAATTTTTTTTCCTACCTGTAAAAGGAGCAATGTCAAAGTTTTCAGTTTTGAGATTCTTTTGAAAATTCACACTATCACTTCCATTTTATTCAAATTCGTTTACTATCTTCTTCTCTAACACCATTCCATGCGAAATCTAGATTCTTTGTTATATTCATCTTCTAAATTTTTATTTATAAGAAACTTACAAGTTATGAAATTTTTTAATGATTTTTATTGAATAATTGTTTTATGAAATTATATATGATTTTATTTTTAATTAATTTTAATTATAATTATATTTAATCAGCTATGAAAAGATAGCCACCATTTTAATCTATATAACTGCCATTTCATACTAATCTTTCTTTGTTTCTATCACGATTTAAATTTATAACTACCTTTTGATTTGGTTTTTATTAGTCTTCCAAAGTTTGTCATTTTATTGAATAAAGTTATCAATGATATTTTTCATATATACTTTGAATTAGAAGAAAAAAAACTATTTAGTATTTTTATTTTTCAGGTTTAAAATAATAACTTTTTTGGGAACCTTTAAATTTTGTGTTGAACGTTTTAATTTATTATGTTTTTTATTTCATTTTTAATTTATTTATTTGGTTCACCTTTTTAATTTATTTGTTTTTATTTTAGGGTCTTTCTTAATAAATGACAGTTTTAATTTTAATTGATATTTTTAATTTAAATTATAGTAGTTTACATTATTTCAAAAACTACTTTTTCATTTTAAATAAAAAGGATAAAAATATAAAAGTAAATAGATAAAAAAGAAATTAAATATATCAAACATCATTAAAAATGTGAGGAAAATTTACTTTATCTAAATTAAATAACTTTATAGTAGTGTATTATTTATAAAAATATATTAAAAATAGTAAATTTTAGTGGATCAATCTTCATTTTATTAACTTTATGTTTTAATGTTATAGTTTTCTATAAATTTCAATTAAGAGTATGTGCTAGAAAAGAATGGGTTACACTTCATGAGAAAAATATTAGAGTATATTGAATTTATCATATTACTCAAATAATATAAATTGTATAAATAAATATATATATATATATTAAAATATACTAATAAATTCAAAATAATATAAAACAAAGCTTACAAGTAAACATTTATTAAGCACAAAATAAATTACTAATTAGATAGTATGATAGATATGATAGAAATGTAGATGCAACCGTCTATAAAACAAAACAAATATAAATTATATTAACTTATGATATCTAAGTTTTAAATACTAAATTAAGAGTTTTTAAATTTAAAATTAGATAATTTTTATTTAACAAATTAATTAGTTTTTAAAATTTAAAATCAGTAGTTTTAATTTTTTTTATTTAAAAAATGTTATGTTTTTTTTTAAAACTACAGAGCAAAACTGATTCCTTTATAAAATTTTAAAATGAGCAGTTTTAATTTTTTTAAAAAAATTGTTATGTTATTAACAAATTATAGGTTTTTAAGATTTTGTTTAGACTTTTTGAATTTCAAATTAATTTTACTATGCTAATAAAAAACTTATTAATACCTTTTCCAAAATATTAATATCAATTCATCTTTATTACTTAAAATCTAAAATAAATTAAATATTTTTTAATATATTTAAATATTTTTAAATAAATTTAAATTTCCCATTTCTTTAGTTTAACACATGTACTTGACATATTTTCCTTTTTACATAATAATATATAATATTTTAAAAATATCCATTTTTATTATTTTTATAATTTTAAATAAAGATACCTAGATATACACATTACACCTCATTAGTCTTATATGCATTTTATTTTTAAATCAAAAGTAAGGTATACTGTGTAATAATGTGTTTACATGTCACATTATTATTGTATTAAAATTAATAGAAGAAGTTTTAGTAGTAATATATAAAATTTAGTACATCTTAATATTAAATATTATTTTGAAACATATTATTATATCTTTTTAAACATTTAATAGTAATATATGAAACTAAAACTTAAATTATAACATGTAGTTTAGTTTGATTTTAAAATTGATGTCTATAATTTTTTTTATCAATAAAATCTTTTGACATATGAAAAATAATTATGATTTTTTCTTTAAACAAATTTTTATATTTTTTAATTGATTTCACAATTTATATGTATTTAGTATAATTTAGAATATCTCTAATAAAATGAAATAACAACATAGAAACGTGAATACATGTTGACGTTTATATTTTTACAGGTAAACTATTAAAGTGATTAATGTGTTTTAAGGTTTTAATCTTAAAATAATTTATTAATGAAAGTTGGTTAATAATATATATATATATATATATATATTTAAAACAAGTATAATTAAAATGTTTATTTATAAAATTTTAAAATTTAAATACAATTCTTTAAGTTATTAATGATCGTCACTGCTTAAAATAAAATAAAATATATATCATGTCATGTCTCGAGTAAAACAATAATTACTGTTTATATGAAAATAAACAAGATTTCTTTCCTATTTAAAAAATTGAAGACAATATCATTTATCTGTTCTCTTCTATATTTCATCATTTGAAAATAAAAGAAAAAATAACATTTTAAAAGTTGTTAATAAAATTTTAAAATAATTATATTAACGTGTTTATTTATAAAAATTTAAAATTTAAATACAAATGTTTAAGCTTATTAACAATTGTATTTGTAACTATACAGTAATGACTGTTTATAGGAGAACAAAGAAGATTTCTTTCCTATTTAAAAATCTGAAAACAATATAATTTATTTGTTCTGTAATTTCAAAATAAAAGAAAAGATAACATTTTAAAAATGATAAAAAATATAATTTGTTCTTAATTTAAAATTTGAAAATAATAATATTTATTATTGTCTGTTATTTCAATCTTTTTAAATAACATTTGAGAAATAGAAAAGAAAGAGTTTCTTCCTATTTTAAAATTTGAAACAAATTACATTTATCTTATACATAATTTTTTTATATTGATAACGGTATCTGTTTTTATACATAGACTGTAACTTTAAATGAAAAAAACCTGTTAAAAAATATAATCCTTTTAAATATTGTAATATATTTTGATGAATTAATTGTTCACTCTCAATTTCACCTAAGAAATACTCTTGATTACCCCTATTTTTCTTGCTAAATTTGATCTTTTTTTTAATACCGTTTTAGTTATAAACTAAATATTAACTAATTCTAAAAATAATTAAAATATATATTTTTAAATATTTTTTAAATAAACCTATCAAAATAATTAATTGATATATAAAAATATATTGATAAACGAAATATTTTGATTATAGATATATTAAAGATGCTTATTTTATTATTTTTCTAAATTAATATACTGAATATGAAGAAAAATAAATATTTTATGAACAGAAAGCGAAAAAGATAAATAAAATATAGTCATAGTTATAAAAATAATTTAAAAATGAAAAAAATATTGGTTTGTTGTTTTTAAAAATTAAAATGAAAAGATATATTTATTTATTTATTTATTTTATCTTTGAATTAAAAATATAATCTTATATATTTTATTTTATCTTTGAATTAAAAATATAATCTTATATATTTTATTGACCTCAATGCAATCTTATATCTTAATCGGGTAGAATTAAATTCATTCGCGGGCAGGGGTATTTGCGTAAAGTGGGACCACGTCAGAAAACCTGGTATAAGAAGGAAGGGTATTTCTGATTCCGAGAGTCACAGTAAGAAGAAGAGAGCGAAAAGCACAACAACAAACAACGTGACCCCACAACCCTTCTCCTTCCTATAAATGCACACTCTCTAACAAACCAAATACCTCCTCTACCACTTGCGATCGGAGATCAAACCCTAACACACATACACACACTTTCTCTCTCCGAATCCCAAAATTTTTTTATCTCCTTTTCTCAATCACACTCAGATTGCGATTGAGATTAACCCTAACACACAACCGCACACACTGTTCGTGTTTTGATTTTGATTTCGATTGTAATGGCCATGAGCGGTGCCTCTCCCAATCATTCTCCCAAGCCTGCTGTCTCCTCGCCGTGGAGCCAGATTGTCGCCGCCGCTGTGCCTCCTTCCTCTCCGCCGCCGCTTCCCGTCGTGGACTCCGCCGCTGTCAATTCTGTGCCGCCTGATGATTCCGACAACGCTTCCGGAAACAATGTCAATATCGGAAAGAGGCCTGCGTGGAATAAACCCTCTAATGCGGCTTCTTCTTCTGTCATGGGCGCCGATTCCTGGCCCGCACTGTCCGAGTCCGCCCGCACTCCCGCCAAATCGTCGTCTCCGGCTCCCTCCGAATCAGCCAAGGGTTCGGTGGACGCGTCTGCCGCGCCACCATTGCAGGTTTTTTAAGTCTGAGTGTTAAAAAAATGCTTACGTCGCTATTTTTTATTTTTGGTCATTAAATTATCGGTTCTGTTATTAGTGTTTGTTGTTTTCTGTTTTATATTTTATGGACTGGAAAACAAACAAACATAGCAGTGTGGTAATCTTCTTAGGAGTTAGATCAGGTTGATGCTGGTGATTGCATATTAAATTTATTTTTTACCTTTTACCTTTTCTGGTAGTGTTTTGTTTTGGTTTTATGAGCACACCTGTGTATTGAAATTTTAGGGTTCGGGGAGCACGGTTTCTGCACTGCAGAGGTCTGTGAGGGATAATGCAACTGCCAATAACACTCTGCAGACTCACCAAAAGTCTTTTAAGCGCACCAATTCAAACACCTCTTCTAATGGAGGCCACCCTCTGCCACAAATGTCTGGACCTCAAGGTCTAATTGCTCCTGCTGGGTCCCACAACTATAATTCTTCCCCGAAGGACCATCAACCCAGAGCTGGATTTGTGACTAGTGATCACCCACAGCAGAGGAACTCTTTTCGACACCGGAATGGTGGTGGTCCTCATCAGCGGGGAGATGGTCACCATCATAATTATGGTGGTAGACAGGATCGTGGAAATCAGGACTGGAATAATCACCGTAATTTTAATGGTAGAGACAACTACATTTCTCAAAGATTTCCAAGGTTTATAAGGCCTCCACCACCTCCTAATTCTTCTCAATTATATCCACCTCCTCCACCAATGCGACCTTATGGTGCCATTGGATTTCCTGGTATGCATTATTAATGAATGCTATGACTATCTACTATAGTTTATGCACATGGTCTGATGATTGTATGTATTTTGCAGATTTACCACCTCAAATGGTATATGTCCCTCCTCCATCCCTGGAATCAATGAGAGGTGTTCCTTTTGTGTCTCCAATACCACCTAATGCAATGTTTTTTCAACCTCCGGATAATCAGTTGCATACTAAGATTGTGAACCAGATTGACTATTATTTCAGGTGTGGCTTGGACTTTGATAGCATTTTGTTTATTTTGTTTTATGATTTTAAATGTTTTGAAAAGTGACCGAAGATTTAACACAAATTGTCTTTTGTAGCAATGAAAATTTAGTTAAAGATATATACCTGCGGCGGAACATGGATGACCAGGGCTGGGTTCCTATAAACTTGGTAGCAGGCTTCAAGAAAGTAAGTCTATGTACATGATTTACACTTCACTGCATTTTTTTAAATATACACATATTATATTTATACTTCTTCACATTATAGTATTTATGCATGATTTACACTATACCGCAATTTTTTAAATATTCTATATACATAATTTATCTGATGGAATATTAAATTATTTATTATTGTATTATTATTGCTGTTTATCTGAAACTTTCTGTTGTTATGTTTTAGTGCTTTCTTGTAAAGTGTATTGGATAATGATTGATGATGTATGCAGTAGTAATATACTAATATTCTTATGATTCAGTTTACACTTTTAATTATATGATCTTTCAGTGAAAATTACAGGATGGTGGTATATGTTTTTTACTAAGTATTATATTTAATGGATCATTACTGTTGTGCAAGTATTTTTCAAGGTTGATGCATGGATATGCACCCTGGTTGCAAGATTTAGGGTTGTATTCAACTTGGTGTGATGATCCTTTTGATTTTCACTTTTTTTTTTTTTTTCTTGTGGTTTTAAATGGATGATCTTTGAACTATATATTATTATGGCTCACTAATATTTGATATAGTTTGGTCATGAGAATAGTACTTCAGGATGATGTTATATTGTGAAACACTAATATAGCATACCAAAGATAAGAGGATTCACGGAAGATTATATCATAATATTAAATGCTTACATGTGCATGTGAGTGAACATAATGTGGATGGATATTGAACTTCTAAGGCTGAACATTTGTATGTGTTGTAGTCTGTTTGAGTGTATGTGCTGTAGTCTGTTGAAAGCACCATTCACTTTCCATGTGAATTCTTTTATATGGTTATGTAGTTGAAAGCATTGTTCACTAGTAGATAACATTTGTTTTTTTGTACCAGGTCAAGTATTTGACTGAAAACATCCAAATTGTGTTAGATGCTATTCGAACTTCATCCGTTGTTGAAATTCAGGTATTCTTCTTAAGTTTTGAATAATTATGTTTTACAATTTGAGTGAAAGACTATTTTTTGCCTTAGTTTATTTGTTGAAATTTATTGTTCTTCAATTGTAGGGTGACAAAATGAGGAGAAGGAATGATTGGAGGAGATGGGTCATGCCTCCTTCTCAGGTTCCTAACGTCAGAGGTTCTCAAATCATTGGACAGCTGGCTGAACAAGTCCAAAGCATTGCTCTGGATACAACTAACAATGATGATGCTGGAGTATTAGATGTTTCACAGAATAGATCTTTTGGAGATCTGAATAGTCAATATCTACTTTCTACTGGTGAGGGTACTGGTCAAGTTGGTATGCAAGTTTCAGATCATACTATTTCTGCAAGAAATTAGAGCTGCAGATGTTCTTTAAAACATTTTTTTGAAGAATATTCTTCAGATGGAAGAAAGAAGCAGGGATCATGGTCTCAATTTTTACATATTGCACAGTGGGACATGGTTTCTCGTGAGGTATGTAGGAAAACGTACTGTGAGAAATGAGCAGAAAATACCTTTTTATAAAACAGAAAAAACACCAAATGGTAAAAATGGCCCGTAAAAGGTGCATTTTATATCTTTGTGTTTTGAAGCTGCTAGTAGCATGACTCTTGTGACTACGGTGTTTATATGGGGTGTAATGTTCCTACTCTGTTGGGGGATGGTAGTATGCTTTAATCTGGGAAATCTTTTTGTTTTTATTCCCTTGAATTCCCCTAAGCTGGTTTTTAAAATCTTTGGGGTCCTCTTCCCACATGGTTTAGGAGCATTATAAGTGAGATCATGGGTGTTGAATGAGTTTTGATAGCTACCAGTTTGCTAGCTACTAGTTTGCTGTGAGTGAAGGGGAAAGATGGGGCTGATGGAGCATGTCCCACTACTGCTTAATGATATGATGTCTCCCTTGCTATTTTCCCTCACATCATATTTGAAATGACTATACTTTGATTTTTTTTTTTTTATTTAAATTCTTGGTAGTCATAAATTGCTCTTGTGGGGCTATTAAAACTAAAATTATTTTCAGATGTATGCTGTCCGGATTTTTGTCAATTTAGACTTTTGAATTGAATGGAACTTGTTTTAATTATTTCTTGGTCCTACGTGTTCTAACATGTGTTCATGTAGTTTGTTTAATTTTGTCTTGCATTGTTGGTATGATTAGTTTTTTTAAATTATACTTGTTTGTGTGCTTTGTACCTGGACCGACTAGGTATATATTTTCAAATAATATAATCAAGGATATGTGATACTAGCTCTTTATTTTTTTGAAAGGAAAACACTTATTTACCAAATTTTAAACTAATAATCAATTATAATCCTTTATATATGTTAATACTTTTTATTATAACTAGTATATGATTTAATTCTGGGAGATTTTACCTTTCTTATGGAATATATTTCAACATTCATTCACCCGATGAATCATTCAATTGTGTGTCATGATATGACCATTAAATCAATTAATATGCACCCCACTCATAAGCAGGTGTTATACCCAAAATGAATTAACACAAGGTGGTGTACTCTCGCACCACCTATGGCATGCTTGACAATAGTCGAGTTTGGCAAGTTTGTTATGATGTCCATGATGTATTGTGACATTTGGTCTTCTGAACATGGTTCTTAACAATACTTTATGCCTGGAAACTAGACTTTTTAAACAAGTGCTGTGATTAAAAAAATGACTGAAAAATCATCATATTCGTTTTAGATCTAAAAATGGTCAAAATAAATATTGGGCCAAAGCTAGCAAGAGTAGATTTTGCTACAAACTTGATGGGCTTTTCTTTAGAAATCTAAAGAGGCATACTTACTTTGACTAAGATTATTGGGTCATAATCTATCTTTTGTATCTTGAAATATTTAATGAATAAAATAAAGTAATGGCCCTAAGATGTTCTCTTACCAAAATAACTCATAGTAGGTTACCACCAAAATGTTGTCTTAAATTTTGTTGGTCAATGTGTCGGATGATAAAGATGGTGACAATGTTAATGGAATAGTGTTGGGAATGTGTAGCTTTTAAAACTAAATATTAAATCTACAAATAACCAAATCTTGTTTTGAAAGTTAATTTTACGAGATTCAAGAAATAAGTTTTTAAAAAATAGTTTTCATGCTAGTACCGAGTTAAAACACTTTTTGGTGTGGTATATTTTCCAGAAGCTTTCTAGATGTTATTTCTCATTCATATACACTTTGGAACAATTAGATCGAAAATTGGTCATATAATCAGAGTTAGAAAATTATGACATTCCTTTTGTTTTTTTTTTTTTACTTTTTGTACAACTTGCTTAGAAAATACATGAGAATTGTGATGTTATGTTTTTATATACATATTTATTTATTTTTTTACATATATAGATTGGGTTAATTAGTCCGACTATTAACCTATTGATTCACTTTCTTGGTAACCACTAACCTATTAAGCATATAAATATAGTCTTTTAAACTAATTATTGTGGTTTAATTATGAGTATATGAAATGGTTTAATTATGAGTATATGAAAGTGGTTAGTTATCAATACCTGTTTAAATAACATTTATAAAATTTCTCAGCAATCAAATCTCGATGTCAATCACAATTACAAAATTTATCATTATAAACAGTTAAGGCCTTTTGCAATTGGGATTTTTTAAATGAGTTTCTAACGATAAGTAATTGTATTTATATAATGATTTTCATTGGAAACAGACAAGACTTGTTTCCTAAAAAATGTTTTTTTTCAAAAATTGCTTAAAGAAACAGAAAATGATAAGGGTTAATCTAATCTGTTCTCTTTTTTTTTTTTTTTGTAAAAAAAAGGATAAAATAAATTTCAATATATATGCTAAATAAGATTTTTTTTAAGGCCAAATCAAATACGTATTATATATATGTGTAAATTTAATTGGTATGCACTTACTGATGTTCGATCATATTCTTTAGTTTATGGTAAGTTTGTTGACTTTACTAATAAATACTTTAAAAGTCATATATATTAAGAAATGTAATTAAACGTCAGTGTATATCCATTAAATTTTATATATGTTGGTTATGAAACAAATTATTTCATAACTCAATACATGTAAAAAAGTATACGATCTATCTAAATCATAATATCATCGGATTAAGGCTGAGTAAAAATAGTTCTTATTAAAGTCAAAAGTATACAGAAGTCATCTTTAAGACATGACTTGAATACATAATATCATATTCAAATATTTTAATGTTTTATCATTAAAAATAATGAAATTTTTGGATATCTAAATATACCCACATATCACATGACTAAACAAATACCTGTATTTACTTTTATAATTAATGGCCAAGTAAGATTTATAACAATTTAAATATCTATGGTCGTCAATTTATTTGAAATGTATTAAAGGTCTTTATTGTGTATATTGAAATATCAATGGCCACATTATAATATTTTATTTTTCCTAAACAGAAAACACAGAAAGTGAATAAAAGGCTAGTATAGAGAGATACAAAACATTTAAAATAGTAATTTGAGATAAATAGTATAAATAAATGAGTATATTTTTTGTGATAAAATTTCTTTGAATATATATATGGATTTTAACATTCATTAGTCTACTATTTATAATTTTACAACAAAATACACTATAATTAAATTAGTCAAATTAAACTATTAAAATAACACAATACACTACAAACAACAAATTGTATAAATTTAAAGTATAAAATAAATTTACTAAATTGAAAATATAAAATATTAAATAGGGTTGCGTCAGGATTTTAAAATGTAAAACCCTAAACAAAATAGGTTACTAAATTTACTAATTTAAAAATATAAAATAAATATAACATATATATTTTTGGTTTGGTTCGAGTTAGATCAGGGTTGTGAAAGTCAGGAACCAAACCAGACATGATTGGTTCTAGTCAGTTTGAGTCGGATTTAAACCTGATCAAGTGAAAAAACAAACCAAAATAATTGGTTTGGTTTGGTTCGTCAGATTGACTTGCACCTATGAGCACCCCGCAAAATATAAGATGGAAATTAAAAAAGTAAACTTATATGTAAATTTAAAAATACGTAAACATTTCTTTTTTAATTCTTCCATCAGAATCATGGCGGTCAGAGTAGCATGTCCATTTAAACATTTAGATCATTGTTTTATATATTACTGAATTGAGAGTTAATTATAAAAAATAAAATTGATTTAAAAACTTATATAATTAGAAATTATAATTAATAATGAAGCCTCCCATAATTGGAATTATAAAATTTAAATTTTTATATTATTATAAAGTACATTAATTAGCTACAATAAGTATTATCCTATAGTTTATTGTCTTCTAGAATAAATATTTTACTGTTAAAATTAAACATTACTATTTTTTTATCTTCATAGAAATTGAAGACACCGATAAAGAGTTTACACAATTCACTTCTTTAATAAAATATTAGTATTTGGTAACAAGATATAATTTTATTAATAAAGGGTAGCATGACATAAATATTTATAATGTTAATGAATGAATATATAGTAATGATACTTATTAAAGGGAAAAGCTATTCACGAATGAATATATATAAATGACAGTTATTAAAGGGTAAGAGGATAGAGATCTGCAGACTTTGTGAGAATAGTGTTTAATAGAAGGGTAAAAAAATAGGTGTCTAAAATGAGGTATTTATATGTTATTATTATTACTCATAGTAACACATTTATGTTTTACCGTTAATAAAATAATTAAAATTTATTGGGATAGTGGGGCATTAATATATGTTTCTTTTTTTTTAACATTTATATTTGTTAGTTGTATATAATATTTTTTTAATTTTTAAATAAATAATTATTGAAAAAATTAATGAAAGTAAAAATGAAAACTAAATGTGTATATCAAAATTCAAAAGGTAAATTATAAAATAGATTATTATTACTAGGATAAAAAAGGGCACTCCATATTTATGTAAAATTTTAACTTAACCATATTTGTTTTAATCAGATAAATTTATTAACTTTATTTATCAAATATTTTAAAAAGCAAAACATAGTAACTGTATAAAACAAGCACAGTTCAAAATAATATTTTGATAAATATAAAAACAACATAGCACTAGAGAGATTCTTTGAAAAGGATCTCATAAAATACTCTACTTACCATTCTAGAATCATAGTTGATGGGAAAATGTTTTTAGAGAACAAGATTTGTCAATGTGTAGAGAGATATAGTATATAAGAAAAGTATTTAGTTGATATATACACTTACTAACATTCAATAAAATATTTTTTTTTATAATAATTATAAAAAAATTTTATACTGACAATATGTACCAATTAAACTCATAAGAAAAAGATAAATTCTTTTAAATAATAATAATTTTTCTCATGCACTATTTTCTTTTATAGAGTACGAAAAATCTTTTCTTCTAAAACTTTATTTTCGAATATGATTCTAGGAGGATAAACGGAATTATGAGATGATTTCCTTTGAAAGACTCTCTACTCTTCTAATATTTATAAAAAAAATATTACTTTTGAAATATTCTTCAATACTGGTATTGTGCTTCTAGAAGAGTGCAAGGCATTTTGGACAATCTGTTTTATTGCATTCTCTTTATTTGCATCAGTACAAGTATATTAATCATTAAAAACATCTTGAACTGATAAAAAATTTAAAGTATTTATTTATTCATCTAGATAAAATAAAATGTAAGGATTGTTATTTTTATTTTTTCTACACATTTGGATTTATCTAAAAATACATTATTATTCTACTTTAAATTTAATTCAATTATTCTTCTCCTTGTTTCAATTAAATAAAGATAAATTTTAGAATAAATTTCAGTAACAATTTTTTAATTTTATTAAATTTCACATAATTCTACTATTTTTATTTTTCCTACACATCATTAATCCTTCACACGATAATATTTCTGAATATTACAAGTTTGGTTAACTATGATGATTTAAATTACATGATTATATATATATATATATATATATATATATATATTATAGCTTAAGTAATTTTTTTTTTAAATTCTTCAAAAAATCATTTTTAGTTCTTAAAATTAAAAAATATTTTTTTAATCCTTCACACGATAATATTTCTGAATATTACAAGTTTGGTTAACTATGATGATTTAAATTACATGATTATATATATATATATATATATATATATATATTATAGCTTAAGTAAATTTTTTTTAAATTTCTCAAAAAATCATTTTTAGTTCTTAAAATTAAAAAATATTTTTTTAGTCTCGGATTCATTTTTAGTATCTTTCTCTAGTTAACATCGTTAAAAAATTGGTGACAGAAAACACATTTTTGTACTCGTGAATAATTTTTTCCCTCAATTTTAACTCTTTCAATATTCAATTTTGCATTCGGCACAACCACATACATCAAAACTTATAAAATATAAAAAATAAATTAATTTTAAAAACTAAAAAAATATTTTTAAATATTTAAAAAAAAAACTTATGTAAGTATCTTTTTAATGAAATGATATGTTGTCCGGTAATTATTAGAAAATACTATTGCTATGTTTTAATACAAAATCGGATCTCTCCAACAGTTTTAGTTCTCCAGCTCCCTCATGCGAATTGTTTTCAGTCAAAGAGAAACCATTACATTTATAAATGGTAAATATCTGTTTTAGAAACTTTTAATACCACCCACAAATTAGATCGTACATTAATAAATATTTCATGATAAATATTTCATATAATAAATGTTTTTTAATAAAAAATATTTTATAAAACAAATATTTAATAAAATTTAATTAATATGTTAGGATAATTTTACTCTAATATTCAATTACAATTATTTTTATTTATATGACTTTTGAAGTATTAATTTGGTAAAGTCAGTAAACTTACAATAAACGAAAGATTGTGATTTAATATTAGTATAAAAAAATTTACACTCTCGATTCACACTAATTAGTATGTGATGTTAATTTAAAACTTTCCACAATGATATTCTATCACAACTCTTAATTTATGGTTGTTGATTATACCGATTAATAGTTTAAAAGTCATATAAATAAAAAACGTAATTAGATGTTAGTGTAATATTCTTTTACATTGTTAGTGCATACTAATTAAACTCATATTAATATTTGAGTTTAACAACTATACAATATCAGTGTGTAAAAAAGTTTTATATTGATCGTTAATCACAACCATTTTTAAAGTATTAATTGATAAAATCAACAAACTTACTAGATATAAAGGGTTGTAATTAACTATCATTGTAAAACTTTTTACACTGACAGTGTATAAATGTTTTTCTCATTAATATTTTAGTTAGGTCATACATTAATAAAATTTTATTTTATATAAAAAAATAATTTAAAATATATAATAAATTAATAATATATGTTAGTATTTCAGAATAAGCACTAATATGTATTTATTTTTTTTTATAAAAGTATGCATTTATTATAAATTATCACATAGTGTGTACATATGTATACACTTGTTACTAAATTGATTGGACATTTTATTAAAAATTTTTTGCATGATTAAAAATGTTGTATTTAAAATTAAATGAAAAATAAAAATATTGAAGAAATAAAATCATACACATAAAAGTACTTTTACGTGAAGTTAATTTATATATGCATTGTTAGTATACAAATAAAAAATACATATAAAAATATGCTTGATGATATTTAATAATATATTTTTAACAAAAAAAAGTTACAAGGTTCTAAAATTTATATTAAATTAAAATATACGTATAAATAAATTTTTATTATATTTTAGACTTATATAATGTGTTTTGGATTGATTTAATGTGTTATTTTGAATTGGTTTGAACTTGTATTATAAAAAAAGTTATTTTTAACAAAAGTTTGAACTTTTTATTTTTTAAAAATATGTTTATTTTGTCTAATGACCTAATATCGGGTTAGACTGAACTTAAAAATATGAAACTCAAATAAAAGATGGATCGAGCTAGTCTAATCCATTTTGTGATAAGAGCCCAACGGGTTAGGCAGGATGAGGCCATCCAAGTTGTCAGCTCTAAGAAGTATGTGATGTTATGCATAAGGATAATAATGAGGTGGGGCGGGTGCAGGTCTGAGCTCCACACAAAGTACGGGGCGTATTTGATTTGGGTTCAGGTATGAAAAAAGTGGATATGAAATTTTAATCCTCATCCCCGTGTCCTCGTCGAGTATTTTTGGGTTCGGGTATACCTGTAGGTACCTGTTATATTATATTTTACAATTTATTTACTTATTTATTATTAAATAAATCAGAGTTTAATTGTTATACACAATCAATGTAAAGATTTTTACACTGACAGTCAATCATGATCCTTCATTCATAGTAAATTTATTGACTTTACTAGTTAGTACTTTAAAAGTCATAATGAAAAGTTATGATTGAATGTCAATGTAAAAATCTTTTACACTAACAGTGTATACCAATTAAACTCAATATATTATATATAGTAAGTTATTAATTATATTTTAATTTAAAAATTATATAAAGAATAATTAATAACAAGAAATTATAAATTAAAGTTTGAGAATTAAATTTTTTAATTAAATATATAAATTCAACTTATTATATAATTATTACAATTATAAGGGGCGAGTATGAGTTCGGGTACAGAGCGAGTAGTCACATACATATATATACCTATACCTGGTTCAACACATCGAGTAATACTCGTACCTTATACATACCCAGTCAAAGTGGGTAATACCCGTCAAAACCAAGGCAAGTTCTGCATCGATATGCGTAGTTTTGTCATCCTTAGTTATGCATATACCATCTTATACTACTATGACTAGAAGCCCGTGTACATATATTTCATGAGAAGTTTTTATATGATAAATAACTTCTAATGGTAATATAGGAGATTTTTATCTTTATAAATTAACTTTACGAGAATCTATTGTATGGACTAGTATCGTTGTAAATAGTCACTATCATCAGATAATAAGAAAAGATAAATGTTGTATCAAGCAAAAGTCTTCCAAAGACAATTTTACCTTTTAGAATATACGGTAAAAAGTTAACGTTCAAATCCTTGATTCATGTACAAGTGTCAACATAGGTGATTTATGTTCTATCAAGCAAAAGTCTTCCAAAGAAAATCTTAATCTTACCTTTTAGCATATACTTCAAAAAGTCAACGTAACGTTCAAATCCTTGATTCGTGTACAAGTGTCAACATAGGTGATCTATGTTCTATCAAGCAAAAGTCTTCCAAAGAAAATCTTAATCTTACCTTTTAGCATATATTGCAAAAAGTCAACGTAACGTTCAAATCCTTGATTCGTGTACAAGTGTGTCAACATAGGTGATCTATGTTCTATCAAGCAAAAGTCTTCCAAAGAAAATCTTACCTTTTAGCATATACCGCAAAAAGTCAACGTTCAAATCCTTGATTCGTACAAGTGTCAACATAGGTGATCTTATGTTGTTCAAAGACAATAAAGCTATTGGTACACTATTTTTGTCTAATGCTCAACGGATTTTGCAGAATATGCTACAAGGTTTATATAAAGAATGTCATACACAAAGATTAAGATAACGAAGTGTGAATATTATACATATGTGCAAGACCTCTATGTTCAACCTTCTAATCAACACCTTATGGTGTTTAGAGAAAAGTATTTTAAGCTCTCTTTGTAAAATTATTCCTATTGCTGGTCTCAGGATGCGTGTCGAGATATTGTATGCTTTGGAAGTTAGAAGGTGTCTCAATGGGTTAAGGGACGAGAGTGTTTACAAATGACCTTTTGGCTCGAAGAAACTATCGAATCTTAAAGTGGATAATACCTTTGCGTAATAAGCCTAACGATATCGTATGACTGATGGTAGAAATATTTATGATTAGATAATAGTATAAAATTATTTTATATTATAAGTTCTTATATAAATGTTAATCTATACCTTAAGAATGAAGTATTTTATTGAAATACATCAAATTATGAGAGAAAGGTTTGTGCTCTATCAGTGTAAAATGTTTATGATATTTATGATAAGTTTGTTGATTTTACCAATTAATACTTTAAAAGTCATATAAATGAAGAATTATGATTGAGTAAAACTTAACTAATTAAACTCTTAAATTAGAGTTATCTATAATTTTTAATTGTTTGCCTATAATTTCTAATATTTTTTTTCTATTTTTAACCTATTAAGCAAATATCCTTAAAATATTGGTTAACAAGATATTCTCAGCATATGTATTATTGATGTTGATCATATTTTCTAATCAAATTAGAAATTATATGTCAAACCACATAAAAGAATAGAATCCACTAATTTGTATATTATTAGGTGAAAATCGTCGGCTAACTATAATACATACTTATCTCTATAGCCATAAAAATGGGCGATCCAGTCTAATCCAGTCCATATTTTATTTGGGTCACTATTTTTTAAATATACTTGGTCATATAATGGATTACTGGGTCAAAATGACTCTTCTAAAAAAATCTCAAACTTTAAGCTTTGTAATATTACTTAAAAAAGAATTTAAATTTAAAAATAAAATAAAATAATTCATACCATTTTCGAGAAATGACAAATAAACATAATGCATAAATATTAAATTCATTATACATTATGATAACATAAGAACAATCATAATTAATCAAGAAACATTGACTAGATGTCTAGATCGGAAAAATAATTAATCAATTTGTAAATGACGTTCAATTTGAGCATATATTCCTTAAGACCTAATTTTATTTTATTTTATTTTTTAACAATATATAATGTATTAATATTATTATTTAATATATATTAATATATATTTTTAAAATTTATATATTTATATTTTTATTCGGGTTGCTTGTGGTCTGTCGAGCCAAGTCCATTTATATAGTTGAGTAAAATGGGTTGGGCCAAAGAGACTCTTTCTATTTGGGTCTCATTTTTTAAAATTTAGTTTAATCCATTTTGTAACTCTATGGGTCAACTCATGGTGTTAGCAATAAGGTGTTTATCAGTTCGGGCTAGCCCGATGAACTCGGTAAAACCAAATTGAACCAATTAGTTTGATTTAGTTTTTTCACTTGATCGAGTCTAGACCCAATAAGAACCAACCATATTCGGTTCGTTTCACATTTCAAAACTCTGACTCAACCAGAACTAACCCAAAAGTGTGTGTATATATATATATATATATATATATTATTTTTAAGTTAGTAAATTTAGTAACCTATTTTGTTTAGGGTTTTGCATTTCAAAACTCTAACTTGACCCAATCTTATATTTTAAATTTTTAAGTTAGTAAATTTATTTTATATTTATTTTATACTTTAAATTTATATAATTTGTTGTTTGTATTGTATTGAGTTGTTTTAATAGTTTAATTTGATTAATTTAGTATACATGTGAAGCACTTGATTTTTTTTATAAAATTATGAATTTGACTAGTTTCAGATATAAAATCATTTTTTCACGATTTAATGAAAACAAATTGTTTTTTAAATTTTTTTATCAATTTTCTGTAAAATTGAACCAACTTGATTATATTGGTTCGGGTCAGGAAAAAATTTTTAGAAAATTGAACCAACTCAACCCAACCCAATTAAAAGTAATTAGTTCAATTTTCATTTTCTCACAAAACTGAATCAACTTGGACTGTGAACACCCCTAGTTAGTAACCATAACACATACCTATAAAAGTTAACATGTGAAAGAAAAAAAATTGAAGAATTCATGGATTTAAATATCTTTGCTTAAAAAATATTAACAAACTAACAAATAATGTTTTTCAATAAAAAACGTTAAACTATAATTGGTGTCTCGGTTTTATTGTTTGTTAACTTTTTACCCCCAAGTTTAAAAAATGTTAAAAAATTATCCTTCCGTGAGACCGTTAGTAATAAAATGTTAACTTTGTAATTATTGATGATGTGACAATTTTAATTAAAAAAGTATACAAAAAAAAACTTTACAAGATTTGAGCTTAAGACCTCATAGGAAGAATCCATAATTTATACCACTAAACTAAATATCTAATCTAATTTTATTTTCCACTTCAAATCTACTTAAACTTTAATTGATAACATGACAATCTTAATTAGAAAAATATACCAAAAAGCCAAGATTCAAACTAGGGATTTCCAAGCAATCTTAATTTAAAAAATATACCAAAAAAAGGATAAATCAAGATTTGAACATGAGACCTTCAAGTAATAGGTTACACATCACACCATTAAACTAAATATCTAATTTAATTTTACTTTACAATTCAAATTTAATTAATCTTTAATTATAATTCATTTCAAAAACCCTAAACCTATAACAATTTATATAAAAAATTTAATTATATATACTCATAATATAAGAGAATTTTAAGCTAACAACTCATTAATTTCAAAAACCCTAAACCTATAACAATTTATATAAAAAATTTAATTATGTATACTCATATATATAAAAGAATTTTAAACTAACAACTCATCACAACCCTTTATTTATATAAATCTTTATTTATATAAATTTATGAAAAAGTTATCAAATTTATATAAAATGAAAACAATGTAATTGAATATGAACTTTTTTTTCTCTTGTATGAAGTATTTTTTGCTTAATTTTAAAGTAATAAAAGTTATTATAAAAACAGAACAATTGGCTGGCGAGCATGTCAGGAGCAGTGGGGACATGACTGTACAGACAGACACAAGGTACAAAAAACACAGGGCAACAAATATCACCCCAAATTACGACCTTGAATTAATGCTCATATTCATTCATACTCACACTGTTCTGTTCCAATTAATTTCTCACGTGCCCTCTCTCTCCACCCTAAAGCCATCATCATCAACCAGCACCTGCACCAACACCAGCACCAGAAACACCCTGAACCACACCCTCCCCTCAACAACAAAACCTCCACACGACAAAACCATGGAAGATGTCTGGGAAGGCATAAACAACCTCACTTCCTTAAACGACCACACCTCCAATGCTGTCAAATTTCAAGACTTTCTCCCTCCACACCCTGTCACCACTCTCACTCTCAGCACGCGCTCTGATTTTCACTTTCACCCTCCCACCCACAAAGACCTCCAATTACCACAACCCCACCACACCAATGCCTCAAAGCTTCAACCTTTTCTACACCCTTTTGTCCCCAAAGTTGCTCTACTTTCTGGGGACACGCGAAACGCGCGACTCATGAAGAATCGTGAATCTGCTGCACGATCAAGAGCCAGAAAGCAGGAAAATATTGCTTCTTTTCGTTTTTCTATCGTTTCTACCTTACTTATTATTATAGTCTAACAAAAATTTATTGCTTTGCTTTCTCCTTTCTTATTATTATTTTTTTTTCTGTGTAGGCTTATTTGTTTGAGTTGAAGCAAAAGATTAAGCACTTGAAAGAAGAGAATGCCAGACTCAGAAAACAGCACCAACTGGTTCGTTTCTCTTACCTCACTTGGTTATTGCCCTTACCGTACGTACAGTGCATGCTTTTTTAGTTTTTTTAATAATAAAATTAGTTTAATTTGTATACACGTATAATAAATAATTTTTTAAAAAATTTTAATTGATGGTAAATTTATTGATTTTATTAATTAATATTTTAAAAATTATATAAATAAAAAATTATGATTTATATATCAATTAAATTCTAATAAAATATATTATTTTTTAGTTTTATATATTATATGACAGGAGGTAATATATGCTAACAAAGTTTCTCAATCTAATTTGTTATACGTTTTAACTTGTATAAATTGTTTTAGGTTATGTTTGTTTAACCATTTAAAGTTTTTATTAAAATTATGTTTTCTATTGTTAATTACTAGTATTTGTTGCTATTAATCACATCCTTAATTAGAATTGAAGTTTTCATTGAAATTATATTTTATATTGTTATTAATATACTAGTATTTTATAAGTACTAGCAACTAGCAACAAATTCTCTAATAATACATGTTAAATTTTAGAATTTAGTAAAAAATGAAAAATTAGAATAAAAGATTATTTAATAATAAATGTGATCTATATAAATTTTAATCAAACAAAACAAGCGTTTAAAAGAGTGTTATAAAATATATTCTAATATTTCTGTTATTTTTGTTAATAATATGATGTTACTAGTAATAGTTTTTTTATAATAGATACTCTAATACTCAAAAGGGTGTATGCATACCAGGCTGTCTTAGAAATGTTTGGAATCCTCAATGAAAACTACAAAATTTGCTTCATGTAATGAAGTTGTGTTTCATTAATTACTTTTTTATCAATAGAATTAGAAAAAATTAGAAATGTGAAACGTAACTGAAGGAAGAAACTTGAAAAATAACTAATGAGAGGAGAGAGTATTGGGAATGTGAATGAATTCATGTGAGGCAGAATAGAAGATTTTCTTCTGAGTTAGAGCCATTGACAGGTAGAAAAGAAGATAAAAAACTGAAAAGTTGTTTCTAAAATAAAAAGAAAAATAGCAGCTAGACATAAAAATAAAAGCTATTTTTTTTTTACTTTTTTAAAAAAGAATAAACTTTTTCAAAATTGGAGAGTTATTGTTTTTTTACAATAATTTTACAAAATTATTTTCAGTATTTTAATATTTAAAAACTAAAAAATCCATTTGATTACAATTTTATTAAAAAAAGGAATAATAATATATAGTTTTATTTTTTAATTTTTTATTTTTGTGTTGAAAACTTGAATACAACAAAATGTGTCATTTTTTGTTTTTTATTAATGAAATTTCTATAAATATAAACATGTTTTTATTTTTAATTGTTTAAATCATTTTTCAAATAACATTTATCAATTTTTTTTAAAAATAATTTTTAAAATTTTTTTTCAAAATTAAAAAACAAAATTAAATTATAACATTTACCTCTTGACTTATGGTATAAAAAATTATTAGATGATCCGATTATAGGCCATCCATTTTAACTATTATGCAATATATATTTAATTAATTTATCTTATAAATTATGTTAATTAAATAATTATATATTAGATAATAATTAATTGATACTCTACCGGGTGTCTACTAATTATTAGACCGATTATTATGCACAAATCCAAACTAGTCTCTTTGAAAATTATATAATAGATAGTAATTAATTTATCTAATAATTTCAGAAGTGACTGATTTGGATTTGTGCATACCCAAACTTTCCTGTTAAGTTACATTGCATGGAGTTTTTGCATTTTGGTGACATTGTAAGATATTACTACTTGGATGATAATGTTTTGTTTGTTTTGGTTACAGCGTGAAACCGCAACCAATCAGTCGAAGAGGGGCAATCTATATCGAACATATACAGCTCCATTTTAAGTACCATTTTACTGCTTTTTGCCCAGAGCCACGTTCCACTGAGATTGGAACGTACCCTTTTCAAGTTTAAAGTATATAAACAAATGATGATGCAATGCAAGTGTCAGAGACCATTAATCACTCCCTGCTTTTGTAGTTTTAGTTATTGCACGTTTATTTACTTTCTACTTTGTACACTCTCATCGTTTCTCCAAAAAAACAACAAATGTTTTAAGGAACTATTGACTGTTGCATTCCAACAAGTACCTCATATATAAGTTTTTTTTCTCTAAACTTTCATAAAAAAATACTTTAGTTTTTAAAATTTAAAGATATTTTTTTAGTTTTTTATTTACTTTTAATTTTTTTTTCTCATTGATATGTTAAAAAATTACTGACAAAAAGTGTATTGTTGTACTTGTTAATTATTCTCTCTTAATCTTCAGTTTTATATTTAATATAATCAAATACATTAGAACTTATAAACAAACTATGTTAATAATTAAAAAAAATTTTAAGGATTAAAAAAATATTTTTAAATTTAAAAAATCGATTTTTTAAAACTTTAAAAAAAAATCCTATTTAAGGACAATTATTAATGATTATTGATTTAGTTGAAAAATTCAATTTTCTGCTTAATAATACTAGACAAATAATGTACAGATATTGTTATCTGTTTTGTACTTAAGATAATGTTTATCCGTTTGGGTAGCATGGTGACATTTCCCGAGTGTTGGCATTTTACAACTTTTGTCCTCATTTTCAGCAAGTTCTTCTTCAGATAAAAACTATTATTAGAGAATGATGATTGATGAATAGTAGTAAATAATTTAGAGGGGTTGTGAATTGCGAGTTATTAGGTTTTTTTTTTAGATATAATTTTCTAATATTAAACCATTTGCTAATAATACTACACCTTTGTTCACATTATTCGAATTGGTAAACTTCAACTTAACCTTATATAATCGAGGTTAGAAATTCACTTATATTTTATTATTTGATTATATCACTAGTTGATATAAGATTTTTAATATATATTTTTTACATTGAGGACTACATATCAAGTTTAAAGTTTAATATTACTAGTGAATGATACGGCAACGATAAGAAATTGTTAAGATAAACTTTAATATCATATTAGAAATTGTAAAATTTGACTAGCTTGCATCACTAGTTTATTGATTACGATTGAAATTACAATCAATTGATCATATTTGCCACCATTATCACTAACAAGTAATTATACCATATTATTGTCACCATCACTTATTAATATTTATACCATTACAATTAAAGCTTAATTAGCATTATATTAATTTTAAAATATTATAATTTGTAAAATTAACAAACTTACCCTAAATGAATAGTTATTATTGAATGTGAGTGTAAAAATTTTTACACTAATAATACAAAATCATTTTTCTCCTACAATTAACACATACACTTTAAACTAATTTAAAAAAAAATTACAACCATATTTTAAAAGCAAAAAGTGGTTATATAGTTTTCTTTAAATTTTCAAACTTCCAACCAACAACTACTCAAATGCAACCTTAATTAATGAGAAAATTACTTATATATTGAGATTTAATCACAACCTTTCATGTATTATAAGTTTATTGGTTTTACCCATCAATACTTTAAAAGTCATAATGAAAGGTTATAATTGAACGACAAGAAAAAAATTTATATTTTTCATTGATAGAAATCAAACTCTTAATTAAATATTTTGATTCGTAATTATTTAAAAAGAGAAAAAATTGATCATTTATGAGAATAATGTTTAGTTTAAACAAAATTTTTTTTAGTAAAAAATATCTTTAATCAAAGAAGACAGAGTTACTCTAATTCGCCTACCACTATTTTCAATTTCTATGGGACCAAGAGAGGAGAGAAGATAATTACTAAAACAAACATTTTATAGGTCCATGACAAAATACTAGATAAGTATTTTCATGTATACAAATTTTAATTTTTGGGTGAAAATTGAATATCCAATTATTCAAATTGAATGTTATGAAATGATGCTATGAAAACTGAAAAGTTAGAAAAAAAAATTAGACAAACAAATATGAATAATTTTTTTAAAACAATAATATATAAATACCTTAAATTTATAAATAATAATCTATCAAGAACCTTTTTCTATGTTTCTTTTTGTATCATATTATATTATTAATGGTATCAATCATTTGTATCTTATATGTCTCATATTTTCTTAGCTCATTCTAGTTGTTATTTGTAAACAACTGTATAATTTCCCCCAGAAATTAAGCACATAGAAAAGTACATGGGGACCTCCTCCCTCTGCTTGCCTTTGCATCTCTCTCCCGCATCATTTAGAGCTGCAGCTGGATATAATAATACACATATGAGATAAAACGTCATATCTTCTAAACAATTATTTAGCGTCACAGCAACAACAACTATTATGTACAGAGAGAGGTTGTGTATTACTAGATATTTATTTTGCATAATTAAAAATATAATATACAAATAAACTTGCATTATGTAAATACCGAGCGTGATTAATTTGTAGGAGTTATTTTAATTTAATTTAATAAGAGATATCAAGTTTGAGTCCTACAAATGTTTTAATTTTGACTTAAATTAAGTTAAATTAAATTTGGTTAAAAAATGTTACAAATATTTTTTTTTAATTTAAAAAATCAAATAAAAAAAAGGGTGTCGTGTAATAATTTGGATCAGAGAAGGGATTGGTTTCCAATTCAACCAGTTAAACTGACTAGTCCGGTTCGATTTTCAAACCACTGATATTTAATGCTATGTTTTTTTAAAAAAACTCAATGTCTTTCTATGTTGTAGTCTTAATAATTTATAATCGGATCTAACAGTCATACATACACATTTAGGTCTGATTTGGAAGAGCTTATAGTATAAGAGTTTCTTACATAAGAACTTATGTTATAAGTTTTTAAATTTAATAAAATATTTTTGTTTGAATATATAAATTTAAAAGTTCTTATATAAAAATAAAGTGTTTAAATATATACATAGAGAGAGGGGAGGGAAGGAGAGAAAGCAATAGAGAGATAAAGAGAGGAGGGAGAGGGAGAGGGATAGAATCAGTTTAGAATCATGTGTCATCCATATTAGGTGAGTGTTTTAAAATAAACACATTTAAATAAATATTTTATAAAAATAACTCAATTTGATCAATCACCCTAAATATTTTAGTGACTAATAATTAGAATTTGACAAATGAGTTTGGGGCCACGTACCACGCCAACTAACACAAACATTATACAAACTATTTGTTAGCCTATATAAAAAGTAAGGCCCCGTTCGGGGTGGTTCTGAGTTTCTGGTTTTTGGTTTTGAAATGTATTTTGAAAACAGAAACCTGTTCGGCAAAAATTGTTTTGTTTTGGTTTTTTACTCATTTTTGAAACAGTTTTCACTCAATTTTAAAAACAATAATATTTGGTTTTTAGATTTCTGTTTCTGTTTTTATTTAAATTCATTACTTGACTTCATTTGTCATCACTGACCATCGCCTCCGACTAAAAGTCACCGACCGCCACTCTGAAGATCATCGGTCATTACCTCTGATCAGCGGTCACCAGCCCCGACCTCCGACTAGTAGTCACCGGTCGTCACCTTCGATTGGCAGTCACCAATCGCCACCTCCAACCGGCTGTTACCGACGGCCACCTCCAACTTGCAGTCACCAATCGCCACCTCAGATCTCCGACCGACGATCACCGGCAGCCACCTCCAACTGGCGGTCACCAGCTGCCACCTCCGATTGGCGGTCACCAGCCGCCACCTTCGACTGATGATCACCAGCCGCCACCTCTGACCAATGGTCACCGGCCGCTACCTTCGACCAACGGTCAGCAGCTGCCACCTCCGATCGGCGATCACCGGCCGCCACTTTCGACCGGTAGTCACCAACTGCCACCTCCGACGAATGGTCACCGACCGGCGATCACTGGCCGCTACCTTTGACCAACGGTCACCAGCTGCCACCTCTGACCAGCGATCACCGGCCGCCACCTCCGACTGGTAGTCACCGGTTGCCACCTCCGACGAACGGTGACCGACCGCCACCTCCAACCAGCGCTCACCGGCCGCCACCTTCAACCAGCGCCGTCACCTCCGACCGGCGGTCACCGACCGCACCTTCGACCAACGGTCACCCACAGCTATCTCCGACAGGCGGTCACTAACCACAACTCCGACTAGCGATCGCCAATGACCGACTGTCACCTTTAACGATCGCTACCTTCAACTAGTGTTTTGGTTAAGATTTGAAACCAATGTTTTGAATTTGGAAACAAAAACAATGTTGTTTTTAAAATTTTGAAAACTTAAAACTAAAACTAGTTTTTGTTTTTATAAATTTTAAAACTAGAAACCAAAAACCACCCCGAACGGGACCTAAGTTTTTTAGTTTGTTTCGTTAAACTTGTAGGTTAAACGGACCTAATCGAATGTGCTTTTCTATTTTTTTTAAATGTATTTTTTATATATTTATAGAATAAATAAATATTAAAAGTATCAAAAGAAAAAGTGATATTAGACAACTTTTGAAACTTTAGGGAGAAAAAAGTCTTAATTTAAGAATTGAAAAATATTTTAATTATCTTATAAATAAAATTCATTTATGTATAAAAGTATTAATTTTAAATGTTATTTTTATTTGTGGGCGGACTAGCCCATTTAGTCTGCTGGCAATTGTAGGCTTGGCTGCTTAGTTAAATATAACTTGTTGAAATTGTGGATTTGGCGGATTGCAAAAACTTTAAAAGTTGCAAACTTAAATAAAGGGATTATCTATTTGTCCAACTCTAATTTAATATATTATCTTAACAAAACAGACATTATAAATGAAATTTTCTGCTACTACTTTTTTGCACTGTGTTCTTCTACACTGCTCTTGATATTTGACCCCAATAGGTAATATATCCATTTGGTATATGTTTGTTCAAATACAACAATCAAGAATTTTTCCTATTAACCTTTTAGGAGTGTTTGTGTTAAATATTTGTTTATTTAATAGGTTATAAATACGTAAAAAAAATAAAAAGAAACAAAATTTAAATTTTACTTAAATTATTAATTGAATTAAGGTGTGATGGGTTTATTATCGATGTTAATGCTTTGTGATTGTATTCAAATGATGGTTAGAAGGTGGACAGGTGATAATAATGTAATTCCTTTTGATTCAAAGCGTTTTGGTTGAGTTTCGAAAATTTTTTGAAAATTTGGTTAAAAAAATAGCAAGTTGAACTTAACAAGTATACCTCCGTCTTCTATCTCTTATTTCTCCTTCCTTATTTTTCTTCTTTTTCTTATAATTTCTTCCCCCGCCATCTCTTTTTTCTCTCTTTGCCATCTTGGAGTTCTTGCTTGCATGTTGGGTTTTGGCCGATGAAATCTAACGTGGTCTCTTTCATTACCCTTGAATGAGTGGTGATCAATGTAGGTAAGTTTGATCATAATTCTTTGAACCTTTTCCCATCTATTTTTTATCCTATTGTTCTCTTTGAAAAAAAAAATTCTTTTAAAATCCTAATTTCTTATATTTTTGTTTAAATTTAGATTTCTGTCAAGTTTCTGAGATTTCTTCAAGTTGATTCTTCCCTTTTCTATTTGAGTAGACTTTTTGAGGCAAATAAATATGTAAGGAAAGCTAAAATTGTGTTTTTAATTTGAAGAATTATGATTTAATGGTTGTGATGTTGATAGAATGTAATTGATTGAACTTTTGAATTTAATGCAATGATTATGTGAAATTGGTTTTACTAGTAGAATTAATGACTGGAGTGTTGTTGTATAATGTGAGAAATTAAGGTTGGTTGTTGTTGATTTTGATGTTAATTTTGGTGAAATGGATGATTTGAGAGTTGTTTTGTATACATGAGGAGAAATTAATGCCCAGTAGTTGAATTTGATTATAAGTGGAATTAGGTTGTTATGCATGTTTTATGATGATGAGGTGTATGTTGAATCTATTGAATGCGAGTAATTACAGGTGGTAACTTAGCCTTGGTTGTGACACATATATTTATATTTGTGAGGAGCATTGAGTTAATGACATCGATAACGTCAATGTAATACTAGTACCATATATGTAAGTAGGGGTACATAGGCAATTTACATTGTGGTCCCGCTACTCCACAATTGGGGTTACCTAAGGGATATACTTAAACAATAATCATTATCAAAATGGTCAAGTAGACTCTAGACAACAATCATTAGATGAGTATGTTGAGACTTCAGTTGGTTGTTAGATGGGTCAGGTAGACACTAGACACCAATTGTAAAAAGTCTTTGGTCGCCTTGGTGTCCAAACCCAATAAAATTTTTCTAAAAAATGTCAGTTGAATGTTGTGAATGCTTATGTTTAAGGAAACGTAAGTGTGCTTGTTTTTTATCAGCGGATATGTGTTGATTGGACTGAATAATAAAATTGTGCAACTTTAATGTGTTATGCCTATTATAATGTTATGTGTTTACCCTTGCATTGTTTATGTATTTTGTATGATTGTGGTGATCATGTTATACAGGGAGAAGATTACACTAGTGGTACCTAGAGGCAGGAAAGGTTTGGACTAAAAAGAATGGGGATTTATTAGGAGTTGGAAATTTCATTTTGACTTGTATACATGTAATTGACGATGTTATGCTATGGTCGGAGTTGTAAAAGATTATGTTTTATTGTTAGTATTATATGATACTTGAAGAACATGTAATACTTGGATGTTTGGAAAACGAGCCTAGAAACTAAAGCATATGAGTAGGTTATATATATGTATATATATTGGATGTGCGAGTGATGTTATCTAGTGAAATTCTTAGTGTTTAAATAGAAAGTTATGAAATAACTTAGAGGTGCCTTGAATAGAGCCTTTGGCAATGTGCATGGCCTTGCTGGGTGGTGAGTCTCATCCAGTGAGAATTTATCTATAATAGATGAATTTTTCAGCTTTGTACCCAACGAGAGGTCTTGCCAAACACAAAATTATCTCGGGTTGAAATTAAATGGGATTTGCGCCCAGTGAGAGGTTTCGCTTAGCCCAAATTACTTTATATTTAGAATTAAATATGGTTTCTCACCTAGAGACGTGTCTTGTCTAGCGAAGTCCCTCTATTGAGACAGTTTGATACATGATCCTTGCTGGGTGATGGTTTTGGTTTGATGAGCTACCCTGAATCTCTCTAGGCGACAAGGCTCTCGCCATACGAGTTGAAGTTGTGTATGATATGTTGTATATAGTTTGAAATTTTAGTTATGCCAAGATGTATGTCATACTAGAATGATTGTATTGCGATGAAATTTTATATTTTGGTATTTTGGATCATAAACTACATGAGAAGTGAATCATATGTAAATGAATAGTATAAATAGTATTTAGTATTTTGGGATGTTACAGTTTGTTTCAAGTTATGTAATTTTGTTCCCAAGAGTGGCATGACATTCCTAGTATTTTAAAAAGTATGTTTGGTTAAAAATTAAAGTTCATTGGAATATTTTTTTACACCTTGGAATAATTAAAACATGTGTTTGGTTTTGTATATTTTCCTTGAAATATAGTTGATAATTATCAAAATAATGTTGTCATTTAAAAGATATTATTTTTATTATATAAAATAAAATAAGATAAAATTATAATTAATTGTTATAGATTTCACATATTTTTGTTGTAGATTCCACATACTTATATATACATATAAAATGATAAATTTGGAAAGAATATTACCGCATTTACCGTGATTATGCATAAGTAATGAGTGTGGGTAGGAATGACAACGGGTCGGGACGGGTATGAGTAGTGGTTACCTGTTACCCGACCCATTACAATAACCTGCTAAAAACCTGTTGGGTACTCGTTATAGAAATACCCATGAGTTTTTTTTATTACCCGTGGGTATCCACGGATACCCATGGATATTTTAAAAAAATTAATTATTTTTTATAAGAAGTTTTATCAAATAAATAATTTATTTTTTGGAAAATCTAGAAATAAAATTATACTAGTTTCTATAAGATTAATTCGATCTAAAAGTAGATTAATATAATATATTATAAGAAAATATTTAATACAAATAAAATCTTTATTTTATATTATCAGGATTTTTATAATAAATAATTTTATTAACTACGAAGTTTTCATAAAAAATAATATTGATATCAATGAAATTTGATAATTAATATTTGATTTGATTTATTTTCTAAAAATATAATCTTTTTTAACTTATATATATATATATATATATATATATATATATATATATATATATACATATATAGTATTTCAGTTTAGCGGGTAGCCGCAGGTAAGGGTATGAGTACTATGATACCCGTACTCGTACCCGTTAAAAAGCGGTAGAGAAAAACTTGTACCTGCGGGTAGCGGGTACCTATTTATACTATCTGTGCGGATATTTTCACAGGTTTATTCATGGGTATCCGCGGATGGTTTTTGCCATCCCTAAGTGTGGGGGGAGAGGTATGAGGGGAAGCATGGTGGGTTGTAAGTAGTGGCAGGGGTATGAAGGAATCTCACCCGTGGATATGTATTTGCACTCAATAGGAATGAAACTTTTCTATCCTTTACTGCCAAGAATGAAAATCCTTTTTCAATAGGAATAATTTTGTATGACCTAAAAGAGACACCCCTAGTTGACATTTTCTCTTTCTCATCACCTCTGTCAAAATAAAAAAACAAAAATAGATTGAAATAAATAAAGATAAAGTCTCTCAATTAAACTTATTTATTAACATTAGTGACTTCAACAAAAAAATAATAATTTACAAACAAAAAAAGTTTTGGTTTATAAAAAAATTAATTTTATTTTGTGTTTTTTTACATGTTCTTTTTTTTTAAATCATATAATTATGTTTCTAATTTTTAAAATTACCAGATTTGTGCTTAATCTTTGATAAAATTGAGATTGATAGTTAAATGACAAACATTACAAACTATAATTTTGTCATTTAAAGGAAATTTGAATAAAGAAAAAATAATTGTAGTTAGTTAAATAAACTTTAAATCATAAAATTAAGATATATTATGTTATTAAATTACTGTCAACTTATTTTTTTTTTTTGTTGAGGAGTGGGAGTTTACACCAACTTATAAATCTCTTCAACTAAATGAGTTAGATTCCTTGACTAAATTAGTTATCAAGTTCCAAGTAATGTTTGTTACTTGCTTATAAAAAAGATTAATATTTATCACCTACTTTTCAGTATATCTTATTAAAAAAATAAAATGTAAAAATAAATTTTTTTTAAAGAGACACAACCACAAAGTGTAATAAAAAATAAATCTTATTCAGCGAATTGTGTTAAAAAAGCGGATTTACATAAGTTCTTTGTTAATATTTTTTATTAAAAATTACTTTTAATTCTTAAAATTTAAACGTATTTTTTTGCCCCGCGGTTAACTTTTAGTCATTTTTTGTTTGGTTAATACCATAAAAAATTGGTAACAGAGACTAAAAATAAACTAATTTCAAAGAATAAAATAAATATTTTTAAATTTTAAAGATAAAAATAATTTAATAAAATTTTAGGAAAAAAAAAAAGAGATATCCTTTGAACGTGTTTTGTAGGGAGTGACAGAGAAGTAACACATTAATAATAAACGGCGGGAAAGAAAGGGTGCCTCAAGATTTTAATTCTGAGCAACAGCAACTCCCAACTTTCTGACCGTTTTTCTCTCATCCAACGAAATCTCAGTCTTGGAAGAGACTATTTACTGTAAGTTCTTTCTATTTTCACTATTCATTCTCTTTTCTGCAATTCTCTTTATCACTGCAATTAGGTCGCAATCACTTTCGCTTCCATCATCCATTGTTGCATCTGCTTTCTCTACAACAAACACTCACTCACAATTGCCTTAGGGTTACTAATTGCAAGTTTCCGTACCAATTCATTGGGGTTTCGTAAGAACAATTCTAGTGGAATCGAATATAGGGTTCAGTTAGGGTATCATATGACAGTGACAAATTGCTCTATTGCAAAGAAAAACGAAGATAAATGAAATTGCTCAAGGAATGTACAATTCGACAAAGGTTCTTTTAAACAATAGTTCACTTAATCGGTCCAGGGTCTTGGCTGTAATAAAATTGGGAAATCTATGTTCCTCATGTCAACGACGCTTAGGAAGTTTCCTTTGCAATACCGAGTTCATGTCCGAAGAAGTAAGAATGTAAAACCAGTTGTCTGCATGTGAGTCCCCATCACCTGGTTACTTGTGTCTCCAACTAATATGATGTATGATTAATCCATTTAGTTTTTTACGTCTTAGCTACAATACACAGATTAATGGTTTAAACTTAATTACTTTTGATTCTGTTAGTTTTTATATGAACTTTGAATATCTACCCAATGGGGAATTGAGACAAGTTCTAGGTAACGACCAATTTCGCTTTATAGGTGGTTATTATGGAGTAAAAAAAATTATCTCAACTTGTTATCACTTGGTGCTGTCTGGCAGAAGCTGTAGACCACATGTTTTAGCTCAGTTTCTTATTATTAAGGCTTTATTGCATGTCTGGCAGAGCATGTCATTTGTTTCTTCTGTCAACTTGTAAATTCTGAGTTTCAAGGCTACAGAAGAGAAAATACTAAGGATTGAAGCAGAATCTTGGATTTTGGTTTTGTATTTTTTTATTAAAGAAGAAATTCAACTTTTATTCCTAAATAATCAAGCTTCAAATTTGTATGCACTATGCAGTATAGATAGCCTTGAACCCTGCTGCCTAATATATGGCTTTGGATCCCAGGTGAGTGAATGCTTTTAACGAATTGTTGACAAGTTCATTAATTGTGTGGTTCCTCTGTAATATAAGAAGCAGTAGGCTGTCACAATGCAGTTTTGCTTCCAACACTATCAAGTAACTGATAACTGTGATTAGGTGATATTGTTTGTTCGGATGCAAAGAAAATGTGATAAAGAAACAGAATCATATAAATTTTAAGAAAAAATAGCTTTCTATCTAACATGCATGTTTATTGGTTCATTCATTTCCTCTCTGATCCCTGTCAACAAGATGGGGAATTTTTTCTTTCTTCGTTATTGTTTTGTTTCTGTTCATCTGTTGGTTCTGCTCATTTCTAATGTTTATGAAGTTCACCTAATGTGTAAATATGAAAATTTAAAGTTTAAACTATTTTTTTCAGAACTAATCAGTAAACAAGATTACAAAAATCTGCTGATGTTGTAGCTTATAATGCCAGTAAACGAGTGTTATATGCTTGTAATTTTGAGCCAATTTCCATCTACTCAATCTCGTCTTTTCAAGCTCATATGTAATCTAGCATTCCAACTCTTACCAATTAACATGCTATATCTTTCAGGTTGTTGCATTATTGCTTTTAGAGGGGCTCATTGCAGGTAATTGTTGTGCACATCTTTGCTTCACAGTTCTCCCACTTGAACGGCATATGATTTGCATGCAGAAGCTTCACCTTCCATCTTCTGCTTTTATTTCTGTTTTGTTCTCTGTCTGATGATTCTTCATAGTCATTGATTCTCAGGCAATGGAGAAAAGTCCGGAACATGGTGCCAATGCGTCAAAATTGCCTTCTGCTGGAATTGGGTCTAGGTTCTCCAATTTGAACAAGTCTTTCAAATATTGTCTTAGATCGTTGCTCACTTCATGCTCAAAGGAGGTATACTTTGTTTCTTCTTTCTTCTGTCTCTTCTCAGGGCAGTTTTTAATTGTGTTGCAAAAATGAAAGGGGAAACAATAGTTTCTAATAATATTATTAATAATTTTGTTATTAGAGAAACTGGATATCCCCAATATTTTAAGATTGTAAGTTAATAGAAACTATTTGACTCACTTAAGGGGAATTGGAGATGTGAGAATTGAATTCCCCACCAGACCACCACATAACTACAACTCCCTGGGAAAAACCAGGATCAACAAGTATTGTTTTGTTTTTTTTTAAAGATGAGGATCAACAAGTATTGTCTGTGTTTATTTTATTTTTTCACTAAATGTTACTACTTCTGATAAGATGCTTTTGCACTAAAAAGATATCCATGACGTGCTTACACTTTAGGCTGTGATACTGTGTTAATAGGAAATAATGGTTGAGTTATCTCTTATCCATTTTGTGATAGCATACCTCATTATCCTATGGTTGAGTATGACTGCGCAACTATAGATATGAAATTATGTTAATATTTTGCATTTTAAAATAACTATATATTGATAGATATTTCTGTTTTGATGCTTAAAGGAGGTTTATGAAGCATTTTCAAGTTTCTCTAACACTGAAAAGGAATTGCTCCATCGCCTATTTCTTCAGGTATGAACTCATGATTTAAATTTATTCATATTAGAAATATATTTCTCAATGTTACATTGAGTTTTAGCCAATAAGAAAAATGTGACAATGAGTTTGACCAGCTCATCATTTTTCATATCTGGTTTTCCAAATCAATTATGTTTTGAAATCAGGGCAGTGATCCCTTTTAATGGTTTTGTTTTATACTGATGCTCAGATGAGAATTTATGGATGGTGCAACCTTGTAGTTTTATGTAATAATTATATTAGGCAGCCACTAAATACTAAGTAGGTTCTTAGAAGGTATTGATTATTGACTATCAATAAGAGGTCAGATTAGAAAGGCATTTTTACACTTTGCCCATTAATTAATTAAGTAAAATGAACAATGTCTTAACTGTGATTGCTTAGCAACATCCAGTTAAATATGAAATAAATAAGACATTTATTGGTAACTAGTATGGAGCATATGTCTATTGAGAAACATATGTATCAGAACAATAATATCCCAAATAATTGAATCAAGGCATATAAATGGCTTTAATACATAACATGCCTTTAATACATAACATGCCCTCTAAGCCTATTGAGACTTGAAGCCTTTAAGTTCAGACAATGCAGAGGCATACCTTGTGTTGAAATTTAACTTTATTTTTTATGAATAAAGGCTATAATACCAACCTTCCTAAGAACAGCTTCTGAAGTGCTTTTTCGAGAAAATACTCAGCTTGTGCTGTTTTTATAACATACAAGATTACATGATGGAATCTATGAATTATTGAGATTGATAGTTTGATAGTCCTATTTACTGCAAGTATTTACTTTCCTAACTATAAAAGGAGCCAGTGAATATTATTAGCTAATCAAGCTATGTCAGCACTATGTATAAATTGTATATAATTCCTCTTATCTCAGCTGAATGCTGTGCACTTAAATTCCTTTATTCTCTTTTTCAAAGGCTAAGTGTTAAGAAATTGTTGGAGTTTCGTTTATTTGTATTCTAATTGCCTTTTTTGTATCTTAACTTTCAGGTCATAACTTCATTGCATGAAAATTTAGAGGTATGTTTCAATGTTTGTGATAGGCACTGATGTGAGTAGTGTGAGATCGATGTAGAATCCATTCCATTGCAAATGTAAAACACCTGATGAGATGCTTCATGCTACAATTGATGATGTTATCTAAGTATCACTTTTGATGTTTTTCCTTTCATTCATACCTATTTCTCAAGCTAAAAAGCCTGAAGTTGATTTTAACTATTTCAGATGCTTAGTATCAATCTCTGTCATCTATGGTTTGAGTCAATAAACTAAATTATTTTCTTGAAGTTTGTGTTAGTTAGCATATGCTGAATACATACAACAGAAGTTCATTAGAATATCTCACCTTAATTCTGCTTTTTATTAGCTTGGGAACTTTGGAGCCTGTTTGGTGGACATTTGATCCAGAGGAATATGTTTCTTAATTAGTAAGCAAACTGTTATATATGAAACTAACTCATAAATTGTTTATTAATAGTTAACATGTATCATAAAACTACTTAATAAGTTTTATAAAATAAAATTATTAGTTATATGTGTTTGCAATTTTTTTAGAGTATATGTATTAAATGAACAAACAAGAAATAAAGTAGTGGAATAATAAAATTGGATAAATTTAGAAATATTTCTTTAATTATTTTTCATTTAACAATTTAAGCTTATATTACTTTTCAATTTTTTCAAGAGAATTGGTAAAAGATAACTAAAAATAATAATGAATTGTAAGACTCATATGATTTATTTATGTATCGTAAGATACAAAGTCATTTAAGATACATCATAAGACTCATATTGGTGGATAGTCGAATTGTATTGAATTGTAAATCATAAGAGTTTGTCATTCTGATAACTACGATTGAAAATAGTTATGCGATGGTTGTTTATTATTTATATTTTAATTTTTTTTAAATTATTGGATCAAGATTTATTGCAACTCTGCAGTTTTGTTCTCTTTATATTCCCTCTCTCACACCCATGTTGGAAGATTTGTTAGGAAACATCTATTTAATTACTTTGTCTCCTCTAACTATTTATACATATTTTTAGCATCTTAGCACCAAGAATTTGTTATTATTATCATAAAATATTAATTTAAATGCTCTGTCAATTAATTTTTGCAGGATGGGTTTGAGACAATCTGTCTTCAAACACAGGTATAACTTAGCTATTGTGTCTATTGTTTATTCTAAAATTTAAACAAAAAAATTGAACATTTGTATCTGATTGTTTCAACGTAAGGCTGGCATTGCATTACAATGGTAAGGGCCAATGAGTTTTGCCCTGTCTGCCAGCGCAACCACCAATGATGGTGGGCAGGTTTGAAGAGATGTGGATGAAAAAATTAAACCCAAACCTTATTCCTATTGGTGTTGTGGACCCCAAGTGAAACTTGTCCCACCCTATTTTTTTTCTTAATTCAATTTTCATGTTTATATATATATATAATAAATCATATATCAAAGTACATTTCAATTCAAATAATGTAAACTAGACTCTCAAAAGTCTTAAATTATATGTGCACATTATAGGGAATATATAGTGAGTGTCATTTTTAGATGAGAACAAGAGGAGTAAATCTATGCCATGCAACCAAACATTCATAAGTCAATATTTAGCAATGTTTTTAAAACTGAATTAGTGACCGAATCAGTGAAAACATTGATTTACGGTTTACTGGTTTAGCCGTTGTTGAATCGATGATCGAACTAGTTTTAATAAAATAATATTTTTATTTTTAATGTACTATAGTAATAACTATACTAAATAATATTAAACAAAAAGTATCACGATATTCACAATATTGATAGTTAACAATATCATAAGTCATAAGCCTATATAACAAAAAAATATGGATTGAGAAGGTAATTATAAAATGAATTTTTTTTACTAAATATACCATCATATTACTAAATTAACTCCCTTTTTTCATTGTTTTTTGAATTAAAGGGGGTTCACATAGAAAAACAGAGAAGAGTATTTAGTAAGATTAGAAAAAGTTCAAAAAAATTGGCCGTTAAAAAAAATTGTGAACTAGTCAAACAGGTTCTACTAGTTTGAAACTGGTTTTCCACAGGTTGGATTCTTGGCTGGTTTTGGGGTTCTTTTGGACCAGAGAAGGGATTGGTTTCCGATTCAACCAGTTAAACTAACTAGTCTGGTTCAAACCACTGATATTTAATGTTATGTCTTTTTAAAAAAACTCAATGCCTTTGTATGTTGTAGTCTTAATCATTTATAATCGGATTTAATAGTCATACACACACTTGTGGTGGGTGGATTTTTCTGTCACTGATGGGTTGAAACCAAATTAGTGTCGTTTAAGATTTAATTATCATGCCCAAATTCAACAATAAAAAAGGTCAGCAACTATTAGTTTTATTGTAGAGAGCATTAGCTACGTATGCATGCCTTGAATCTCATTATTATCATTTTGAGGTAAACTCTGGTTCTCCAACACAAATCACTGTTCAGTCTACTGTTGTGGAGTAATTCAATTATAAGTGGAATGATATTTCGTATTGACGCAGTGGAGCTTATACATGATATTTAATCGGAGTGAAAGTAGCTAGAGCGGATGTTTTGGTCCTTGTAAAGTTGAAATCAAGGATAGTGTATTTATTCTATTGTCATGACTTCTGAGCTATGATGAAGAATTAAGATTAATGGAAATCAAGGTGGCAATTTGCAAACTTTAATTAGGCTCTAAAGCGAGTTTGTTTTTAAAGTAAGCAAGGGTGTATTGACTCTTGGTCTAAAGTGCACTGTGATCTAAATCGACTAAAAAATAAAAGTAAATTCACTTTCTTTCTCACTTTAAAAATATACTCATTTTAGAGGAGCTTTCTCTTTAGTTCATACTTGCAGACACTAATGAAAGTGTGTGGAAATTATAAATAAAAATAATGTGGTCACTTTATTGAGGTTAGGAATTGCACATTTTTTTAGTCAAATCTTTACAACATATTTAAATAAATCAATAAATTTGTGAGAAACTCATCTGATTCTTGTGCTTGCTTTTATGGATACTTATAATTATTGTTGCAAATGGTCAAATACCACTCACTCACTGGTATTAGTTAAAACAAGTAGTACTAACTACTAAATGAATAAAAGTGAAATAAAGTTTTTCTTATTTTAATTAGATTTGCATTTAACTAAAACTTATGAATATTTCAATAAGTAGAATCTTAAAACTTGCTGAAATAGATAAGAAGTTGAATCTTTTTAATTCTATTTGAGTTTAAAAAACCAATTCCCTACAAGTTAAGCTTTTGGCTTTGGAGATATTATTTTTAAATCTTCTGCAGTACTTACAGAATCATAACACCACTCACATAAAGTGAATGTACTGAACATATTTATATAACTTAACATAGGGTCAGAAGGGGAGGCCTAGGAAGGGGCTCTATGCAGGCTTTAATACTTCTACTGTCATACTCTCTGTGTAGGACGTACAGGCTTGCACTTGCAATATTCTACCATATCCAAGTTAGTATGTCATTTTGAATTCATCTTTCTTGTAGGCGGGAACCACTCTTGATGCTGTGGAGGAAATTGTAGAAGAACAAGATCTGGATGTTTTGTTTTCAGATAGGTATTCTTGGATTTTTCTAAGAACATTTTAAGTAGTCATTGTAGGATGTTATCATTATTATAAACGTGAAGTGGTCATATAGAAAAATTCCATTCATATTACCCACCAAATTTACAATTAGTGAAACTTAATCTTAAACCTCACGTGATTCCTTTTAGTCAATCCCGTTTTTATCTTTGTTGATGCTTGGGGATCAATGCTGATTGTTTTTAAATTTATTCAAAATTTCTGCTTATTGTATGTTTATTGGATGTTACAATTACATTATATGGTGATTGCTGTTAAAAAAAATAAATTATATGTTGATTATTTGAACTCAATAGGGGAACATTGATACGAAATGCAGGATTAGCATAACGGATGTCGCTAAGAATCTGTCTATGGCAAAGAAGAATGAAATCCAACATTTAATGCAGATGGTTCAATTGGTAGGTACACTACCTGAATGCATCCCTGTCAGATTATGCTGAAAGAGTGAAAATGGACTAGAAAACAAGTACTTTCTTATTCATTAAGGGATTGTACATCTTGAGTCTTTTTGGCACAACTATTTTCATATTACTTTGTCTTTGGTTATCCTATCTCAGCCCACCCAAGAGGACAGAATACTGTTCACTTTCAAAGGCCGTGTCACTATTTTCGTATATCACTTCTTTCTAATTGGGGATTTATATTTCTTCCTCAAATTGGAATTGACAAAAATTCAATATTTCCCCTTGGTTGTGGACTCCAGGAACAACTATCACTTTGTTATGGCCATAGTGTCAAGTTATTCCTTACAGTATAACAGTGTTAATCTTTGTCTACAACTGTACATACAGTTTAAGGTTACAAAGCAAACCTATATTGAATGGCTTGTGAATGTGCATATAAATCTCTTTATTGGCAGTGTGGTTAGATGGCAGTGCCATGGTCGAAGGTGTGTCAAATTTTTTCTACTACTATAGGTAATTTGAAAAAGGGAGACCTACTATGGTGGTGCCATAGGCTCCAATAGCATGTATATATATGGTGGAGTATTGGCCTTCCCCTGTCGCCTTCCCTTATTTCTCCATCCTCCATTGATAACAATGCTTATTAGACACTAAAACTTGAAAAATAATGAAATCATATATGCAAATACATATAGAGCTGAAAGTTAAAGTGTTGAACGTGAAAATTACTTCAAAGTAAATTTGGCTGGGCCACAAATGACAGTACGAGTTGAAAATAATTGAGGTTTTGATATAGTGTTTGGTTAGGAGGAACTGGAGCTAGGTAGAGAGGTATTTTATATTTTTTCCTTATTTGGTTCAAAAATTTGGAGAGGGAAGGGAAAGTGAGGGAGCTAAAATCCCTTTCCTCAAAGAGAGGGGAGGGAAAATGGTTTATTTTGGAATATTTGGATTGCACTTGACTAAATTATCGTGAGATTGTTTTTTTTCCCCTACTCTTCAGTAGTAATCTTACCAAATAAGATCATTTTCCCTTCTTTCTCCTACTTTTGAATCATGTTTTTTTTGTCTTCTAGTCTTGTATTTTTTTTTTTCTGATCACCATGCTGTTTGTTAGGGAGAGCAACATAATCAAATGTTGCGCACAAGACTGCAACTCCTTAAGGAAGGCAATCAAGATCTGTCTAGTGCTTCACAAGCTGTTGAGAAGGTGAATGTTTTTATGGCTTGTTATTATTTGGGTTTTTTTTTTTCTCTTTCTAACGTATGGCTCTCCAATCTGTATGTGATTAGCAGTTGAAAAGCATGAATTTAAATTATGTGGCCAACAGCGTTAATGAGATGCATGAATAACATGTCTCTCCTGCAAATTGACGAAGATTCATCCGCTGGTGAGTCATTTCCATGCTTTTATGTTGTAGCAATGCTTCTGAAGATTGTATTAATTCTCAAGTCTACATATTAGTCCTTGAGATTATAGGGTCGTCCATTTTAGTCACTACGATAGTAAGATTTTAAAAATTGTGTATTAGTTACTAAATTTTTATTAAGTAACCATTCACTCTAGCTTTTTTAGTTTTATTTTGCATTATCGTTTTATAATAGAAAGAACTGAAATGAATGTTACCATTGTATATGATCATCATTAAGTTCTGTGAAAACATAGTAATTGTGTGACAGTGACTTTCGGTTTTTCAAATGAGCCTTTGGCAAGTAATGGCAGTCTATATGATGGATTTAAATTTGATAATCTTTTGAAACATTTTTATAACCAGAGACCAACCTACTAGTAGAACTCATTGGACCATGAACTAACTGTTTTCAATTTGAATATATTTTGGTTTAACCGTATCTTTGTCATGGATCTTCTATATAGATCTAGTTTCATTCATCAAATTATAACTTGAGGTCTCTCTAGTTCAATCTCTGCCTTGGTTTTTTGAGAAAATACCTATTTTCTTTCCTGAAAGATATAGTTGCTGGTCCTTAAAAGTATTTGAAAATTTTTTCGTGAGGCATATTAGTTTTTTCCCCAGTCGTTCTATTGTGGTGATATATTAGTTTCAGACATATAGATAACTCTAAAGAAATTATACATTTAGTTGAATTAATTTTTCAAAGTCATGATTACTGGCAAATTAGTCTTTCGAAGGATTACATGTGGAAAAATTTCAAAGATATTTTGGATATAAAATCTTTCAAAGACGGATTATTAGTGACTATATCATTTGAAGACGAAAATGAAAGTTTATTATTATTATTTTTTTTTAATAGATACGTTATCAGCATTCATAAGTGATATGACACATGACTCACGAGTTTAGCACAAAAAAGTGACCTTTAACAACATTCATACCTGAGAACCGAGCGAAAACAATATTTTTTTTTTAATTTTTTATTCTTTTGTGAATAAGACGGGTAAAGCCCCCAACCTCACAAAAACAAATATTAACATACAAGAAAGTCATTTTTACTTGGGAGTGAGCCATTTTTTAATTTCATTGCAAGAACACAAGGAAATCCAAGCTTAGCGTAACAAGCAACAAGTAATTATTTAATGCTAGCGTGCGCGAGCCTAGCATATCTTGCACCGTGTCAGTTGTAATGTCAACGCTAATTTTATCTGTTACATTTTTTATGCTTAAAATCTATGGTTAAGAAGTTGGCAGATATCTTGCTACTAAAAGTAGAAAATTTTTACTGCCAACTTTTCTGACTTTCGATCAAGACGTGTGTAGTAGTCTTGTAGATGCATAAAATTATAAAAATATAAAAACACAACAAATTTAAGGCTTAAATATAATTTATCCAATTTTTTCATTGTTTTGTATTTTAAAATCGTAACATTATGCCCCTAAATTTTAAAAATGTGAATTGATACCCCTTCTATCAATTGTTGACATTGACGATTAATTGTGGGTGTGATGACCGTCACATGTAAAAAATTAGTTGACGTGGTATACAATTATTGTTTAATAAAAGAGTTAATTTAATATTTTAGTATTTAAATAAATATTAATGGGTAAAAGAATGCAACATATAATACTCACATAAACTCTAAAATGTTAAACTAACCAGCAGTAATAGTAATTGTATGTTACGCCACCTAGTTTCTTACACATATTTTTAAAATTTGGAGGGACAATTTAAAATCTACTAATATTATCTATGCGAAACCAAATTTTTTACCAAGGCTGCAAATTGGTTATTGCTTTATAATTTTCTTTTATATAAATATTTATAATAAAATAATGTAAATATAATTAATTAATAATGTTATAAATTAAAATAAATTTAGTTAGTATAGAAGTTACAAATATTATATATGGGATAAAAATAAGGTGTGAGACAATTAATTTTTATATAATATAATTACGTTATAATTTTTTACTAAAATACTTATACTAAAAATATTGGAAATCTAATTAGTATTATAAACTAAAATAGTTTAATTATAATAGAAATTACAAATATTACTTTAAAAAATATTTTTTTTCTCAAGGCCATTAATCTCTTTATTATTTTATACTTTCTCTAAAAATTGTAATTTATCTAATAAATTGGTTATTGCTTTATAATTTTCTTTTATATAAATATTTATAATAAAATAATGTAAATATAATTAATTAATAATGTTATAAATTAAAATAAATTTAGTTAGTATAGAAGTTACAAATATTATATATGGGATAAAAATAAGGTGTGAGACAATTAATTTTTATATAATATAATTACGTTATAATTTTTTACTAAAATACTTATACTAAAAATATTGGAAATCTAATTAGTATTATAAACTAAAATAGTTTAATTATAATAGAAATTACAAATATTACTTTAAAAAATATTTTTTTTCTGAAGACCATTAATCTCTTTATTATTTTATACTTTCTCTAAAAATTGTAATTTATCTAATAAACAACAATAATGAACAATTTATCTTGCTGTAAATTTTTCTTCTTAAAAAATTTCTATAAAATATTATTTTGTCTAATGTATGCATAATGCATCCAATCTATAAACTCGTATGTATGCATGGGTAAGCATACTAATTTTAATTAAAAATGGGTGTACATAGAAAATGTTTGTGGAGTTTACTGACATACATCTATTTTTTTTAGTTAGAGTAATAAAAGATGTATAAATAAAAATATCTTAAAAGTCATGATGTAACTTGCTATTATTCTCCAACTAAATGAAAAAAAAGTGTACACACAAGGAAGATATAGAAAAAATAAAATGAATAGATAAACAATTTAGAGTTTAATACTTACATTAGTAGTGGAAAAAAGTTACATTACATTTATCACAATTTTTTGTTTATATTATTTTTAAGTATTATTTATAGAATATATTGTTAAAAAAAACACATTTATAAAAATTTTTACATTAACCTTCAATTAAAATTTTTCATAAATGATAAATCTTTTGACTTTATTGATTAATATTTTAAAAATTATATAAACTAATGATAAAATAAAAAAATAAACGAAGAGTCTTTACATTTTGGTCTAGCTATTCAAAACTTTGAATCCTTCTATCAAGAAGTATACCGGTTTATGATGTATCCCAAACACAAGGCAAAAATCTTAAAGACTTCATCTTTCTATAATTATTTAACAATCCCATGTTAAGTTCGAAGATTATTTCATCTTAAGAGCATTGGTTATTCTTATGTTATTAGTCAAAATATGACAAAACATCAAGTTCTAAAACATCATGATATAAAAGTAGACATTACCACATATGCTACTGCTAACAAAGAAAGCATACTCTGCAGTTACAAAAGTTTAAAGCACCCTCACATGCCCCCCAATATAACATGTGAAAACAATACACAATTTATCTAACACTTTCAAGACAAATGATAGGTCCAGAGCAGGCGATCCTATTAATAAAAAAATGAAGTCTTTATTTTTAAGTTTCTTAAAACTAAAATATTTAATATTAATATTTTATTATTTTTTAGACCTCTTATTTTTTTGTTATTTTCTTATCTACAACATAATTGCTTATTACTTTTAATTAATAAAAAATGTCTTTACTATATCAAAGGTTTAGCTTTTAATTCTACTAATTTTTATTTAAATTAATTTAATAAAATATCATTATTAGTTTAAAAAAAAACTTACTTTATATTTTTTTTAAAAAAAGGTCCTACATTGTTTTAGGTCTATGTTGGGTCAATCTAAAGTGACATCGGTAGCAAGACCAATTGATCCTACTTAATTTAGTAGTAAACCAATTTCACAATTTTAATTTAAATAAATTATAGTAGCAACAACTTATGAAGTTTAATTTAATGATATATATACCTATTTTTTAACTATTATTGTCACACCTCCTAAATGCATTTTATACTTTTAGTGTAAGATGTAATGTCCTTCGTTATAGTAATAACACATAGTAAAAATAGTAAAGAATTATAAAATTTGTATTATAATATAAATAAATCCTTTCACAAAATATAATCCTCAAATTTGGGTCTCTCTAAAAATAAAAAAGAAACAAAATAATTACAAAGACATTTATTATTATTAACAAATGCTAATAGAAAATATAATTAATAAAAGTCGAGTCTTCAAGTCTCCTCAACCTTGTCAGCTTATTTATTTGATTCTGAAAGCAATACTCTTAATCATATATAACTAAATAAATCCTTTCATAAAATATTTATGTTATTATTAAGGATCATTGACTATAGAAAATATTTTATCTAAACTATAATAATAATCACGTAATAATAAACTCGTAATCTTTTCTTTAATTCCATCATATTTTTTTTAATATGCAAACTAATTCTTTCTTTTCTTTTAAATTCAACTGAATCTTTATTTTAATGATTTCTTTATTTACATCAGAAAAGGGAGATGTTTAATAGTAGCACATTCATATTTTATATTTAGTAATTGACATATACAAGTTAGAAATGGTAGATGTTTAATATTGGTACATTAATACTTTAAAACTTACCATAAACTTATTGACCTTATAAATATTAATATTAGCATATTAATATTTTATATTTTGTCTTTATAAATTAGAAGGCGACTGACATACCAAGCATAGATCCCAACTTTATCTGCCACAAGCTATCCGTATTCCCTCAAGCCAGAACCATAGCCCAAAGATGGCGACGAATAGGCGGAGATTGTCTAGAAGTGGCCAGAGCCGAGGCAAACAAACTACAGCAGGCAAGATTTATCAGGAAAATCCACTACACCACCTGGCTATCAAACATAGTCATGATGAAGAAGACCTTGGGAAAATGGAGAATGTGCGTCGACTACACCGACCTTAATCATGCTTGCCCAAAAGACTTCTACCCCTTCCCAAGCATCGACAAACTAGTGGACGACACCTTGGGCTACGTGCTCTTAAGTTTCCTCGATGCTTACTCAGAGTACAATCAAAATCCAAATGTATCCCCCAAACCAGCAGAATTCCAGATCTTTTCCCATCTTCTCCTTACTTTAGTTTTAACAAATTTGGTGGAAGTCATAATCTAGCATACTTTTAATGGAAAAACTCATTAAGGTATATATATATATATATATATATATATATATATATATATATATATATATATATATATATATATAGAGAGAGAGAGAGAGAGAGAGAGAGAGAGAGAGAGAGAGAGAGAGAGAGAGAGAGAGAGAGAGAGAGAGAGAGAGAGAGAGAGAGAGAGAGAGAGAGAGAGAGAGAGAGAGAGAGAGAGAGAGAGAGAGAGAGAGAGAGAGCTAATTTTGACTTGAACCCTTGTCGTATTGATAATGGATGGAAGAAAAAGTTAAGAGTTGTAAAGAAAGGTGTGATGATCCACAAAGTAGTACCTCCAAGTAAGTCATTACGAGGAAGGTTACTGCGGGGGGGGGTGTGTGGAAGGCACATTACTGTGGCAGGTGTACTGGATCTACTTATGTGAGCCAAGATCAACACAACACTATGGGATGTATACTAATATCATGTAGCTGTGAAACAATGGGTGGCTTATGGACCTTCATGAATTATGAGCTTACTCTATCATTATATGGGTGATTTGTAACTGTTAACCAGATATAGTTAAATTTTTTTTCATAATTATATATGTGTGCTAATCTTGAATTTTGTTTACAAGAATTTAATATATTTTGTGCCTTTTTTAAGTTTTTCATATATAAATATATATTATCTTTGTTGATAAAAAAATATAAATTTGTTTAAATGCATTTTTTATTTGGGAAATTCAGTTTGTAAAAGAAAAAACTCCTTTGAATTAATCTCTTTCATTTTAAATTGGGTTTTAAGGCAACATAATGTAGTTTATAGTAAGACTAAATTGGAAATAAAATAATTTTGCATTTTGAAAGGGGATTGGAACCTCTCAATTCCCAACTAAAAAGCAAAACATGTACTTGATTGTTGAGTCCAAATTATAGTGAAGTGACCACACTTGTTTTAGATTAACTAAGGGTGATTCACCTAATCAAAATATTAACATATTTGGATTAAATTCTATTGTGATGATGAATTTTGATTTTTTAATTAACACCTCATTTAATACCTGCTACATTTAAATTTACTTTTAAATATCAACTTTATCCCTTCTAATCTTAATTTTAGATACTGTCTATCTTCCTATAATGTACTATTCTCTCTCCTCCCCCTGACCTCAGTCCCTCTTTTTCTTCTTATTTCTTTGTTGTTGTTGTTGTTATTATTATTATTATTATTATTATTATTATTATTATTATTATTATTATTATTATTAATAATAATGTGTATATTATGTAAGCATTTGCTTGACCTTTATATATTTGGAATTAATAGTTTTAAATTTATTTATATCAAAATTAAAATTTATTTTAAATTAAATATATAATAAAACATATGTTAATAAGGAAAACATCAATCACTATAAAATATAAATCATCATAATTATGATTAAACGTGATAAGAGAAAATTATGTCTTTAACTCACAATTTAATGATATTAATTATATTATTATTATTATTATTATTATTTTGTTATTCTTATTATTGTTTATATTATGTAAGCATTTGTTTAACTTTTATGTATTTGTAATTAATATTTTTAAATGTATTATATAAAAATTAAAATTTATTTTAAATTATATATAACAAAACATATATAAATAAAGAAAACATCAATCACTATAAAATATAAATCATCATAAGAGAAAATTATGTCTTTAACTCAAAATTTAATGATATTAATTATATTATTATTACTTTTTGTTATTTTTATTATTGTGTATATTATGTAAACACCTTTATGTATTTGTAATTAATAGTTTTAAATGTATTTCTATAAAAATTAAAATTTATATAATAAAATATGAGTTTAACTAGTATACACTATCAGTGTAAAAGATGTTTATACAAACGCTCAATCATAAATTTTTATTTATGTGAATTTTAAAATACTAATTAATAAAGTCAACAAACTTACCATGAATGAAGGAGGGTTATGATTGAATATATATAAATTTTTATAGTGTATACCAATTAAACTCATAAAACATATATTAATAAAGAAAACATCAATCACTATAAAATATAAATAATCATAATTAAGTTGAAACATGATAAGAGAAACTTATGCCTTTAACTCACAATTTAATGATGTTATTTATATTATTATTATCTTTTGTTATTCTTATTATTGTGTATATTATGTAAGCATTTGCTTGAAAACATGAATGAAAGGTTATGATTGAATATATATAAATTTTTACCGTGTATACCAATTAAACTCATAAAACATATATTAATAAAGAAAACATCAATCACTATAAAATATAAATAATCATAATTAAGATTGAAACATGATAAGAGAAAATTATGCCTTTAACTCACAATTTAATGATGTTATTTATATTATTATTATCTTTTGTTATTCTTATTATTGTGTATATTATGTAAGCATTTGCTTAAATAAATTTGTGATTAATAGTTTTAAATGAATGTATATAAAAATTAAAATTTAGTTTAAATTAAATATATAATAAAACATATATTAATAAAGAAAACATCAATCACTGTAAAATATAAATCATCATAATTAAAATTAAAACATGATAAGAGAAAATTATGCCTTTAACTCACAATTTAATAATATTAATTATATTATTATTATTATTATTATTATTATTTGCAATTTTTTTACCTCTCAAGCAGTGCATTGCCGGAGAAGTAAAAAAAAATTACAATTTTTTTACTCTTCCGCAATGCACTGTCGGAAAATAAAAATCTCTAAATATCATGTAACCTTTATAGCATTCGGCCCATCTCATAGCACTGTAAGAGTTGGGCTAGCTTAACACGCTTAATGCAGCCCTTTTAAGCCATAACAAGATTAATAGACATATGTTGGACTGAATCCCTCAAATACGTTGTCTTAGGTTATTTCAGATTAGCCTTTCAACAATATACAAATAATTAGTTTTATGCCTAAATAATATTTTATACAGCTGTAATGATAAAATTTAAATCTAAGAATTTACAAACAACTCATATCTTTTTTTATTGTAATGATATTAATTATCTAGTGTGTTATTTTTATCTAATGTTGTTTAGATATTTTATTCCTACCAAATCATCTTAAAATACATGCATAGTAAAATAAATAAAGAATGAAAAAGGAAAATTGTAATAATTTACAAACTTTCTTAAATAAAGTTATAATCGTTTTCAAATTATTTAAATACTACAAGTTATATTAAACAATATCGAAACAGGAACGATACTCCTTAAACAATTAGTTAAGACCCATTCGGGTGATTTTTTATTTTCATTTTTAAAATTTATAAAAATAAAAATTAGTTTTTAAGTTTTTCCATTTTTAAAAATAGTTTTGGTTTTTAGATTTAAAATATTATTTTCAAATCTTAAACAAATAGAATCCTTTTCTCCTTAGAGACCGAGAATTGACTGTCTGTTGGTTGGTGTCGAAGGTAGAGGGAGGTGGCGGTTGGTGACTATATGTTAAAGGTGGTGATCGGTGATTGGCGACCAGAGGTGGCAGTCGATGATCATCAGTCAGAGGTAGTAGCTGGTGACCACTAGTAATGGTGAACACTGATAAGAGGTTGCAGCAGGTGACCGCTACGACGGTCAGAAATGGCTGTCGATGACTGATGGTCGGAGGTAGCTGCCAATAATCGAAAGTCAGAGGTGGTTGCCGATGATCGACGGTCAGAAGCTAATGACCGACGATCGGAGCTGGCAGTCAGCTACCGACGGTGGTGACCAATGGTCTGAGGTGGTGATTTTTGAATTTCAATGAACAAAAGTGATTTTTGGTACAACTTTTGGGACAAAAAACTTATTTAAGTTAATATGAAATATGTGAAACCCTAAAACACGGGGCTACATACATTACCTCTTTTTAAAATAAAGAACTTTTTTTTATACCATTTTAGGTCAAATTAAATTTTCATGCATTATATTATCTTACAAAATCTCTATTGAATTTTTCACAATAATAAACCCCATTTTTACTCAATTATGAAGTGTGTGAAATAATTAGAAAGGAACACTACATTTAATTGTGATTACGAAATAATTGATTGTGATATTTGTATTGTTATTTACATGAATGTCATTGAATTTAAACGTGGGAATTTAAGAGAATGATGGTTAGAACATCTACAATAGAAGATCAAGTTTTTTTTTTTTTTATCTTAGCTCACTTTTTGGTGGATCCCACAATATCACATAATCTTGAAGATCTATTTAATTTTTTATTCCAGCAGAGGAACACATTTTGTAATGTGATCTTAGAACACTTTTGGTGGACCCACAATGTCACTTAGAATACTTTTGGTTGAGGAAAGAGTCAATAAATTTTTTTTTTTAAATAGTAGGTTGATCTTGTTTTTTCTTGTAGAAGAACAAAATATCCACTTGGAGATCAATTCTTTTTCTCCAATGGTTGATCTTGTCAAAATCAAATCATGGCTTCAAGATCAACCTTCAAGAACACTCACTAGAGATTAGGAATTTGAGGGGTGTGTTTAGTAATTACTCTTTTGATTAGAGGTTGCTAGGCTAGTCTTATGAGAATTATTCAGAAATTTGTGTTAGGGGTGCAAATAGCAAATTGAACTTACCAAATACACCCTGATCCCATAACCTTCTTCTTCTTCCTTCTTCTTTTCTTTTTCTCCTTTCTTCCCCTTTTTCTATTCACTATTTCTTCTTTGTCTTTTTCTTCTCCCTCATTCTTCCTCTTCTTGCATGATCAACCATTAGTTAGTAGACGAGGCACCAAGGTCGATGAGGACAAGACACTTACTTCCCTTGGGATATATTAAGATAACAATTGGTTGTTAGTATTGGGTCAGGTAGACGCCAAACACCAATTGAGAATCAACTAAGTGTTCGAAATTAGTCCCTTGGATGCCAAACATCAGTTGAAAGTATTAGATAAGTATATTTAGACTTAATTGTTTGTCAATATTGGACCAGATAGACACCACATGATAAAATGATTTTTTATCTTATTTTTTATCATGTTTAATATCTATTTGTGATAAAAGAATGGTCTATTTATTGAAAAAAGTTACTTTAGACAAGTACTTAAGAAATGAGAAAAAAAGGGGCAAAGTCATGCCTTTTTAGAGCAACTATTAAAGAAGCATAATCATGCTAAAAATCCCAAACGCTTTTTATAAATACTAGAAGATGAGAGACAAAAGGGGAATCATTTTGGCTTGGATGAGAGACAAAAGTAACAACAAGGAAACTGTGAATTGATTCGATTCACAATACTCCATGTTCTTGCCAAAAAGTACCTGAGTACGATTCACAACAAACTCTCCGAAATCTTCTTGTGTCTCCAGAAAAAGGGGAGAACCTGCAAAAGACTCAAGTCAATAAATGAGTGAGGTAAAAAAGGTGAAGAGTAATCAATTCTCCTAAATGAATGACACGTTACCTTACAACCAATATTTATAGCAAAAAATGTTGTATTACCAGACGGTTATTACCTAGTTGACTTTGTATATTACTTTTACCCATTGAGATTGGTCTTATCTAGTAGGTATTTTATTTATCCTGCTCATCTTTATTGATAGTAACATTAATTAATAATTATGTTAATGACTTTCTTAATACATTATAGGTATTCGGATTTCGGCAAATCCGAAATCCCCTGTATTTTTTACACTACTTGCTTTTTTAGGTTGTGTCGTTTTTCAGTTTTCGGTCATGCTGAAATCCAAACTCTCTTATTCCTATTTTATGTTGCATATCGAAAATTATTTTGGTCTTGATATCATAAAGGTATTCTAGGTGTCTTATTCTTATTTCGGTTTTCGGTCTTGCCGAAATCCTCTTTGTCTCTCAGTCTTGAGGTTATTTAGGTCTTTTTATTTCCCCTTTTTTCCTATGACTATACACTCCATATTAGTAATTCTTGCTTTTTAACAATGAGACATTGGTTTGGCATTAGATTACTCATGTCTGACTAAACCCTTTTTTCAAGGGTTGTATTGTAAACTCTTTGTAATTTTCTCTTGAACTTTGCATTTTAATTAATGCAATGTTATTCAGTGAGTAATTTTTTCCTCTACTATATTTTTTATGTTTACATCCTAATTATTTGAATTGTCATAACCATTGATATTTGAATAATTGATCTGAAAAACAAGTAAGTCGTCACTCCAATAGAATTGACCAAATTTATTAGGCAAACCTCCAATTGGTTAGTAAAGAAACCAATCCTAATTTGAAATCTTGCATGACCAAACTAGATAACAAGTTAGGGTTATAGTGTAGTGTGAGTGACTAAACACAACACAACAACTTGATACTTTATTGGTGATCAATGGATAACAAAGAATGAGATTGCTTAGTAAATAAGGGGTAAGAACATTGTAGTGGAAATCACATTGACTTCAAAACTTATTACTTTCCTCGAATTTAAAATCTACTACTATAAATATGAACCATCAAACACATATATTACATCTTTGTTTCTCTTACATTGCTCTCTTATCTTTTGGATTGAATTATTTGAGAACTAGCTTTGGTCCTTTGGGTATGATATCCAAACTTAGGTCCACTATTACTACTGTGTATGATACATTTGCCCTCAAGCGGTCATATTTTACGCATCAAGTTTCTGGCACCATTTTCAGGGACTAAATTGTGTCTAATTCTCAATTAAATTAATTTAGAATAATTGAATAATCTTTTTATACTTTGATAATATTTTATTTTTATATTTTTTGTCCTTGCTTATGTTTTTCTCTTATTGGTTTCTATTTTATTGATTTTTTGGTTTGTCTTTATGTCCTTATTTTTTGTTTGTTTTTATCTGTGTGTATCTTGTATTCATCTTATCTCTAACTTATTATTGACTCTTTTCTATTTCTCTTTTTCTACATACATGCATACTTTGCTAATATTTTATTTTTCTTTACATTTTTATTTTATTTTACTATATGAGCTATTGTGATTTAACCCTTCTTCCTGTGTGAATAATTTATGCAAACTCGATCTTAAAGACTGCCTTAGAACATAACCCTAAAATTGAAAGAACTAGTCACAAAAACATATCTAAATAGAGAAGAATGGAAGCACGTGTTGAGCATGATCATGAGATGGGAGAATATACTACATTTCAGTAAACTCTTTTTCTTGATCAAATTGACCCTGGAATGGCCAAAATAAAGATTTCTTGTTCAAAATGATTGCTAGCAAGATCAACAACATCATATTAAAACAAATAATTAAGAATTGGTAGCTGTATGTTGAAGGGTCTTTCAAGAACTTAAAATCATAGTAGAAAGGTGGCTTTCCTGCAATGCCAATATAATTAGATTCCTTGCAAAGCGTTCTTGAAAAATCCTTTGTCCTTGCAATTTCAATTCTCTTCATGAATGGCTAGAATTGAAGTAACCTCCTTGGGCAACTCTCATTCTTTTCCTGCGAATTGGTGGCAGAGGGAGCGTAGTCGTGTTTACCCACAATAATTCCTAGTGTTCCATCTTTTGGCCACCTCTTCACACTCAGTGCCGCTCTTGAACTCAAAGAGGGTGCTGTCACGAATGTTAGAGAGCTTGGACTCAATCTCGAATTAGTGGTCATGGATGATGGCGACGTGATCCTCACTGCTTCTTGTTTCTCTTCAAGAAATGTCTCGTGCCTGCTTGCTCAATCGGTTCTTTGGGGCTGATGGGTACTCCTTACTCAGTCCCATGGTGAGTGCCAAATGTTCCTATAAAAAAGGGTAAGGAACTTACACTCTGAAGGAATCTCTTTCTTTGGCTTCTAATCCTAGCAATATCCGGGTCAATCGGCCTAATGGGAATGAGTCACCCTAACCTATACACATGCTCTATTATTTATAGCATGTTACCTTTTCTGGGCTTGGGTCTCCATAAGATAATTTGAATCCATCTTTTATCTATTTAGAGCTAATACATATTATCCGAAAAGAAGTTCGATCTAAAATAGATTCGGTCCCGGGAGTCTCTGGTATAATATTGGTACATATTAATCATTAGCGGTATCAATTACCAACAGTTCTACGGATTTTGAACAAACACATATAATGAGTATTTTCTTCATTATATAACTTGTTCTATATTCAAAAGTGACTTGATCACGACTTTAATTTTGGACAAATTATTTGAGATACAAGTTGCTATATGCTGATAAGTGTAGATAATTTTTTTATACTTAGATTTATTAATTTGAAGTTTGATTTAAAATGAAATTAACGAGCATGAAAAATTAATCAAATGAAAATAGAATAAAAACTTAAAATTTTCAGATACAAATATTCCAAAGACACCTACCTTATTATCTAGAATTGCATTTGATAATTGTATATTAATTTACAATATTTTTTATCTAAACCAACATTATCATCTCATGTATTTTGGATTCACATTATATACTAATTACAACAACTTATCGTCTTAAAATTCATATTATTTATTAGCTAACTTATTACTTGTATATATTTTATATTTCAGATTCAAACTTTATTAAATAATTAATATTAAAATATTTTAGTAAATTTAATTAATATTATTTTATTTGATCTGGTTTATTATGTTTTATTTTTTCTTAAATATAATGTGTCTAAGACGTAATATTATAATAAACACTCATTTTTTTAAATATTATTTTGGTTTCCAAATTTAAAACAATCTTTTTAAATTTTAACAACACTAGAATCTTTTCTTTTTAGAGACCGAAAATTAACGGTTAATGACTAATAATCGGAGGTTACAGCTGGTGACCAACGGTCAAAAGTAATGGTCAGTGACTACCGGTTAGAGGTAGTAGCAGCGACTGTTAGTTAGTGGTGGTGGTGGTTGGTAATCGGCTCTCAAAGGTGGCAGTCGTGATCGTCGATGGAAAGCTCAATTTTACGAAAATAATAGTTAAATTGTTTTTATAAATTCCATTTTCGAACATAAGTTTAATCTGCATTACTTGATTTTGATCTTAAAAAAGAAAAAAAAATTAACTTTTGCAAATTGTAATCCATTTATTGCACAAATAAGATAAATTGTGAAGAAAACAATTCTACCCTAGGGAATCCATATGTATTTCCCACTTAGCACTCCAATTTTCCTTATCAAGAAATTATAGGAGGTGTGTCCTTTATGAAAGCAATAGTGGCAAGAAATGTAAGGTCCAAAGGATTTTCTAGAATTGAAGGTTTTTCTAAAAGCATTTTTCTTAGTGGCATTGTGAAACCCAAGAGTAACTTTTGAGGATATGCCATGTTGTTTTCCGAAAATAACATCAAGGTTGGCACTCCCCCTATTGAACTTAGATAGTGCTTTTGTTAGATAATTCACTTTATCTTCTAGCACTTTGCAGTTAGCACAATTGGAGGATGAAGCGTAATTGCAATGAAAAGTGGTTTTTAATTTAAAGTTTTCATCTTTCAAAACCTCCACTTTTTGCAAATCATTTATATTGGCTTCATATGCCTTGATCTGCTTTTTGAAACCAACATTGAGGCAGATTATTCTTTTTGCCTCACCATGAAATTCAACAAAGACTTATTGGAGTTAGTCATAGCCATAGTCACAAGAAGTATCGGAGTCTGAATGATTTACCTATTTCTCTGCTTTGGCTTTAGTCATTAGGCAGAGATTTGATTCCTCATCACTTTCACTTTTACTGGAAGAGGTGGTAGATACATTGTCTTCCCATGCAATATAGGCCTTCTTCTTATTATTCTTTTTAAGTTTCTGTTTAGGTTCTTCATTGCTTTGTTTCCTGGATAGAAAGGGACAATCAACTTTCATGTGACCCGTCTTCCCGCATTCGATGCAAGTGAATTGAAAGTAGTGTTTCCTTTCTTGATTTTTTTTTTGCTTCCTGAGGTCTTTCCTTTGTTCTTGTTCTTCTTCATGAATCTTTTGAATTTTCTTACCATTAGGCTCATGTTTTCAGATTCTCAAGATTCTCCTTGAGAGCTTTCATTGTCACTGACTTGATCATGTGTTTTCAGTGCTAATCCTTTGCCCTTCTTTTCTTTCCGCTCTTCTTTTTCCATTATAGACATGTCCATCTCATACTCTCTTAACTCCCCAAAGAGTTCAAAATTAGTCATGGTGGCAGGTTCTTTGACTTTGTGATTGCTGTCATAGTACGTTGTCACTTTCTGTTGAGAAACTTCAATATTTTGACATTTAGCTCTTCTCCCTCAAACAACTTTCCAAGGCCTTTCAAATGGTTAATTATATGAGTGAATATTTTCTGCATATCCAAGATTGTTTTTCCTTGATTCATGTGTAACGTTTCGTATTCTTGAATCAAGGTGTTCTTTTTGGCTCACCTAACTTCAGGTGTTCCATCATGGGTTACTTGAATCAGGTCCCATGCTTTCTTTGTTGTATTACATGTTGATACCATGGAAAACTCATAACTGTTTATAGTAGAGTGTATAATATTTAGTGCTTTTGAGTCATTTTCAGCACGTCTTATCTCATAAGTGGTCCATAGATCATATGGTTTTTTAACAATTTCATTTTCAACCATATATGCAGAAATTTTGTAATCAGTAATTACTACTTGCCAGATGCCTCTGTTTATAGACTCCATGAGAATTCTCATTCTGACTTTCTAGAAAGCATAATTTTCATCAATAAATAATGGTGATCTGTTAATAGAAGCACCTCCACCAAAAGGTAGTTGATTCCCTAATATTTTCAAAGAAAGAAATATGGATTGATAAAATCTTGAATATTTCTCTAGATCTCGCTCTTGATGCCAATTGTTGGTCCTAGGGGGGAATCTAGAAGGGGGTTGAATAGATTCACAAAAAATATTTTTCAAAATTTTCTATTAAACTGTATCAAAGTAGTTAAAAATGTCTTCTTTCAGAAATTTCCAAAATCTACCTTGTTTTGCGAAAATGGGTTTTTCAAGAATTCAACCCTTTAGACAAAGCACCAATCAACACAATTCCTCCAACAATGGTTTCAAGTGTAATTGAAGAAAAACCTAGGAACAATTTTTTTAGAAGTTATTCGAATAAAAAAGAAAAGGCAGAAAAAGTGAAAACCAAACCCACAAATCTTGGGTCAAAGCCCAAATTTAATATTAAGTAAATGATGAGAAAGAATTAGATCCACTGCAACAAAACTTGATAAATCAATTATAGTTGCAAAAACCCAGTTAAAGATGCTCCAAGAATTCAATAAAACTGAAATTTAAAGAGTATAAGGAAGAAAGAATTTGCACAGTAATTTATATTGGTTCGGTCAACTTGACCTACATCCAATGTACATACTTAAACCTTCTGCTAATCTATTTTCCATTAAAATCTCAATATATGCACACCACGCATACAAATTTTAATGCTAGAAAGATTTAAACCACATACAAAGGGAGGCTTCCTCTTGCACTCCACAAGAGTTTGCTAAATCGTGACACCCCATCACTCACAACCTCACTTGCAACGCTACACTGCAAGATTTCCCAAAAATCTCAAGAACACCTCAAAAAATGGTCAAACTTGTGCAAAAATGCAAAGAATGGTATAGAACAATATCACCTGAAGTGAAGAATATCCAAACAGAAAGATCAAAACTCAATGGAGTTTCTTCCTTGATTCTTGACATTGAAGCACCTTTGAACATCAAAAGTGAATATGAATCTTCAAGAGAATTGTATAAATCATACAAAAGAAGCAAACACTTAATGGATCTTTCCAAAGTTGATAAAATCAGTTTTCAAAATGCTTTTATATCAATTTTGATGCAGGGTAGTCGATTATCCACTTGATAACTTGCTATGCTGATCAAAATTGATCCAAAATACTGGTCCTCTAGAATAATCGATTAGTGTTTTCAGGTAATTGATTATCACATAGAGCAACAGTTCTTGAACCCAAAATTTTCAAAGGATAATTGATTACCATTTTAAGTAATAGATTACCTTGCTTAAAATTCCACTTTTGAAGCTTTTTCATGACAACCCAACCTATCTAATCTATTCAAAACCATCCTAAACACATTCTCAAGTTTATCTAAACATAGAATACAAATACCACACTTATAAACATGTTTGATATCATAAAATTGATTTAAGAAAAAAAACAAAACCAAAATTTCAAAATACCTTATACTTATGCTTCAATGTCTTTGCTTTCAAAGACCTAAGGTATCAACAAGAATCAATTGTTTTCCATTGGATTTCATGGACTGAGAAAAATGTTGTGTCTGCGAAATAGCGAATGGATCAAACATTGATCACTGGAACCCAAAACCTCGGATTCCAGATAAGTGGCACACCTATTTACTATTTGTGGTCATGGACGAAACTTTTGGTTGGAAGCCCCAAAAAATCCAATTATAGATAATTGCCACACTCGTTTACTAACTGCAGTCATTTATGATTCTACAAACAAACCCCAAAAATCACACCACAAATTTCAAGCTTCGATTTCAAATTAGGGCGAAGAAACGTTTCCATCGAGTCAACTACAACAAATCCAAAAAACCACAAATTTTAGGCTTCGATTTCAAATCATAGCGAAGAAAAATCTATTTGTACAAAATCTGGTGTTTTCTTTTTCTCTCTTTTATTTTATGTGTTGTGGTTCTGAGTATGGGATGGGAATGAAGAAGGAATAAAAATATTAAAAGAAAAGAAAAAGAAAAGAAATGGGTGTTTACCTTGATGAATGACCAATGGGAGGTAAGAAGGGTTCCACGCTGTCACAAAATTGAAGGGAAAAAAGAGTGACAAAATGCGTTCACTCTAAAACCCTAAACCCTTTTATTCGCTCCAAATTTTTATAAAAACCCTAAACCCTTTTATTCACTCCAAATTTTTATAAAGACGATGCTTCCTTTTTATTCTCTTCAAATTTTTATTTTAGAATTAGTTTGAGCTAAAATAAAAAAAATATTTTTTTAGATTAATTATAAAATCTATTCAATCTAATTTTTTATTATCAACATTGAATAATTTTATTTTTAAATTTTAATAAAATTTTACTTGTTCTCAATATTATATAAAATTAGTAATGATTCAAATTAAAAATAATAATTAATTCATTTAAATATTACTATTTGAACTTTACTTTTTACTCGTTGTTGTTAAATCATATCCAATAAAATTATATCAAATGGTCTTGCTAAAATATTTATTCACCAACTATAAACTAATACGTATTAATTAAAAAGTCTAATTATAGATTAAGTTCAAATCATAGAAACTTAAAAAATAATGTAATTGGATATGCCTTCTTGCAAATTTATTAAATATTTAAATTATAAATTATTATAATTAGATATTTATTAGCTAAATTATTACTTTTATATATTTTATATTTCAAATTCAAACTTTATTAAAATAATTATTATTAAAAAATATTTTAGTAAATTTAATTAATATTATTTTATTTTATCTTATTTATTATGTTTTATTTTTTCTTAAATATAATGTGTCTGAGACGTAATATTTTAATAAACACTCATTATTTTTAAATATTATTTTGATTTCCAAATTTAAAAAATTATTTTTAAATTTTAACAACACTATAATCTTTTTTTCTAAAGACCAAAAATCAACTGCTAATGACTAGCAGTTGAAGGTTACAGCTGGTGACTGACGATCAAAAGTGGTGGTCGATAATCGTTGGTTAGAGGTGGTAGCCAGTGATTGTCAATCAATGGTGGTGGTGGTTGGTAATTGCATGTCAGTGGTGGCAGCCATGATGTCGGTCAAAAGCTCAATTTTACAAAAATAAGAGTTAAATTGTTTTATAAATTACATTTGCGAACATAAGTTTAATCTGTATTACTTGACTTTGATAGTAAAAAAGAAAAAAATTGACTTTGTAAGTTTTAATCCATTTATTGCACAAATAAGTTTCAATTGTAGTTTGATTAGGATTGCATGAGATTACAATCCCATCTTTATGTCTTCATCATTTTATAATTAAAAGCTGAAAAGTATATACCTAAGTTTGTTTAAACTTAAAAAATAAATTATTAAAACAGGTAAATCATTTGAAAATTATTTTTATAAAGTAGAAATTTGTTATGCTTGAATATATTATAAAAAGTAATTCTTTTAATTATTAGCTTTTCAGTTTTTCATAAAATGGTTTTTGCATTAGTAGTTTTTTCATAAAATAGTTTTTGCATAAGTTTATTTTGAGAATTTACTCTTCAGCTTTTAACTACTTTTATAAAATTTTAATTAAATATCTAAAAAATTATAACAAGTGATTATTAAATAAGTAATTTTTTCTCCTAAAATATTTATTATCATAGTGAAAGAATTATATATCCTAAAGACTAAAAGGACTAAAACCTTGAACAAAAGAAAGAGAGCTTAAGTGAATCACATAGCAAGAAAAAAATCTACAATAAAGAGAAAAAAAATTTACAAATAAACATGTACTCGAGTGTTAAATGATAGAGTAAATTATATTATTACAATTAACGCTTCTCTATTTTTAAATTCTACCCAGCTCTCACATTATTGTTTGAAATTAAATCAATGTATGTATTTTTACTTTTATTACACTAACTTTACTCTTATGTTTAATTAGTATGCACTACTAATGTAACAAAGTTTTATAGTAACGTTTAATTTCATTTATAATACTTTTAAAATATATAATTGATAAAGTCAATAAATTTGTCATAAATTAAAGATTGTGATTAATTGTCAGTGTAAAACTTGTAAAATAACAATACATATTAATTAAAACTCTACAAAAAATTATATTGTAGCATTGATCAATTAAAATAATAGTAAATACTAGTGCTTATCTTTAAAAATTACAAAGTTAGTCATTAATTTTTTTAGAAATTAAAGTGTCTGGTACTTAGCATTAATAAAAATAATGACATTAATGCCATATATATAGAAACACATGTGGCTTGTGTGAGAGACCATTTTAATATGTGAAAACTGACTAAATGTGATTAATCTTTCCTCAATTGTATGCAGAAAATTATTCAAATGTATATAGTGACTTCTCTAATATACACTCTATCAACAAAGTAAAATATATAATCCACAGGATAAGGAATAGAAGAGTAGATTACATTATAGTCATATGAAAAGGAGTAAAAGAAAACCAACAGAGACGAACCTGGAAAAAATTGTCAGGAAGATCTTAGACTAAATAATATTCTTAAGATTTGGTTTTTGATCATACCATTAACTATTGTTAAATATTATTAAAATTGGGGGAATTAGATCTAATTTAACCTAAAAAAAACTACTTGTAAAATAAGGTTTACACTTCACTATATATTATTATTTAGTCACATCACTAGTTGATATGGGACTTGGGTTGCTTGTCAATACATCCCCTCACGTGCAATATTATTGGGCTTGGTGTGCACATAATATAACTGAGTTATGTTTTTTAATAGGTCTAGAATAGACTTTGATACATATTAAAAAGTAGGAAAGAATGATCCAAAACAGAGCTCAATATTATTTAATTGTGAAAAAAAAAATAGTTAAAAAGGAGGTATTTATACAGTTTTCTTTACAGAAGCCACATATTAGAAATCTAACTAACTAAGATAGCAAAGCTAACAACTCTAACAGACCGAGTTCATAGATTTACAGATATTTAACACTAATAAATAGTAGCACATTCTTTTGAGCACATAGTGATATTGTATTGACTAAAATTTATTAAAAATGGCAAAAATGTGGTGCCAACATAATTTTAATCTGTTAACATTGGATGTCTCACAAGGAGTAAGTTAGAAAATGATTTAGTAGCCCTCTTTTTAATTTATTGAGAGAAAGAAAAGTCGGTCTTGTTAGGAGAATGGACCTTCACTTTTAATGCGAAATCATATTCAAATTCAAATGTCGATCATATATCTCCATATTATATAAAAAATAAAACATGGGGCCTCTGATATTGAATAGGATACAAAACAACAAAGAAAATTGTCAGGTACTTGAATACCATTTGCCATAATAAAAGACATTAACAAAAAAATGGAGCAAAAATTCCAGCAACTTATACCATTGCATGGACCTTCATTGCCGATTATCAAGAAAATTGGTCCATTAGGAATCCGGAAATAGTCCAGAAACTCATAGTAGCATTGTTGGAATTGACGATGATCCTGCAGAGCAACAACCAACAACATCAGAATTCGATTAACATATATATGGTAAATACACAAATTATATTAATAATAATAACAAAAAGACAGGAGCATATGTTGATGTATAATAGCAAGTTGAAGGACTTTACTAAATTTTTTAAAAAAAAAAGTGAATGAACTCAACATTTCTCCATAGCTTGTACACTTTCAGTAGCTAAAATTAAATCTCACCAACAGTAACATTAAGGTTGACACTATGAATCTCTAGCATGTAAGCTAAGAATTTTACTTTTATTTGAGATTCTGATAGTACATACATACATAATACATTTTAGTTATAGCGAGAAAAATCACTTCATATTTTCGTAAATAAATTAAGAGTTGTGCTAACTAGATTAAAAATAAAGTGTAAAAACCTTAGTGGTGTGGTGGAGTGTTACAACATGTATCTTCTGATTAAACAATCTTATTAAGATTGTATCTTGATAAAGATGGATGAAAAATAAAAAGGTAAAAGGTTAAAAGGAATAAAAGAAAGTAAAAAATATATGCATGTCAAGTTAAGTTATTTGTTTGAGATAAAATAGAGTATAAATGAAACAAAAATACTGAATAATTTCATTTACACTTGCATTTTTTTTTTCATTCACCTCCATATATTTTGAAAAAGACAAAAATATCCTTATAAAATTCTCCATTACTTTACAGATAATATTAGCTCTCTGTTACACCCTTTTTTCCTATGATGGTAACTTCTATGTTCTCGCATTTTTTCTTCTTCCCTAATTGTCTTGCTTGAATTTTTTCTTATGCTCCAATGTTTAACCTGGAAACACTTCACCTCACCTTTCTCCTCCTTGCAAACACCTTGGCTTCATTTGGTAAGTGCTTTGTTAATTTATTTTCTTTTTATTCTTGCAGTTAATTACTCTGAATAAAGTCATCTGGATGACAAACTTCGTGTATCATTAAGGAGTCTAAATTGTCTAATCCAAATTCATGAAACCATATTTTGTAGTATAAGTTCAAATTAGATAATTCAGAACTATACATGAATCCGAATTTGTAAGTTACCTTAGACTTACTTTGAAGTTCTATTTTTGTGTACTCTCTCCTAAGGCCATTGTAGCAGCCATGGAGTGATAAGTTTCACAAAACTCATTGATTTTACTACAATATTGACTTCAAGAGAAGTTGCTCTAGACATTGCAAATAAACAAATCTAGTGTTATAGCAAACGTTACAAATTTGGTTATTTGTAAATATGTTTAAGTACCAAATCTTATGAATTATGTGATATGTAATATACTTTTCAATTAAGATCACTCAATACATAATTTACATGATAATGGTAACCTACCTTTGATCCACAAAATTACTTTTGCTTTTAACTTCCTCACTATCAACCATAACAACAGTGGCATGAGTAGAAGACACTTTGGTTCCCACAAAACTCTTCTTAACAATACATCTTCAACATCACGATTTTGACAACAATTTTGTAGTCGTCTCAACGCCATTACCGGCAATGACTTTTAAGGGAGAGGAAAAAATTGTTAGCATGATTAGGCTTATGAATAAAAAGATAGGCCTATAGATTTTGTGATTTGTAATATACTTAAATAAAAATTACAAATCATATAATTTGTAACTTTTAATGGTTATATTACAAATTATGAAATTTGTAATGGAGGTTAAATGAGTATATTACAAATTACGAAATTTGCAATATATTTAAAAAAGACTTAAATTAAACTTTGTGCTTCCATATTTTTTAATTTTTAATTTTTTGTTTCCTTATATTTAAATTATGATATTGTGGCATTGTGCTCCATATTAACTTATATAATCGACCCCTAATTTTCATGGATTGTTAAATGATAAACATTGATTGACATTTGACACTAATTTATTGATATAACCAACCTGAATTTTATGATTTAAAGGTGATATGGATAATGAGAAAATAATTTTAATTAATTAGATGACCTTTAAATAATAGAACTAGAGTCTCTCACATAGTACTATGTTTGTTATTTAACAATCAATGTCAATTCCCTAATAGTTGGTATTGAAGGGCACAATGTCAATTTACTAAAAATAGGAAAGCAAAATGTTCAAAATTAATAAAATAGGACACACAAAGTGTAATTAAAAATAAAAACATATATTATAAATGACAAAATCCACAATAAGTATAAAAAAATATATTACAGAATACAAAACCCACTATATAGTTAGAAAAATATATTAGGATTACGAAATCTAAAATATTTTTGGAAATTTTAAAACTGGGAGACGCATAAAGAAAAACAATGCCGAAAAAAACTATTACTTTATTAGTAATTTTAGGATTGTTTACATGTTTAACTATTTAGGCCTAAGATGTATGTCTATTTGCTATTTTTTATTTGTTGCGCATGATTTATTTATTTTTATTTTTTTTACAAAATGGGACGCCTGATTATTATATATACATACATATATATATATATATATATATATATATATATATATATATATATATATATATATTTATAGGGCACGATGTCTTGATTTTTTATTTCTTGCGCATATTTTTATATTAAGTGTCTTTGGATATTGTCAATGAATCATTGATTGAAAAAAAGAAAATAGACAATAAAATGTGTTGATTTAAAATAATTTACTGTAAATTTAATATAGTAATAATAATTTTATTATAATAATATTATAAACATTGTTCAATTGTCATTATGTATCAACCGAGAAGTATTTTATATAATGTTTTACATATTGTGATATGACACAGTATTTTTTATCTTTTTTTATTTTCTCTAAATTAAATTACAGTTACAACATTGTATTAATAAATTTAAATATTAGTATTTAAATTTAAAATCCAATAAATAACTACCTTAACTATTATTTTTTGAAAAAATATTAATTTTATCAATTAACTTTCAACAATAAATTATTTAAAAAATTTAGACTTATGAGATACGAATTACTTTATTAGCTTTTTTTAAACAAATGTTAGTTGTTAATAGAAAAATTCGAACACATGAACTTTTTCTTTCTCTTCATGTCTTTACATATGAACTTTGTGATCAGATCAACCTTATAATTCCGAATTACTTTACCAGTTAACAATAATTGTTAGAAATGTATTTAATCTAACTCAATTTTACAAAACTAATTTTTAAGACTGTATTTAAACCTCATTTTATTTATTTATGATATATGATCTCTAACAGTAATATGTTTACAAGTTAACAATAATTGTTAGAAATAGATTTAATCTAACTCAATTTTACAAAACTAATTTCTAATACTATTGTTTCATTATATTATTAGATGATATAGGATCTCTAACCGTAATATTAAGTGAAAAAGTAATTATTTTATGTCCAAGTTATTTTAAATAAATGTTTAACATTATTTCACTTAATTTACAATTAAAAAATCAATTTTACAAAATCAAATTTATTTAAATAAACTGCTTTCCTAATCATAAGAGAGTTTGGATTTTTTGCAAAGTTTATGTTTCTTAATTATATTTTGTGTCTCTCTATTTTTTTAACTTTTGAAATTTTGTCCCTCTTTTATTAAATCATGAAATTGTGCTCTCAATATTTTTAAACTTATTGAATTTGTGCACATCCATCATATATTGACAATTTTGTGTTAACTGTTAAGTGACAAATAATATTTATTAACATGTGACAGTAATCTAATAAAATGATAGACCCTAATTTTGTTATTTAAAGGCAATTGGATGATAAAAAATAATTATAGTTTTTTTTAATAGGCAATGATTTTATTCAACACCAATTGAAAGATATGTCACAATCACAAGAAATAATTAAGTAATGTCAACATGTAACTAGTTCAGATACAAAACAAAAAAAAAACTATTCAGCTATACCCCACATTTGGTAATAGTGCATTTTAGATAATTAAACTTCTCACTACTTCGTATATCACATATTACTTAGTTTGAGAATAAAATACTTTGGTTGTATTGACCAGTCATAGAATGAGAAAAGTGGGGTTTTTTAGAACCTTCTAAGCCATAATAGGACCTTTGGAGGGCTTCCTACCATATCGATAACTCACGGAACTTTACTTCTTTGAATACTGGATCATTCCTTACAATGGCCAAATCGACCACATAGAGGCTAGTAAATAGTTGTCATAACTTCCTTCTTTATCTTCTCATTGACATTAATGAGATGTTGCCACAAATGAAAAAAATAGTTAGAGGGTAGAACCATCAAATATCCTAACTAGTGGTGACAGCGCATCCATACTTGATATATAGACTTACAGGAAAACAATAAGTGTGTTACTGATTCTTATTCAACATGGCAAAGAGGGAAATTTTGACCCGATTATGAGCCAAATACAAATTTGACAACTTATTGTCATTTTTTTTTTCTCTGAACGAACAAAATGTTTTAGAACTCTAAAATTTTAGATGAACAATTTCTCTTTATGTGAGAAAGATAATTATTCAATACATTTTCTTTATGCTACACCCTCGCAATATATACCATATTTTATTTTACATTTAACTTACACAAGGTGCGCATGCGTGATATACACTCACACGCTGGAATCCATCTTGATGGTTTGAAATAGTTGTCTTGATGGTTTGAAATAGTTGTGGATCATTAATGCATTTCCTCTTCTAATTTTGTCAATCTTATCTTATACCCTTTGCTATTTATTTATATGAAAATGAAAGAATCTATCATTAATGCCCTATTTGGTACCATATATTAAAAAAAAAAAGATTTAGAAAAAAAAATATGGAATTGTTATTAAATAATAAAATTACGTGATCACAAGGTGTGCTGCTACATAAAGTATCAGTACAGAGCATGAATTTTCATCTGCATAATATATATTTCACCTACCCGTAATTTTACAATCGAAAAACACATCTACACCAACTCACAATACAGTAAAAAATATGGTGCTACAAACTTAAGGGTCATATAAATAGAGAAGCAAATTGCGCAGCTCCCTAGATGCTTAAATTTAATCAGCTACAAACTGTTAAACGACAAACAGACGGTCTTGTTTTAAAAAAAATTAAAAATGGGGTGGTCAATCAAAAAATTATAAAAATGATGTAATTTAACCATTTAATAACCAAACACGTCAAATAAATTGGCGTGAGGGAATCCAAACACGCCAATCAATTAGCATATTTTATTGACAGAGATTCATAAGTGTAGGAGAGTCTTGTTGTTTCCAGATATGGAGGTCAAACACATCAAAGCAAATGATATGGTTTGAGCTGACTGCAGTTACTGTCCAATGGCAAGACGACATATGGCAATTTCATTGGCATGTTTGGATTTCCTCATGTGATTTTGCCTAAAACACAAATCTATTTTTGTGTATTTGCCCGTTGAAAGTACACCATTTGATCATTTTTGGGCTCACTATCACATTTTCAATTTTTTTTAAAAAAAGACTCTTTGGTTGTGGCTCAGCCATTGCACATACTTCGTCCAACCAAAACCTCTGATACTAACATATAATCACCCTAGCATAAAACACTTCACAACCCTCACCCTAGGCTAATATTCTTCTCTTAATCTATTAGAGTAAGAGCAAAGTGATAAAGACGTTTTAGTGTTACTTAAGGTGGACGCTATTGTGGTAGGTCCAATGCCAAGGGTCCCTCCCTACACAACCCCACCAACCTCGAAGAGCAAAGCAATGAAGATGTTACTATTGATTTGAGGGTATTTTTTGTGAATTATGTGCACTGGTTTGGTTCATACAAGTTTATTTACTCAGGTGTGAGTGACTTTTAGGATTGTGACTCCTTGATCATTTTATTGTTCAAGTATTTCCTTACCCGAGCTATTGTTGAGTTTACATGTATGAAAATAAAGAGGATACCTTTGTTCGTTCGTTGGAGGCAACGTCATGCCCGATCTAGTTGACCAATAGGGTACCTTTGGCTTGATTGTTGGAGGTACGAACAGGCCCAATCTGGTTGACCAGGAGGGTACCTTTGACTTAATTGTTGGAGGTACAATCAGGCCTGATCTGATTGACCAGGAGGGTACCTTTGGCTTTTGTTGAAGGTACAACTAGGCTTGATCTGGTTGACCAAGAGGGTACCTGAAGCTTTTAATGTGTACGGCTAGGCCCAATTTGGTTGACTAAAAGGGTACCTTGAGCTTTTAATGTGTACGAGTGGGCCCGATCTGGTTGACCGGGAGGGTACCTTTGGCTTTTAATACTTCAACTAGTCGTTTACATTTCCCTTTTATGTATACCTAAAAAAATATTCAAATTAATACAAAACAGACTTAAGTAGTTTCATAATCCAAAGAATTGTCAAATGTTCCTTTTGGTATCAAGATGGCGTGTAAGGTATACGGTACTAGAATTCAACTCCAAGATGGTAAATGGAGGCTTCACTTCTAATGCATGGCATTGACTTATGATGGAAAAGGTAGCCGAAATTACTGCTTGACTTCTTAAAATGGTAGCAACAGTGGCCACTATGAACAATTTCGTACTTCCATGACTTATAATCCCAAGGGACAAGATGTTCATTTAATGGCAGAGCAACTATCAAATTCATTTGAGGGAAAAAGGGCTATAGTAGAGTCAAATTACAATCGTGAGATGAGATATGGCCTAGATTATGGTGCAACTGGCCTTGAACTTTCACCTCTGTCTAGAAAGACTCCTACATTTCAGCTCCTGCCTATTGATATGAGACAGATTTTGGATAGGCTAGAATCAATGACACAGCTTTCGAAAATCATATGCATTACTCCTTCGTCTCGAACCCCTTCTGAGAAGCTATATGCAATTGTATAGATCATTAAGAAGAGAAATTCAGCACTTTCCCAACATGATAATGAAATTGAAACGGACATTGATTAGTGTGGATATTGAAACTCTATGGGAGTTTGATAGATTTGATACCAACTATAAGAAAATTTTTACAAAAATTAATAGGAAGGCTGAACTTGTTATTCAAGCTTGAGCAGAATGCCCTGCAGAAGAGTCAAGCACAGTTGTGGTTGAGATTTTGAAAGAAGTACAAGCAGAGGATAGAAATGTTCCTCCCTCCTTGCCCATGCAACAACAAATTCAAGTGGATAACAGGAGTAAGACAAGTAGTTCAAGCAGCTCCAGCAGTGATCTAGGCTCTTCGTCATGTGATTCTAATAATGATAGTTCATTTGCTTCTGGGTCTGATGCGAGATCACAAAAGACCTGATATCATTCTTTTGGTAGAATCATGCTTCTATCTCACATATTTAAGATTAGATAGTAATGTGATGCTCGGCTCGTTGGTTTTTTCCCACTTCCCGATTATGGATCTGAATATAGTTGTTGGTTTGTAAAGTGTTGGAAAAAACTAATTGGTGAAAATAAATAAAATAATCTAATTGTTAGATGTCACGTTTCAACAAATATACACAATGGATATTTAAATCAGAGCAATCAATAATTATAATAATACAAATAGTAAATGAGTTCAAGGTTTAGAATAGCCTAGGTTCAAGCATGCAAAACATTGTCCTTAGAGAGTAAACGCTTCCACTGCACTTGTATTTTCGAAGCTTTATAACGCGTTTTTCTCCCAAGATACGTCAATTTGATAAACCCTTTGAGTGCAACAAAGGATCCCCAAAACAATGAACACCACTTCAAAATTTAGAAGTGGAAGGTTTTTTAATAGAGAAAATGATTTTCAATGTTGTATGTGTTTTGCTTTAGCGCCCATGTATAAATAAAGATAATAATGAACCTCTAAAAATTGAATGTTATTTTCTTTTCCACTGGCTAGTTAGACTTGGTCTCAAGATTGTGGAGGTTACTCTCTATCCAATGATAAAGCAACAAAATTATAACAAACTTTAAAAACAAACTTGTCTTTTCACAAGTCAATGTTGTCCATAATAAAAACTACATTATTATATAGTGATAATATAATAATATATAAATTAAAATTCTAAATTAAAGTCTACGTTATGGATCTTAATACAGTTGTTTGTTTGTAAATGTATCTAGAATAATTCATGATCTTGAGTGTGCGAGATTTCTTCTGGACCGTGATGAAAAAGAGGCTTTTGGAAATGCAAGCCTCTTTAATCAACATATAACCTTGCATTAACATTGTCCTGTGCATTTATCATGACACTCAAGTTTTTCCGGGGGGTATCATTAAACACACTCTCAATTTCAGTTCCAACTTGATTTTGTTGAGCTTTAATATTAAGACTAGGATTTATACATGTAGCTAAAGCAACAATTGTGGACTTAGATTGTCCAACATTCCTATCACATAAGAGGAACTGCTCAGCATAGCGAATTGTGCCCCTAAAAATATCTAGACATTGATCATAGTCAACATGAAGGCCAATCGAACTACCACACCATCGAGTTGATAATCCAAGATCTACTAGAAACAACTTCTTTTCTTTGAGAGTTCTAGGGGTCCACGCAAAAAGTTCTCAGGTTTTACATTACCATGCACATATCCCTTTACTTCGGTATAGAGTGACAAAACAATAGTTGCTACTCAAATATTTATTAATTTGAAACATATGGATGCTGATAACATCATTCTAACTTGGCATAGTATGATAAAACAATAATTGCTATATTTAACAAATGAGGATGGTGATAAAACTAAGCGCGTGTATAGCAAAAAATTCAAGAGAAAACTTAGATAAATTATCAAAATAAAGTTGGATACAAAACACCTTTCTAGTTGGATCAAAGATCAAAAGCCCTTTTCTGAATTCCTTGGTGCTTTTCAAGAATAACTTCAAAAGTTTCAACATCTTTCCATAGGAAACTGACCCCAGAATGGCCAAAATAAAGATTTCTTTATCAAAATGATTGCTAGCAAGATCAACAACATCATATTAAAACAAATAAACAACAACTGGTAGCTGCATGTTGAACGGTCTTTCAAGAACTTGAAATCATAGCAGAAAGGTGGCTTTCCTGCGTTGCCAAGACAGACAGATTCCCTACAAAGCATGCTTGAAAAATCCTTTGTCCTTGCAATTTCAGTTTTCCTCATGAAAGGATAGAATAGAAGTAACCTCCCTAGACAACTCATTCTTTGCTGTCGAATTGGCGGTAGAGGGAACGAAGTCACGTTTACGCATAAGAATATTGCGATGTTGTGTCTTTTGGCAACCTCCTTACGCTCAGTGCTGCTCCTGAACTCAAAGGGGTGTCACAAAAAATGTTGGAGAGCTCGGACTCGATCCTAGATTGGTGGTCATGGATGATGGTGACATGATCCTCACTACTTCTTCTTTCTCTCCAAGAAAGCTCTGGTGCTTGCTTGCTCAATTGGTTCTTTGGGGTCGACAGGTATTCCTTACTCGGCCCCATGATGGACACCAAATGTTCCTATAAAAAAAGGTAGGGAATTTACAATCTGAATAAGTCCCTTTCTTTGACTTCCAATCCAAGCAATGTTAGGGTCAATCGGGATGATGAGAATAGGTGGGTACTTGTAATGACACTTTCTAAAATGCCCTAGAAAATAAAACATAAGCAAAAAAGTAATAATACTCAATGAGTCCCTTAGACCTGTACACATGCTCTATTATTTATAGCATGTTACCTTTTTGGGTTTGGGCCTCCAAAAGATAATTTGAATCCATCTTTTCTCAGTTTAGAGCTAATAGATATTATCCGAAAAGAGATTCGGTCTGGTATAGATTTAGTCCCAGGAGTCTCTCCAGTACAATATTGGTACATATTAACCATTATCGGTATGATTACCAACACTTCTACAGATTTTGAACGAACACATGATGAGTATTTTCTTTATGATATAACTTGTTCTATATTCAAAAGTGACTTGATCACAACTTTAATGTTGGACAATTATTTAGGAGATACAAATTGCTACATATATGCTAATAAGTATGGATAATTTTTTTATACTTAGATTTGTTAATTTGAAGTTTGATTTAAAATGAGATTAACAAGCATGAAAAATTAATCACACGAAAATAGAATAAAAATTTAAAATTTTCAAGTACAAATATTATAAAGACACAGACCTTATTATCTAGAATTTATTTGATAATTGTATATAAATTTACAATATTTTTTATCTATAACAACATTGTCATGTATTTCTTCACATTATATACTAATTACAACAACTTTTCATCTTAAAATTCATATTATTTATTAGCTAACTTATTACTTGTATATATTTTATATTTGAAATTCAAACTTTATTAAAATAATTAATATTAAAAAATATTTTAGTAAATTTAATTAATAATATTTTATGCGATCTGGTTTGTTATGTTTTATTTTTTCGTAAATATAATGTGTCTCAGATGTAATATTATAATAAACACTTTTTTTTAAATATTACTTTGGTTTCCAAATTTAAAACATTGTTTTTCAATTTTAACAACACTGAAATCTTTTCTTTCTAGAGATTGAAAATCGACGGTTAATGACTAGCAGTTGGAGGTTACAGCTGGTGAGCGATGGTCAAAAGTGGTGGTCAGTAACCGTCGGTTAGAGATAGCGGCAAGTGATTGTCGATCAATGGTAGTGGTGGTTGGTAATTGCCTTTTAGAGGTGACAGTCATAACCACCCGTCGAAAGCTCAATTTTACAAAAATAAGAGTTAGCTTGCTTTTATAAATTCCATTTTTTAACATGAGTTTAATCTACATTACTTGACTTTGATCGTAAAAAGGAAAAGAAAATTGACTTTGCAAACTTTAATCAAATTATTGCACAAATAAGACAAATTGTGAAGAAACAATTACCCTGGGAGAGGAAAACGGAAACAGACAATTCCAACACAGAGAAAAGTTAGCTCTTAAAAAGTCATTTCTTATTTTATACAATTTGATAAGATTTAATAAATGCATAGGGTACGCTATGTTCTAATTTGTCATGTGGCGGGCACTGATCAGTTTGATATGTATTCCTATTTTTGTATATTAATTGAGTGAAAGTTTGCCTTCTTTTTTAATTGTAGTTTGATTTGGATTGCATGAGATTACAGTCCCATCTTTGATATATTCATCGTTTGATTCAGATCCAATCTCACAGTTACATGAATTTGTTTAAACTTAAAAATAAATTATTAAAAAAAGTAATTTATTTAAAAATTACTTTTATAAAGTAGAATTTTTTTTATGCTTGAATATATTATAAAAAGTAATTCTTTTAATTATTAGTTTTTGAGTTTTTCATAAAATAATTTTTGCATTAGTAGTTTTTTCATAAAATAGTTTCTGCATAAGTTTATTTTGAGAATTTAATTTTCAGCTTTTAATTACTTTTTATAAAATTTTAATTAAATATCTAAAAAATTATAATAGGTGATTATCCTATTTAAATAAGTAATTTTTCTTCTAAAATATTTATCATAATGAAAGGACGATTATATCCTAAACACTGAAAGGAGAAAAACTTTGAACCAAAGAAAGAGAGCTCAAGTGAATCACATAGTAAGACAAAAAACAAAATCTCCAAGGAAAAGAAAACACATTACAAATAAACACAAACACAAGTGTTAAATGATAGAGTAAATTATATTATTGCGATTAACGCTTCTCTATTTTTAAATTCTGCAAAGCTCCCTTATAGTTGTTTGAAATTAAATCAATGCTTATATTTTTACTTTTATTACGCTAACTTCACTCTTACGCGCACAAAATATACTATACCAACCATCATTGACTGCACTAAAAAAAAGAGAGAGAAGTAAGTGTAATAAAACAATTAAAATAAAATTAATTTACATTTAATTAGCATAAATTATTAATTAATAAAATTAATAAATTTATCATAAATTAAAGATTGTAATTAAATATCAATGTAAAATTTTTAAAATAATAATATATAATAAAGATATGATATTGTAGCGCTGATCAATTAAAATAAAAGTAAATATCAATGCTTACCTTTAAAAATTACAACGTTAGCCATTAATTTTTGTAGAAGTTAAAGTATTTGTTACTTAGCATTAATAAAAGTAATATTTCTTATTTTTAGACATTAATGCTAGATTTTTATATTATTAAAATTTAATTGACTCATTTTTTGAAATACAAATTTGATATTTTATTCAAAATAATAAAACCTAAAATTTTAGTCCTTTACGTGAATAAATTCATCTGAGTCTATGAATGAAACTTCAATTATCTTTTATTCTATTCTTTATCTTGAAGCAATTTGTTCAATATCAAATCGGTCATTAAATCAATAAACACATGAATTTAGGGTCTAAAAAAGGTTTAATTGAAGTTGAACTAAATTCAATAAAATAATTTTTTTATATTTTTCACTAATATAGTAATTAGTAATATACTAAGCAAAAAATAACTTATATCTAATTTGTAGTTCAAAATTAAAATACATCTTATTAAGTGTAAGTGTTATTGTCTTTATAGTATTATAAGGAGGTATAATCTCAATGGCCTAAAATGACTCTTTGAGAGGTATTTAATAAATTATGATTAAGGATTGGTAAAGAGGTTAATAAGTGGAGAAAGTTTCACTCAAATAAACTTGAGATTCATGGATACTGTTGTAATGCAAATCTCTCAATTTTTATGAGTTTTTTTCCCTCAACTCCCAGTTAATTAAAAACATTGGACCAGACACCAACTCGATTCCCGATTCAACTAGTTAATCTAACGAGTCCAATCTGGTTTTCAAAACTGCAATTGTAACATTAGTGTCAGCTATATGTATTAATCCTTTAGAAGAAAAAAATGTCAATACATCATAAATAGCATATAAAAAATTCTGATATATTTCTTATAAAATATATTTCATCATTAATAAAAAAAAGCATTTGATTTTGTTAAATCAAATTTTATATTTTTAAAAAATTTAATCAATATATTTTAAAAAGTTCATTCCTCCATGTTAATTAACGTGTCATGTTTTGTGTAAACATGTTTTGTACCAACTAGCCATACTTATAAATTAAACTTTTTTATATCTTTAAGGTAAGGGTAGAATTAATTTTGTCAAAAAAAAAAGAAAAAATCATGAACCGGTCCCCTCATTTCTCCGTTAATTAAAAACATAGGACACTAGCTTGATTCCCCATTCAAGCAACCAATCCAATATGATTTTTAAATCTATGTAAAATTCAAATGTCAACTATATGATTATATTTGTTATGAAATATATTTCATCATCTATAAAAAACATTTTATTTTATTAAATCAGATTTTATATTTTTCAAAATTTAATGATATATTTTAAAAAATTCATGTTAAATTAGATTTTATATTTTTAATAAATTTAATGAATATATTTTTAAAAAATAAAAAATCATTCATCCGCGTTAACCATATGTCGTAGGTTTCGTATAAACGTATTTCCTACTATCTAGCAATACTTATAAATTAAAGTTTTTTTATATCTTTGAGACAAAGTAGAAATTATTGTCAAAAAAACAAAACAAAATAAAGTAGAAATTTCAATAAAAATTTTCATCTTGGAAGGCTTTATCCTTTGTTAATGTTCTTATTTATATGTTAGATCTAAAATATATTTGAATTGCATTTTTGAGGAAAAAGAAAAGACTATGCAGAACCAATATTTTTTGTGCTTTTTTCATTTCACAATGTTTTAATCTATTTCAACACATATCCCGGTAAATGAACATAAGTGTGAATTTTAATAAAATTGAGTTATGCTTACATATAACTTTTAGTACTTATGTTAAGAAAATCCATTAAATAAAAGTGAAGCGAATAAAGGAACCTGATTAAAGAAAGAGTTCTGGAAGCAATAGTTTCTCGTAATAGTTTCACTGACAGCAAACATATTTTCAAAAGAAAAGAAAATAGAATTTTGCTGTCAACGAAACTATTGCGAGAAACTATTGCTATGCAGTATTTTGTGACATCATATTTGGTAGCCTCCATCTGTACTCTTCTAAAGAGTTGATATCATGACAAGAACAAATCATGCTTCCATCTGTACTCAAAGAGTGAATACCATGACAAGAACAGAACAAATCAGTTTAAAGAGTGAATATCATAACAGAACAAATCAATAGTAATAGTTGATCTACTCAGTCGTTAAGTTAAAACTGATAAAGCATACCTCAACTCGCTAAAGGTCACCTTAATATCATTCTTCAAGTCATTTATATCATATTACACCATCTTAATATCAATAAAATTATAGGATAAAGAAAAGTCAAATTAAGACAAAAAAGAAAGAGAAGATTCTGATGCAAATGGCTCCAGCATAAATGTCATAATGCAACAAAAACAATCATATATGCTACGTATTTGACAACCCGTACCCAAGCCCTACGACACAGTTTGCAAAGGTCTACAAAATCTAAGCAAAAATGTAATCTAAACAAGAATGTAAGCACACACAGATTCATCATTCAGCCCTAGCATTTTCACAACAAGTACCCAAGCCCTACGACATCCACACACACCTAGATATACAATGAAGGAGTTTGCTCTCAAACTCTACTTTATACTTTGACAAGTTGGCTTCCTGCATCATTTCAATTTTAATAAAAAAAAAATGAAACAAAACTTATATTAATACACACTATGCATCATTATAAAACAAATCAGACCAGATTTTAAATCACAGAACAGCACTAAACGGTATTATTCTCTGCATTTCTCCTTCTAAAACTAAGGGTTGAGACACATAGTGGAGACCGTCACTCAAAACTTCAGTCATTGCTTCAGCATGATTTGAGGGAATTCCTTCCCCACGAGTCTCCTAAACTATTTGTCAAAATTCAAACAAACAAATCATAAAATCAGGGCATTAAATTGAATCAAACAAATTACAACATTTCACCACTCTTGATCAGAAGGTGAAACCCAAACAAGGGAAAAAAAAAAAAAAAACGGACGGTAAAAAACAAAAACAAAAACAAAGAAAGGATACAAACCAAAGAAAGGGAAAGAATTACATTACCATAACCAAGGTATCCAATGGTTTTGGGTTGGATTTGTCAGAAAAATGCCGTGTCAGCAAAACCCCCAAAACCTCCGCCACACCCGTTTCGTAACTGCGAACACAACCCAAAAATCACACCACAAATTTCAAATCAGGGCGTAGAAAAAAGAGAATGAACCGTGTGTTTACCTTGATTGATGGCCATTGGAAGCCTAGAGCGTCGTTATGTAGTGATGCGTCACAAAGTCGAGGGGAGAGGAAGAGTTTGAAGAAATACGTTTACTCCGAAACCCTACACCTTTTTATTCACTCCGAAACCCTACACCTTTTTATTCACTCCGAAGCCCTCTAAACCAGCGAAAATTGGAAATGTCTTCACTCCTTCACAGCCCACTCCTGCTGGTCCTTTAAGTTTTATTTTATTCTAAAATTAGTTTGAGATAAAATTAAAAAAAAAGAAGTTTTTTTTAATTAATTATAAAATCTTATTCAAACCAAATTTTTATTATCAACTTTGGGTAATTTTATTTTAAAATTTAATTAAAGTTTACTCAAAATAAATCAAATAATTTTGCTAAAATAAAAATAATGGAAGTTACACATATGTGAATGTACTAGTTTCTCACAAATTTTCAGAAAAAAAAAGAAGAAGAAACTAGTTTCTCACAAATTATAATTTAAATTTAAACAAAGATAATAACACCTTATAAAATTTTATCAGATTAGATATAATTTTATCATTTTATTTTTTATATTAACTCACTTAATTTAAAAATATTTCATTAATATTCCTTTATATATTTATAAACATAATTTTCTTTAAATTTAAAATTTGCACTTATAGCGAAAGTAATTATTAAAAAAAATCATGTGTAATTATAAAAAAAAAATCTTTTAGATTTTGTTGATTAATGTATATACATTTAGTATTAGAGAATACTAAAAATTGTCTCTTAGAAAATATTCTGGTTAGAAACAACAACAAAAATTTTTTTTTTTTTAGAAAGCGTAAACTTTGGCAAATGACTTTATACTATTATTATTTTAATTATGAAATGTATATAAATTTATTTCTATAAGATATGATTCACATGCACAAATATTATGTCAATTTCATCAAAGATTAATTTAAGAGTTTAATTAGTATGTACCATAAGAGTTTTATAACTCTTTAATTAAATATTTTGTTTGGATAAGGTAATTTTAATTTATTGATTTTAATTTGTTGTTAGTATAATATTTCATATTCAACTAAATATGAAAAATTATTTTATTAAACAATATTTGATGTATTCTAGCTAATATTATTCAATCACAAAAGTGGAATAAAAAATTTGATCATCAATAAACACATATCATAGTACCTAGAGTTGTAACTAATATTATGAAACTCCGCATGCTAAAAAATAATTTAAACCAACATTAAAAAAAATATCTAACTAATATATCTTTAAAAAATGTTGAAAAAAATCCGTAAAAGATAACTTTTGTCAACATCAATAAAAAGCTTTTAGTCATGTAAAGCAAAAAATAACTTCTTCCAATCTCACTTAAAAAAAAACGAAGCTTTAAAAAATTTCAAATTTTTACTTTTTTTTTAAGGAATTTAAAATTTTTAAGTTAATTTGTATTTTATTTTATTATATATTTTATTTTTATATTGTATATCTTTTCTCGTTGTTTTAATTTTTTTAAACACTTTGTAATTTATTTTCTAGTTTATATTTTTTAGTGAAGTTTTTAAACACTTTTTACCTAAATAATTTTAAAATGTTTTGAAATATTAGGTTGAAAAATATCAATTTAAAACTTTAAACTGAAAAATAAATTAAAAAAACATTAAAAAATTAAAATAACGAAAATGATACACAACATAAAAATAAAATAAAATCCAAATTAACTTAAAAAATGTTTAAAATTATTTTATTTTGAAAGTATAATTTTTACGCATGTTAACTTTAAGAAAGTATAATTTTAAAATTTTAAAATAATGGAAAAGATATACAACATAAAAAAATAAATACAAATTAACTTTAAAAAAGTGTAATTTTTAAAAAGTTATTCATTAATTTATATTTCATTTTGTTTTTTATGTGTTTTATTTTTATATTAAGTATCTTTTAAAATTAAGATTTTTAATTCAGATTTGTATTTTGACGTTGTCTATCTTTAAAAAATTTGTACTTTTATGTTGTGTATCTTTTAAAGTTTTTAATTAAGATTTTTAAACCTAATATATAAAATTATTTTTAAATTACTTTGGTAAAAAATCATTTAAAATATTTAACTTAAAAAATATAAAATAAAATAAATTACAAAACGCTTAAAAAAAATTAAAACAACAAAAAAATAAAACACATAATAAAATATAAATTAACTTAAAAATTAGAACAATTTTACTTTTGAACTTCATGATTTAAAACAATATACATAACTAAAAAATAATTTTAAAAAAATTAAAAATTGACTAAATTGTTTTTAAATTTGTTTTTTTTTCTATTTTTTTAATTTGATTTTTATGTACATATATTGTTCTCAAGTATGACTTTAAAAATTTTTTGTATTTTATTTTGTTTTTTTATGTATTTTATTTTTATGTTGTGTATTTTTTCATTATTTTATATTTTTAAAATGCTTCGTAATTTATTTTTCAGTTTAAATATTTTAAATTAAGATTTTAAAACTTAATATTTAAAATTATTTTAGTAAAAAGCGTTTAAAAAATTTAACTTAAAAAATATAAACTGCAAAATAAATTATAAAATTAAAAAAAAATAATTAAAATGATGAAGAAACATCTACAACGTAAAAATAAAATACATAAGAAAATAAAATAAAATATAAAAACTATTGTTTTTTTAAATTTAAAACAAATAAATAAATAAAAAGTAAATTTAAAAAATTCAAAAAATTGACTTATTTGTTTTTTATGCACAATTCCCTTTCATAAAATTAAAGATAAGAATGAAATTTACTTTTGTTATCACTTCGAAATATAATCTTAGACAAAATCATGTTTCAACAGAAAAGTAGTTCATTAGTGTCTAGATTCTCCCCTTGATTGGATATGATAGGTACTCGAATAAGGGGTGAAGTCAATAAATATATATATATATATATATATATATATATATAATAATTTTTTAACATACAATATATAACCGTTGGAAAATATATTTAAAGTATATTTGATTACAATTGAAAATAAGTTGAACTACAAAATTTAACTTTTCAATAAAAAAAAGTAAAAGTACCAAGATTGTTGCTTTGATTTAAAAACTAGTTAGAATTGGGTTCTATTCCAATCCAAACACATGCACTTAAAATCATGAATTGATGGAATAAAAGAAAATTCCATTTATGTACAGTATGGAAAGGCACAATGCACTAACCTTGCTTAATGGAGAAAATAATTTCTTTTGTTATATATGTTGAGATGACATCCTATTTTCTTTTAGCATACAAAGTATTTGGAATTACATCAATATGTTCATAAAAAGTGCAACGTAAATTAAAAAGCCAAAGTTGAATATAAAGCATAACAAAGAAAACAAAGACGTTGTACGAGGATGAACATTAAAATAATACAACCATTGATAATACTAGCTTTGGCAATTATCCCCCTAGTTGTCATATTTGTAAAATGCATGTTTTATAAATTAATAGCATAAGATTTGTACCCTCCCCCTTTCATCCTTGGAGACACTCCCCTCTCTCGTCTTCGGAGACAGACACGAGGTACTCACTAGGAAGAGTCGTCACCCGACTACCAACTAGATCAGGCCATAACTCGGCCCTCCAACTTGACCACCAGCCTAAAAAAAGGTAACTTGGCCTCCAGAAGACCATCTCTAAAAAGGAAAATTGGGACCTTTCTTAGGCTAAAAAAGGTAACTAAGAACCTCCTAATACTATAAAAAGGGATGCACATTCCTCGAAAAAGGTAAGCTTTCAATTCACTTCTGACCCTCGCTTGCCACAACTTTTACTGACTTGAGCGTCGGAGTCCCTTTTGTAGGTATCCACCTGTCTTCCAGGAGCCGGCGATGTGCGCAAGGGAGATTGCGGTGTTCTACTCGAGCTTGGTAAGAACATCTGGTGTTGTATGTGGGGACAACAAAATTCCCACGCCTCCAATCCTATGGTACAAACCCGAAATTATCAATCCCAAAACAACATGAACGAAACTAATGTTGTGGACGCCCTCAGAAGTCAAATGGAGGACATGGCACGAAGGCAAGAAGAAGCACTTCAATCCCTCCAAGAGGAAAACACAGCTATAAGGGTGACCATACAAGACTTGTAGTCCAGGCAACCTAGGCAGTCACACATGTCTACAGGCACGCTCGACCAAGGGAACCCCAGTTACTCCAACTAGGACACCCCGAGGAGGGCGCTCCCCCCCGACATGCAAGGAAGCGACCAAGGGGGGACAACTAGGACGAAGGCTCGTATGAGGAACACTCCCCGAGCCACCACCACCACTCCACTAGTGGTCGTCACCCCTTGGGGAGAAACGACGGAGTGTCCTCCTAAAAAATAATAAGCCCTCGCCCAGGCAAAAGACAACGACGACACCCCTTCGTCGATGGCATCCTCGATACCTCAATTCCTCGAGGATGGAGGCCGCTAGCGATCAAACCCTATGAAGGAAACACTAACCTCGACAACCATGTCGAGGCGTTTCTAACACAGGTAAACTTATATTCCAATGATGATCATGTCTTATGTAGAACGTTCCCAACTTCTCTCGCAGGTACAACTCTTAACTAGTGGTCTCGGCTCCCCCCCAAACTCGATCAACGCCTTCGACACGATTGTAGACAAGTTTGTGGCACATTACACAGTCCGACGATCAAAGAGAATGACAGTCGACGACCTGATCGGACTTTAGTAAAAGGAAGACGAACTGCTACGCACCGTTACGAACTGAATCTCTTAAATGCTCACCCAAATTCCAGACCTGGAGCCCATGGTTGCCCTTCACTTAGCACTAGGAGCGCTTAAGCCAGGACACTTTGCTGACAACGTGTCAAAGCGGCAACCAAAGACACTAGAAGAATTCTTAGAGCGAGCCTCCAAATACATCAGCATAGAGGAAGCCTTAGCTCAACATCGAGATCTCCTACCACCTCAGAATACCAAAAAGAGCATCGACCACCACGCCCTGAGAAGGAAGGCAACCACCCCAGGCCACCAAGACAGAAAGTTTAAGAAGACAATTCGTCCCAACCAAGATACACCACGTACACCCCCCTTACTAAGTCACGAACCAAGGTCCTGGAAGAGGCCTTCCGTACGGCAAACCTCAGGCTCCCTTAGCCTGCCCCCTCCAATGAAGGAGCTGACTGAGGCAACATTGCAAGTACTACCGAAACTACGAACACACAACTGAAGAGTTAACTCTAGGGGATTGGATATAAGAACTCATCCAGCAAGGATGCCTCCGTCAGTTCGTACAAAAGACTCAAGCAGACGTCAGGAGCCGGCACCACCGAACAGCTCAAGACCAGCCTGAGCAAAGACGTGAAGCCCAGACTCACAAAACAGATGAGAAGCTGAAGGAAAGCCTCCCTCGATTGAAAAACGTAAAGCAGCCAGTAAGACAGTTCAGGAGGCTTTGTCAATGCGGGAGTCTCCAACACTGCCAAGAAAAGACATCTGAGACAACTCAAAACAATAAATGCAGTCTCAAGTTCATCAGGCACACCGGCCATAACCATGCCCCCCATCACTTTCGACGACTCAGATTTTGCAGAGGTCAAATCCAAGTAGGATGACCCTATGGTTATCGCGGTCGTCATCGCAGATTGGAAAGTTTGTAAGATCCTCGTTGACCAGGGAAGCTCGGCAGACATCCTTTACTGAGCAACCTTCAAACGGATGAACATAAGTGAAAGTCTGATCAAACCTTATCCCAACCCTCTAGTTGGATTCGCGAGATAAGCCTCTACACCCAGGGATATGTTGAGCTCATGACGACCTTTGGTCAAGGAGAATTGTCGTTAACCATGCCAGTACGCTATAATGACACAGATACTTCCTACAACGTCTTGCTCAGACGCCCCACCTTTAACGCCCTAGGAGCCATCGTATCCACACCCCACCTCACAATGAAGTTTCCCTCCTCCCAAGGCGCGATAATAACGGTACAGGCAGACCAACAAGATGCTCGAGAATGCTACATCAAAAACCTTAAGGCAGCACTTTACCAACTACCAAAAACCAATATCAACCATGTTACCACCACCCCACCAATCGCAACCCCACAATGTGGACCGATTTCAACCCCAGAACTGACAACGACAGACGTCCTTCCCCATAAAGATACAACCCCATGCAGATAGGCGACTAGCTAGAACAGTATATCCAACTCGAGACCCGCTTGGAAGAAAACATCGCCTCTGCCATCCACCACATCCTAAAGCAGAACATCAACATGTTTGCATGACATATACAAGTTAGAAATGGAGATGTTTATACTCTGTGAATTTTATACTTTAGCACTATATGGACTAGATATTTATTTTATTTAAATTAATTAATAATAAATATCTATTAAACATACCCTTCTTTTCAACATTTCTAATACATTAGTGACCTGAATTACTATGATTATCTAGTTTGATTTCAAGAATTATAATTAAAGCAATTTGACATGATTTTTACAAAATGTAATAAGAGTTTAATTACTATACACATTCAGTGTAAAAAAGTTTTAAAATATTAAAGTAATAATAAGTAAAATAACAAATGTACCATAAATGAAGAGTTGTGATTGAATGGTAAAGTAAAAATTTTTACCATGACAGTTTATATCAATTAAACTCATTTAATTAACATGTACAATAAAAAACTTTTCCGTTGATATTCAATTCAACATTTTCTATACATTCTTTACGTGTCAACTTTTACCTATTAATAAATAGACAGATAAAACGTTAGTTTACATTACCATCTTTAAAATTTTAAGATTAAATAAATCCAATAGAAAAAGAAAGTGAACTAAAAATAATAGTTACGGGCATGTTTGACATAGTTTGATTATTCATTGGACAAAACGGTATTGTTACTTTTACTAGGCTTTAGAAACGTTGAAAACGTGTTCCTATTAAAGCTTTCAATGATTCATTCAAATTTCAATTACGCTCATACGCATTTTCTCCTCGAGTTCAAGACATTACTTTTCTTCTTACAGAAGGAAGGTAAACTCTTGATTTAATGAATGACAATTATTTATTAACTCCCTGCATATAGCTTTGAGTAGTTTTAAAATCACTGAAAGCAACTATTAACTCTAATTTTTTTTAACAAGATTAAAAGTATGGTTTGAAATTTTAATTTAATCGTGTCATAACAAACACAAGGTGTAACCCGTCAATGAATACATCTCCCCCTTGAATATAACTTTATGTCAATTTCGGAATTAAAAAGTAATGTCAACTGTGGAATTTTAATAAAAGTAATTAATGAAACAGAAACCCGACGACTACCATTACATTGACATGAGAACAATGTCCAGGAACAGAAATTTGACAATGAATTTAACCATAATCAAAAGCATTCCCACCAAATTCAACTATTACTTACAAATTTCAAGATTGCCCCACATGTTCAAAAAGGAAAATAAAACTGAATCCCGAACATAATTATAGTCAACACAAACAAAATACTAAAAATAAACTAGAAACTATAGGGCATACCTTCCGTTCATTAAAATTGCAAAAGCAGATTAAAAACTCATTCAAATGCCCACTGGTTTTCCCGACGAACTTCCTCCTCTTCCTCGGGAGTAAAATCATTCTTGATGTTAAATGTCTTGCGAATTTCCTCAGGAGTCTTTCCCTTTATCATATCTGCCACTGTCTGGCATGTAAGGTCCAACAGGCTCTTGATATTCAAGTAATTTGCAGCCTTCAATTTAAGTTTTCACAACACAACACAAGCCAATACCACACCGTTAAACAACGTAGTAAATAGAATGAATTCGAAATTAAAAAAACATGCGATATTGCAACAGAGAGACAAATGTAACAATGATTACCACAAAAATTAGAAAACATACTGCATAAAACTTATGGACAGGCACAAACAAAGACCAAACTCCAAACCAATAATCAAAGCCTATTTACTCATGTACCAATATATATACACACACACACACACACACACAAATTACCAATGATGAATATGGAACAGATAGGCAACCCATAGTTTAATTGAAAAATTCCTCTAACGTAAAACATGACACGATCAAATCATGGATAAAACCCATCTAATGCAAAACTCCCTAAACACATGATGGGTTTTCAATTCGTTAAATTTATTGAATGTCTGCATAACAAAAAGAATGCATTGAGGAGCAAAAGAGACAGAGAAAACACAACTTCGGAATCCATAATCAACAAACATTGAGCACAGCACCGTTCAAATTTCAACCCCGCTTCGTTAAACAATGCAGAGCGAAACAACAATAGCAGCCATAACAAAGACTCTCAACAAGTCAAGGCATTCATTCAGAGTTCAAAAACCACATTGAGGCCGCATTAGCCCCCAAAAGATCTTGCAATTCCACAAACGCATTTCAAAACCTTGTTTAACCCATATCTCTATTTCCACTACACCAGCGCAATTAATCACGAACAACAACAAAACAAAATCTAAATCCAAATTTCATGAAAAGATAAACACCACAGTACAACATAATAATCGAACCCAAAAGAAAAAACAAAGTCTTTTACCACAAAACCACCGGCATCAAACGAACCCCACAAAACCCCCCAATCATTAAAAACCCTAATCCCCAAATCGAAAAAAAAAACCCGAAAAAAAGCGAAAACAGAAACTGACCAGAATGAGATCAAAGAGCGTGGCCTGATCAACCTTAACGAAATCCGCGTCCCAGGCCTTAAGCTCATCATCAGAGGGCTTCTCATCAGAAGTGTTGGCCTCAACGTGCTTTTTGCAGTACTCAATAACCTTAGCGAGAATCTTGCTAGTAACATTGGGAAGAGGAATTCCACTATCGGCGCAATCATCCTCAATCATATGCTTAATCGTCTGCGACTCAACCGCCACAGCCTCATCCACCTCGAAAGCCTCACCGTCAGAGCTCTTCAGCGTGATCTTCTTCGTTGAAGCCATTTTCCCCCAAATCCAAATCCCTAACCCTGATTTTTCTTTTTTCCCTCTTTCTCTATTCTGTGCTGTTCGTGGGTGACTCCTTTATTTATAGCAATTGGAGCCTATCACGTGGGACCCTCCTTTCCAAGCCTCGCCTCTGTTATTACCTAGTAAAATACTAATCACCCAATAAAATAATCACAATATCTTTTTACCTTTTTAAAAGATTTTGTAAAAACCAATGTTTTGCATTATAATCTTTTTATTGGTGTGACTAGCCACCGTTTTTAATTTATTATTTTTCTAATTTACAATGTATGAATTCAAATCTTTGTTAGAGAAATTTAAATTGGATTTCACTTCAATAAGTTGATTACCAAAGACGGAATATTAAAGAAGATTGGATTCACCTCTCTGGTATTGCTATTTTACTTATTAATGTTTTAATAAACTAATGTCTTACTGATCTAAAACTTTTAAAATAATTTTTTATCGGAATTAGTTGAAAAGTTATTTTTTTCAATAAATAATAATTAAGATAATTATTTGTAGATTTTTAGATTTAAAATAAATATTTAAATCAATAATATAATGATGGTAACTGTAATTTAATTTAGAAAAAAAAACGATAAAAGATATTATGTTATGTGATAATTTGTAAAACAATATATAAATACTGATTTTTTTTATTAATTACAGATGTAAGATAGATCAAGATAAAAATATCTCAAGAGTAATAAAAATCTAATATCCTTTTTTTTTTCTTGCTTATTCTTCACAGACTTACACCTGACATCTTTAGGAATCCGAAAATGAAAAGGAAAACGAAGAATATCGCTACTATATAAACAAATAGATTTAGAATAAGTTTTATAAAATCTCCAAAATAAGTAAAGGATGACAGAGAAAGATTATTGATTCGACATGTGATTACGACATACAATTTTTATAATAGTATTGATTAATTAGAATATAAGAGATCTGTAAAATTATTTAAAAGAAAAAGATAAAGATGAAGGAAAAAAAATAAATAACTTTTTTGCTCTTTATTTGATAGTTGGAGCTAAATGTTGTTACTTTTTTCTCACTGAAGACATTTGAGCTGCAGCTAAAACCACCAAGTAAAGCACAAAGAAAATCATTTCTTTTTCTCTCATCTCCATTAGTTTTATCTTTATTCTTCTTACTCATTTTAAATTATTGAATTAAAATATTTTAGTATAGAAATATTAGTATTTTATATATAATACTAAAATTTTTTTCCATGTTTAAATATAAGTAAAAAAAATTGTGTAAGTTGATAAGTAAAGTTTGAAAATTTTTATCCTATTTGTGGACAAATTTTTAAAATATTCTTCGTTTAATTAAGTTTTATTAATAATTTTCCTTTATTTTTTATATCAAGTTTGAAGAAATAATAATTAAGAAAAATTAATTTTAAATAAGATTAGAACAATTAAATAATATTAATTAACTAATATTTTTTAATTTAATTTGTAGAGTTAATTTCTTTTACTTATATTTTTGTTGCAAATAATAGCCAAAATGGGAAATAGTGTGAGATAGTTTTTATATAATTATTTTCAAAGTTAAATTTAGGATAATTTAGAGTTTAATTAATGCATTAACAATGTTTTATTTTAATAGGCAAATAAATTTATTTATTAAATAGATATTGATACCCTCAAGTCACAAGTAATAACTAGAGAGTATAAGCTGATATTTAAACAGAATAACTTTTTCTCACAATATAATCAACTTTCTCATTGTATAACTTCATACCACCACCAACATTTTTAAACGAACCATACCAAAACAAAAATAATTAATTTTAGAGATTAAAAAAACATTTTTAAAGTTTAGAAACCAAATATAATATTTTTCAAATTCTATGGACTAAAAACTTAACTAAGCCTAATTTATATCACTTAATGATATAAATAACAAAATGTTGCTCTTCTATTTAAATTTCTCACACTTTATTATGATGGCGAATTTAAACGCTGAACTTAGATTATGAAGTAAAATTGTTATTAAATTTTAAATTTTTATTTATTATGTTTAGTGTTATAATTTTTAAGTAAATTTAATTATCTTCAATAAACAAATTATTAAATTATATCAAGGTTATTTAATAATATGATTTTACCTAATTATATGATAGTATTAATTTTCGTTTTCTACGATAAATAATTATAATATTATTTTTTCAAAAAACATTATAATATTATCTTATATTTGTATAATGCATTCGACATTCAGCTAAAAATATAATGCATTTCACCCAATTAATTAATACATGAATTAAAATAACTTAGACCTTTTTCTTTAAAAAAAAAAAAAAAACTGCAAAACACATCTGACCCTAGAAATACATGTTCTAAAACACCGGTGATTTATAAAAATATAATGAAATTAAAAAATTTAGAGAAAATCACATGAATATTTTGTGAAGTTTTTATTAATTATTACTTATTTACTAATTTCTATTTTTTCAACCAAAAAACGTTATTGTCATATTTTTACTTTTAAAGTAGACGGAATGGGAAACTAATAAAGGTGGAATTATATGTAATTAAATAAGAAAAAAATGCTTGACATTATAAGAAAATTTTCGATCACAATTCTTTATATGTTATACGTTTACTAATTTTATCAAACAATATTTTACTCGGTGCATGAAGATTAACCTTATTTAATAAAAAATAAGAGTGTTACTTGTTAAAAATTCTATTATAAAAATTTATATAGGGTATTAAAATTCATGTTATGTATTATTTTAAAGCCATTCAATTTCTCAATTAATTTCTTTATCAATTATAAACTATTAGTAATGAAGGATAAAAATAAATATTTTAATATATAATTACATTAACTTTATCTCGATCAATAAAATAAATTTTAATTGAATTAATAAATTAAATTATTAGCTAATTTATTTCTTAATTCATTAAAATTTATTACATAATTATTTATTAAAATTCTAACTGTACTACTTTTATTTGAGAAAATTACAACAACTTGCTTTTTTAATCATTATTTTTTTAAAACATATATAAGTGTTAGTGTAATATTTTCAAACTTAAAGAAACACAAGTTATGAAAATAAAAATAGTGGGATTATGTTCAATTTGATAAAATAGACAACTATTTAACCATTTATTTTCTTGAAATGTAATAGTTAAGATTAGTTAATCATTAGAATTTAAGATCAGATTTCAAGATAATGATGAAAATAAAGAGTAAGTCTCTTCTACTCTCTTAGAATAAGTGAATTCCTATATATATTACAATAATTATATTTCAAAAAAATAAATTGTAAGGATAAGAGTAATTCCATTAAATTTATTTTTGAAGTAAGTGAATCGCTCCTCTCATATATATATATATAGAGAGAGAGAAAAAAAAAATTACAAATGACTTACTTTCAATCTTTATTATTCATTTTTTAAAATTTAAATGTTGTAATGAGTAAATAATTTCAACCATTAGATTTCAACAAAAGAAAGACAAGTATAAAGAGTAAGACTCTTATACTAACTCTTGGAGTATATATATATATAGGAATAGAGAATTTAATACGTATACACTGACAGTGTAAAAAAAAAAATTATGTTGACATTTACTCAACCCTTTGTATATGGTTAGTTTGTTGAATTTATCAATCAATACTTTAAAAACCATTAAAATAGTGAATTTTGAATATTAGTGTAAAACGTTTTTACACTGCAAGTATATGAACTTTTTCTCATATAATCTATATTCAACCATTTCCAACTAGTGAATGTGTTGATCAACTGATAAGGGATTGTTTCATTTTAATCATAAGTTTCAAGTTAAAGTCCTTAATATGTAATTGTGTTACTCATATCGAGAGTGTCATCTATAGTGATCTTAAAAGTCTCAAACAAGATTGTCTCATGTGAAGGATATTTGTAATTAAAGAAATTAATTTCTTAATTAAGTCATTTGAGCGTAAATCCTTATTATCATAATATATTTATTATTAAATTAAAAAATATATGATTAATGATAAATTTAACTAAGAAAAATCATATCTATTCATCTTTAAATAATGATTAATAATAAATTTATACAAATAAGCATTTTAATTAATTAGAAATCTCGTGTGTCATAATAGAAAAAAAGGAAATTTATCACAAATATTATAAATTAACTACTAATCTAATATAGGATTGTTGGAGAACAATTTAAATCTTAAATATATAATTGTGTTAAATATTAAAAAAATATTATATACAACAAAAGTATTAAAAAATTTATTGAAAAACAAAACAAAAATCCTACAATACTGTATAATTATGATCGCAATAACAATAATCATGATAGTGGTAACAATGATGATGATAGGACCGGGTCAACATATTTTTAGGTCTAAAACAAATCTTAAAGTGAGACCTTTTAAATTGTTAATCATATTTTTATTAGATTAATTGGATATGAATTAGTATAATTAAAAATTAATCTTTATATCTTTAAAAAATGGATTTTTGATATAGTCAATCAAGAGATGTTATAATTAAGTTTCATAATGAAAAAATATACCAAACTAAAATTAGCTTTAATTGTAATAGAAATGTCACTTAAATATTGGTCCATTAAAAGAGGTATTTAAGAGATCTAATTCTATGGACATATGCATAGGTTAGCAAAAGTCTTTAAAATTATATAAAAAATTTCCATCAGGGATAACAATGGTGTAAGGAGAAGTTTAATTAATAGGTTATTCATGGAAGGGAAATAAATATTACAGATAATTGAATATTTAGTTATATTTAATTTGATATAGTCATGAGAGGATAACTAATTGTGCTAATAATATTAATATTAACTAATTAATTTTAAGAGGATAGTTGGGAGGTAGAAAGAGAAATAAAATTATTATTCATTTATTTCAGAGAGTTTTGATTGAGTTTCGAGAAATTTTTGGAAATCTTTTTAGGAGGGGGTGCAAATAGCAGGTTTCCCTCACTAGATACGCCCTCATTTCTCTTTCCTTCTTTTCTTCCTTTCTTCTTTCTTCTTCAATTTCTCATTTCTTCTCCACCAAATGTTCCCCTTTGCCATGGTGAAAATTTGGTTGCATTGTCAAGTGTTCGTTGACGAAATAGGACACGATGACTTTCATTGTTCCTAACTCTAAGAGGTGATCAATATAGGGAAGTTTCATCGTAATTCCTCTAACATTTTTCTGTTGATTTTTTATTCTTTTGCTCTTATTAAAAAGAAAATTTGTTAAAATTTTGATTTCTAAGATTTTTGTTTTATCTGGAATTCTTGTCAAATTTCTGAGAAAATTATTTGGAAAGATTCCCTTCCTTTGATTATAGTTAGTTGTTGAGTGGATAAATAGGTAAAGAAACTTTAATATTTATTTTGATTGAGTAAACTTTAATTTAATGGATTTTATTGTGCTTATATGAGTATGACTGAGATTTTGATTTGTATTTTGGACTTTGATTATGTTATGCGAATTATTTGTCTGATTGTGAGTTGAGAAGAAATTATGATTGATTAATGACTTGTATATTTGAAGTTTAATGGTGATATTGAAATTATGAATATTATGAGATTTATCATTGATCGAGATAATGATTGATGAGATGTAATATGAACTGTTTTTGGTAGGGAACAAAGTATTGATATGGCAAATTGAATTAGGAGTATATAGTGGCTATACGATCCTAGTGTTAAGGCTGAGTCATGGCGAACGCATACTGGTATGAAGGTTGAGTCAAGGTGAACGTGTACCGGTAGCATATTGGTTGAATATCTGTTAACAGTTTTAGTTAAATTATGCAACAAATGTTCTGCTATCTGCAGGGTCTCTGGGCAGCAGATCTCACCCAATGAGTTTTAGCCTCTATTGCAGTTTTACACTCACGAGAGGTTTCGCCAAGCACAAATTACTCACTATTTAGAATTAAACAGGTTTCGCACCCTATGATGTGTCTTGTTAAGCAAAGTCGCTATTACTGAAACAGTCTAATACAAAGTTCTCGCTAACGAGGTACCTTGAGTCTCGCCAAGTGATACACTTTGTTGGGTGAGCTGATGTTGAATATACTAAGTTATAATTTGTTTTATACTTTGAAATCACTGAGATGCATAATGCTTTGTTGAACATATTACAGTGAAAATTTTATATTCCTATTTTTCAACCTCAATTGTATGAGAAACTAATTGGATTAAATGAATTATTAGTATAAATAATATTAGACTCTTAGGATGATATAAATGACAAGGTTTGAGTGGGGTACTATAGTAATCATTCTCATACTCACGTTTAAAAAATGTAGTTGTACTCATCCCGATAATCGCATTTTACTTATGTATAAAGACAAATAGACAATAAATCAATATCTTTTACATATAAGTAAACATAATATGAAAAACAAGTCAACATAACACTAAACATAAAACAAATTATAAAATACTCCCTAAAGTTTTATATAATTATAGATAAATCTATGTTTTTTTTACCATAACATTAAATAATGTTATAAGCTATCAATAGCTATTTTATAAATAACTCAATTTCTTGTAAATTTCATTTTTATTTATTAAATTTACATAAAATATATTACATGTCTCTTTTTATTCAATAAATATATCAATAAATCACTAATTTTAAAACATGCATCAACTCAATCTTATCAACAACACATTACAAAGAGGAACCATTTAAAATAATCAATTCCACAAAACATAGAATTTTACATAACACTCAAATCACAATAAAAACTCCATTTCTCAAAATAGGATCTTACAGTATTTTGACTATGTGTTAACTTACTGTATACTTATGGTTCTTTATGATATAATTATGATTATGTGTTTCAAATTGATGTCTCAATTCGTATCACAACCAATTAATAAATGATATGTTATTTAATGAATTTTTTTTATAATTTTTTATATCTTATATGCCTCATTAAATGACATAATGTTTATTGATTGGTTGAGATAAGAATTGAGACACTAATTTAAGATAGAACATTTCTTTCCATGTTGAGTTACAATATAATTATGGTTCTCTTATAAAAAAAGAAATTATGATTTTTTATGCAAGATCTTTTTAATATTTAACGTAAAAATGTAAAGGCATAAAAAAGTTTACTAACATTTTACTTAATTAAATAAAGATCTTTTAAAATTAAGGGTGTTACATAAGAGATCAATTTATCGGTAATTTAAATTATTAAAAATAAACACCAATAATTATTAACACAAACAGTGACATTTGTGTTCCTGGTTGAAAGTTTGAATCCTGATTATACATTCAAGTTATACCACAAGCCCATGACAATGTTATCCAACTCAAAATTTTAACATCACATAATTAATTTTAATATCTTTAAAATGATAAAAAAAAATATTTTTAAAATTGTTAACAACGATTTTCATTTAACAAAAACAAAAACTTCTGTATCAAAAAAATTTAAAATAAATTTTAATTATTATAATAAATACATTTAAAAATTATTAATTATAAACACCGACAAATCAACTACATGATAACATAATTAATATTATTCATATCGTGTCTGGACAAACAAGGGTTTGAATTTTATTTTACAAAATTTTCGAAAAACTTTCGCAAGACGTTTATTACTAAACAAAACATAATATTAATAGTAATCTCTAATTCCATATAAATTTATTAATTAAGTAAACTGTTAACACAATTTTCAATATTTAATTCATAATAAGAATATTATTTTGTTATTAAATACATGAAATCTTAAATAATGTACTTATAGATATATTAGATTGTTTTTTATTTTTGAGTAAATATTAGATTTTTTTTATTGAGTCTACAAAAGTTAGCTAGTTTGTAATTTCGGGAATCAATTATAAAAAGTTGTAAGACTTGAGTTGACTTATGTAATTCTTGGAACTTCTTAGTAATTTCTTATAATTAGTAGGATTTTAGTTATTACAGAATGATATTTGTCTTAAAAAAAAAAGTTAGTAGTTGTCAAATGTACATTATAACAATAACAAAAGTGGGTGGGAACAGCAGGATCCATTGAACATAGTCAAATGAACTAGAGAAAATGAAAATATAACAAAATGATTAGTGAAATGCACCATCAGCTATACCTAGAGTCTACTTTTTCTTTTGGGTACATAAAACAGAAAACTACTATACATTGGAGTAACTGATGCCAGGTGGTGTCAGAATCAAAGTAGATTGGCACTGGCTTCCTGTGACAGTTCTAATAGCCTGTTGCCTCTGATTTCCATGGTATTCAAGCCCTAAACAACCAAATGTCAATCTCTTTCATTACTTAAGATTCCATGTACTGTGATGGCGGAGGTTTTGTGTTGGTCTTCTCAGGACCTGCAAAATGGTTTAACAAAAACACATTTTACATGCAGTTTGAGCACCAGTCAATAAGCATCATATATTAGTGCTATAAAAATAAGCATCATATTAGTGCTATAAAAATTAGGACGGTTCACGAATATATTATGTTTGAGAGAAAATGAAATTCGATAAAATTTAATCAGATTAGATTGGATTTAAAAAAAAAAAAATAATGATTCAATCTAATCCGATGAATAATAGATCTAACGGATCCATAGATTTTAATTATTTTTTTTAATTAATTTTATTTTTTATAAAACATAGAAAATAAACTAATAAACATAAAAATTTGTAAAAATAAATATTAAAACATTCGTTATTTCTTCAAAATAACATAAAACTGTTAAATATATATATATATATATATATATATATAAAATAAAAATATTAAACTTTAAATTGAATGAATTGATTAACAAATTTATAAATTTTCAAAGTTTAAATTTATTATCTGATCTGTCTATGGTTAAATTTAATCAAATTGTATCAGTTCAATTAGATTATGTTTGAGCATATTCACATATTTACGTATTTTTTCGCATCAATAAACACTCCTAATAAAAATGCAATTTCCAATAGTTTAAGATCAACTTGTATAATATTCAATAAGTTTAGAAAGCAGATTTTTTTTTATAGGCTTAGAAAGCAGAATGTTAAGAAAGATGAATGAAGTCGTACCACAAGCCCCACGGATCTCCACTTCTCTCCATTCTTGCACAAGGGCACAGCAGCAACACATTAAATGAGAAAGAAAATCGTCAATAAAGCCCCCCTGCCATAGAATGTCAATGGCCAATGAAACATATAAGATACCAGAAAATGGAAAAACAAGTTTTACATAATTCTAAATTCCAAAAAATGCTTAACCTAAACAAATATATTTATATTTTTAAGTTTCCTTGTAAATTTGACAATCTGGATCCACTAAAAATAAATCAGAGTTGGCATAAATTTCCAGAAGAAAAGAAGAAACAGAAAGTAATAATGCCTAATACTTAGATATATTAACAATAGTTACTTACCTCCAACTAGTTGCTAACACATGTTTACCCTCAGAATAATGATATGATTATATTTCATCATGCAATGAAAAAATGATGCCTAAAAAACTTTTAGCTGTATTTTTAAATACAAGGCACAAAAAAGGAAAGAAAACATACCCTGATGTTCAACATCTTCCGAAGATTCCTCCTTATGCAGCAAGTATAGCAACAGCAGGATAAAATTAATGAATATGCCATCAATTCATTACATACTTCTGCAGAAGCTGAAACACACAAAGTTGAAATTATAGAAGCAAAACCTCTATTTTTAGTGTGATAAATGAACCAAATAGATAGCAAGAATAATTTTAAAACAGAGAGTATTTGCCACTTATAGGAACCTTAGTGTCAATTTAAATATATATATAGAAATCTCACAGTCAGTGAATATTTCCCCCTTGCCAAAAATAAAAACACACACAGACAAACAGAAATATGTCTCCATTACATAGGACTAACGTGTACGACAAAAATCAATTAAGCCAGAAGTGTAGTGCTATCTTAAAGACACAGGAGAAACTTCATTGTTGTTAAAATCCAACATATATCACTCCACTTCGGTCTTAACTATATAGAAAGTGCAGATAAGGCTTGCTTTAGTTAATTTGATGAAAAGGCTTTTATTTTGTTCGCTATATATATATAAGTTTTGGGAAAAGTAATGACAACCAAAAATGACATTTTTGGAGGTGAAAAATCTATATTGAATGTGGATAATGTTATGATCTTATTATCAACTCGGTCTAGTCAAATTCTAGCCTTGTTAGCAAAAAAACACAAGTGAAACACAATTCAGATATAAGTTCATCATTTTTATGTTAACAATACACTGTAGTTCACTTACATATTGGCCTGTTAGTTGCAGCAGTAGCAACCTTTGACAATGTCCCACAAGGATAGAAGCATGTCTTTATACCTGCAAATCAAATTATCCACTCATTACTTAAGATGAAAAGCACAGCAGGATTGGATAGCTCTGTTAAGATTGTTTGCCCCTTATTCTCTTGTTCTAAGTGCTGATAAGGGGAATGCTGATGATCCTCCCTCATTGTATTTGATAAGAACCTTGGGAGATCACATTACAAAAGTTACCTATTGTAGTTGGAAAGCCTAAAGCAATCCCATACATAACTTCTAATATGGGACCCAAATTCCATACATTGCAATTGGGTCCTAACAGTATTTCTCTTTTTCTTCAATAAAGTCTTTGAAGAAGAAGGAGGTTATTATGTTCATTGAAACTACAACCATTTTTACTAGAATTTAACACAACAAAATGCAAAAAGAATTTCAGATCCAACAATTACCACTAATAATTTCATGCACATCATGCAAGCCTCCCATTCCTATAACTTCAAATTCTCATGCACCTCAACAGAGGCATGCTGAGTATAAGAATGTGTATTAAGACAAAGAACGACCTCATGATAATAGGTAGAGAATATACAGGAAAGAAAAATAAACTACTAGTTTTCCCACAGTTCAAGTTAACAAATATGTCAATTAGGGGTTTTGCTGCACCATTCATTGAAAAGGCTGTTAAACAGTACTGCTAACTTAACTGAAAAGTACGAGGATGCCATTCTGATTAATAAGGCTACAGATACTGTGAACCACAATGTACTTCTAATAACCCTCTAGTTGAAGAAAGAAACTATTCTATTATAGCTGACCAAACCAAAGAAAATGAAAGTAACAGAACGAGAGAACATACAAAGATAAGGATCAGAACAACAAGCAAGTAAATCAGTATGCCAATCTTCCTGATGATATGAACCTCCAGTTGATAGCAGATCCTTTTCTGAAACTGATGATCTGTTTGAGCCCAGGCACATGAAGCATCAGACTCAATTCAATAAGTTAGTAATAATAAAACTAAAAACACTTTTTTTTTAAAGAAAAGTCGTCGTTGACAGCATGACAACACAATGAAAGATTGGAGGAAGCAGGACTGCAGAATACTTAGAGTTGTGTAAACTGGTCACAGTAACAACTAATAACTAATGGAAAACAGTGTCTTCCTAGAGGTCAGATGTGTAATGCTAAAAATTCATTTAACTACTATAATGTTGATCAATTGGTTTTCCCTGAGTTTACTCAAGGCTCATGAAAAGTGGACAAGTGCGATAAAATTACCTTGATGTGGAAAGAGTATCATTCTTTTTGTGATTTTTTTCATTAGAAGAATGAGCTTTGTCATCTGAGTAACTGTAGTCCCTATCCTCCACTTTTTTATGACTTTTTTCGGAATGATAAAGAGCTGCAACTTCCGTGACATCTAATAAATGTTGAATGAATTCATACTGATATATATCCATATTTGCTTGTGATTGTTGTAGCTCTACTTGAAGCTTCTCATTTTCTTTTTTAAGTGCTTCACTGAAAGAAAAGTTGGGGTAAGAACAGGAAAGAGTTTTCTTCAGCACCACAGCATCACCTACGTCAGGCTCAGGTTTCAAAATAACAGTCTGCATCTTTTGCTCCTCATCATCTAATGTATACTCACATTGATCCTTTTCAATAACTTCAAGTCTCTCCTGAATATTCCAAATAAGCAAGAGATTGTTAACAGTATGCAGACCAATTTGATGAACATAAATGTATCCATGAAATTACTATAAAAAAGTAGATTAGTCTTTGGGAAGGTTCAGAAATTTGCAAATTCTGATGTTATCCAACATAAAAATGCTGCAGCTTGTGTGAAACACCGTAATACATACAAGTCACAAACATGAGGATAAGGAGCTGGGATTTCATTGATGCTTAACGGATCATGAGGTAGAACTTGGGGCACTGACTTTTATATATAGTTGATTTTACAAAAGATAACTACGGCTATGATTGGATGCAAGAGAATGGACTGAAAGGAAAGGGATTAGAGGGCCTATTTTAAACATTTTAAAATAACCCTGATCTTGACTAATGAGCTGTTGGAGTTCTCCATTACACCAAATGCAACCTAATCCTTGGAGTTCTCCATTACACCAAATCCTTGTAGCATGTTGTGAAACACAAAGCATCAGGGGATATAGTTGTCAATTTACAAGGAGGGAAGAGATTTAATGCTTCATGCCTTCATCTCTCGATAAATTGAATTTGGAAAGAGCAATTGCTCAAATGCCATTAAGACAGTACTCTAAATGGATCCTTATAAATGCATATTTCATATATTCAAACACACTGCCCATTTAAGCCTTATGTAGTATCAAATAAACTGCATAATGCAGTTGACTTGCTGTTCAAATTCACATCTCATGCAACTCACCGATATTCCAGCGGGACTGTTGTAACTAATCAAAGAACAAACTATCTGGGAAATGTTGGATATGCTCAAACTAACATTGCTCAATAGATTTCTAAAGAAGCTAGCAATAACCTTCAATAAATGTTGTAAATCAGCCAACAGTTAATTATATCCCTAGGCAACACTTAAATTTTTCCTAATAATGTTAAATCAATGGCAAAACTAACAAAAACGATCTATGCAAACAATACACATTTGAAGTGGACATAACATGCTTTATCAAATAATAACTAAGATATTCAAATAATAATTCCAATGACTAATGAGTATTGAGTAAGACAATTAAGTACAGCAAAGAAATAGAGATACCCTGACTCGGTTATTGTCAACTAGCGAAATGAGAGGAACAAGGTGCAAGTATCTGTCAATTTCACTCTGAGCCTTTCTGAACTGATAAACAATGTTCCAACCCATGGCCAGCAAATAAAGATAGCTGCGATCTTGACAACTATTAACCAAAATGTAAGACCTTCTAAGGGCATCTTCTAGTTGCTCCAGAGGCTCCCGAGTTTCCGGGTACTTCTTAAGGTCCGAGATCTTGAGCTGTTCCAGCAAATTCCCTATCAACTTCAAATGCTGAGCAAACTGCCTACAATTCTTCTTGTGCATCCGTGCTGTACTTGCAGCTTTAACAATCATCCCAATTAACCTCACGGCATCTATGCCTGATAGCTGAGCCACATTTGCAAGCTCCCCAAAATATTCCCATGAAGATGCCATCCTCTCCAAATCAACTTAAAGTATCAATCTACATAAGCTCACATCATAGTTCCCAACATAAGACAAAACAAAGAAAAAGCACCAGTAATCCTTGATTTAATCTGCAAAATAGGAAAAAGGAAATGCAAATGATTTCCTGTTGCTTCTTGTGCACACAACTCAAAATATAGACTCAAAAGTTATATGATCTTAAAACCAAAGTAGAATTTAGATACCCGAGTTCATTTTTTCTTACCTTGGATTATGCAAATAAAATTAACATCTTGACTCAAGCCTTCGAAATCTTCCCCTCATGTTGTTCTCCTTCTTGGAAACTGCATTGTCCTTCAAGATCTTGTCACCACAACACATAGCACAATCAATTCAAGCAGCTGAAGAAAGAAAGCAGAAAACCGTAGCCAAACAAATCTTGAGAGTGTCAACAATTCTTAATCTCTAATTTACTCAATTCTAGAAACCAGCACCACCCAGTTTGAATTATTGAGCTAAACCGCAATTTTCACCAAAACCGGTTCAGATTAACCACACTTATTTCTTATTGATATGAATCATGTCCTCATCACTTATCTTCCTTAAGGAAATCAAGAACAGGATCCTGTTGTCAGTTAAGAAACCTCTTAGAATATTCAAAGCTTCATGCACACAATGCGTAACGGAACGGAACACTCATGCTTTAAACGGAAAGAGCAAAACATTCACTAAAAGAAAGAAGAAAAGAAGACTCACACGGTACACAACTAAGTCAAAATAAGAGAAAAAAAGGAACATGGAGTTGAAGTAATTGCAGATATTGCTTTGCGTGAAGGAGGTTTTGTTGTTGTGTAGTGTAGTAAGGAAAAAACAGAAACGTCCCCTGAGAAAGTCTCTCTTTTTTCTTGTTGTTGTCAGTTGTCACTTACGGTTTCGGTTCGGTGTTGCTTTGGGAATTGTGAAGTTGGTTTAGGAAAATAATTGGTTTTTTGTTCTGTCTCTGTTGTGTGCATTGCCAGGTTCCATCAAAACGCAGTTACGTAAGTGCCCTTCATTTGGGCATGTTATAACTTCACGACAGGGACACTGGAAGGGTAAAGTGTTTTATGTTTGATTTTGTTTGGCACTTAATTCAGGGAGAAAACTTACAAGGCAATCCAAACACGGTGTTAAGAATAGCATAGCATTAGAATCTGGTAGTTGATACTGACGTTGAACCTGTGTACGTGAATGAGTGAGTAGCTAGCAGCTTTCTTTCTATTTAGAGATGGCTCTATAAGTGATTAGTGCCAAGCCACCAACCTTAGTGTCTTCATCTTTTTTACGCCAAAATGAGGGGAAAATTCCTCTGTAATTTCTAAAAAACTGCATATCATCTCAGCTGTTAATTAATTTAAGATTAGATTACAGTAATATTTCCCAATATGGTTGAGTGGTAAGTATTGATAAAGGGAGAAGATGCATTTGAGAGAGGTAAGATCCTAAACGTAAAGTTATGTTTCAACTTTCAAAAGAAAAGATAACATACTTAATAAGGTTAATTTTGTATTTGGTGGTTGTAGTTTATTTGCTTAAAAATAATTCGTTATATGTAAAAAGGTAAAAAAGGGTAATTTTATTTACAATTTATTTTTTGACAAAATATTACATTTATTTTAAAATTTAAATTTCATTAATTAAATTAAATAATAAAAAACAAAAAATTGAAATAAATAAAATTATATTTAAAATAAAAATAATGTAAATTTAATATTAATAATAATATTAAAATAAAAAAAATACTAACATTCATATTTGAGCATGAAAAATTAAAATAAGTATACGTATTTAAGAATTAAAGTGTATATATACTAATCAAATAAAATGTCCATGCGTATTTTATATTTCAAACAGATCTTACAAATTTTTATACAAAACCTTATTCTCCAGCATGAAGATTTCTAATTTTACTTTAATAATGGTAGATTTAACAAATATTAGATCTTGATTTTAAAAAAAAAAATCAAGAATGTATATATTTTGTATCGATCCAAAATATATAAAAAAAATATTTATATTGTTTTACACAATAAATCAGTATATATATATATATATATATATATATGTATATTTCGGATTAAGAATTTACATATTTGCATTTGTTTTATATGATTTTGGCATTATTTTTAGCTTTGACGGTTGTACAAAATGCAACATCATTTTCAATTCTTCAACACTAAAACCACCCCAATGATCCAATAGACAGAACAAAGCGCAGTTAATGAATAAAAATGCATAAGATCATGAATTTCCACAAGCACTTTAGCTTTCCCCACCTCTTCAACCGGAATTTAGGAGCCGACAAAAAAGTTAAATTTTGACTCAAAAGAAAAAAAAAAAAAAACAGTGAAAAGAAGAATGCAATTGCACAGTTACAGAACCTAAAGAGTAATGGAATTCCAAGAAAGTCTAAAACTTTAGAACAAATCAAAGAAAACCCAGAAGCCAAAAATTGATTGAGAAAATTGGGGATGTGGGGAATGCAAAATTGTGGAAGGGGATGTGAACTCCACCACTATGGTTGATGGTTTCTTGAGAGGGGATGTTATTTGGGGGCTATGAGCAAGAGAAGGAATTTGAGGGGTTGCATAAATGGTTTTGAATGTTTGATTAAATGTTGGGTTGTGTTTATGGAGTGTATGGTGGGGATTTTGGTGGTTGAATATTCTTCTTGAAAGGAGTTCCAGATGGGAGGAGACAAGATTGTAATATAACCATTTTAGAAAATTGTGGTTGCTAATAGCAATATTGGGAGTGTCAAAAGAATTGCTATAATTGTAAAACTTTAGATGTTTTAGATGTTTTTTATTTTTTATATGCATAGAATATAAAAGATTGATTTTAAAAAAACTTTATCACATAATTATATGAGATTAAATTGGCACTATTCTACAAGATTTTGGCTTTCCTTTCTATTTCTCTTTAGCATTGTGTATCGTATTAACCTCCTTACCTGTATAGTGGAATGACTCTTTTACTAAACAAATCCTCTTTCACTTTATTTGTTTGTTATTTTCATGAAAAGTTTATCCATATGTTCAACTAATAGTGGATAATGGTAGTTGAATACTTGTTTCTATTTCTAAATGTGGTCCGGACTTATCTCTTTTTTTTTATGATGTGTTTGTTACTTCTCTACAAAGTCAAGAAAGACCTTTATAGTTCCATCTTTTCTGTCAACATTTTGCTTGAAGCTGGTCTGATTTGAAAGGTTAATTTGTACAAATCTGAGTTCTTGTCCTCCTTTAAAATTAACACAAGCATTTAACGGATATTTTTCCGTCTATTTGTTTCATTAGTGATCTTGACTATTTATCTTTTTTTTTTCTAGAGTTGTTAATTAATTGATTATATTGAGTATTGAAATGAATTTAAAGTGTTTTTAGAGAATTTAAAGTGTTTAATAGATTATATTAGTATTAGGACACTAATGTTTCAAACTTAATGATTCATGTGTTACGTGATATACACAGGATGTGTGGTAAAAATCATCTAAAAATTAGGTGAAAGCTGATTTGTTAATTTTAGCTAGTTAAAAGCTAAAATGGTTTCAAATTCGTTTGTATGGCAAAAAACTAAAACCTTTTTTAGAAGTTGCTAGCTTTTTTAAAAAAGTTACTCCAAGTAGCTCTTTCAAAATATCTCCTATTTTTATTTTCTATTTTTAGTTACAATTTTACCTTTCATTAATTAATAGATTGTTTCTCACTAATTATCTCTTCTCACATAATACAATCTGTCTCTTCTTCATTTCTCCCTCCTTCATTAGTGTAATTATGATTTAAATATATAATTATAGAAAATTATAATTTAATTATGTAATTCAAAATTTATATACTTAATTATAGAAAATTATAATTGAAATATATAATTATAGTAATTATAATTTAAATATATCATTATAATTTAAATATATAATTATACAAATTTATAATTGAAATACATTATAATTTAAATATGTAACTAATTTATATTATTAAAATTTGTTATAATTATTTTAAACACCTTGTTGTTGATCTAATGATTAATGAAACATTTATTTGTTATTTTACAACTTCTAGCTAGTTGATCAACTAGTTTTTTCAAATACTTACAACTAGTTTTTCAGCTTTTAGTTAATTTTTTAGCTTTCACCTAGCTTTTCAGTTAATTTTTTCAAACATGCCCTAGATCAACAATGAAGTACTTAACATAATTGTAATACATTTTAATATCATAAATTGATTACATATTTAAATTATAAATTATTATAATTACATATTTAAATTATAATTTTCTATAATTACCAATTATAAATTACTATAATTATATATTTAAATTATAACTTTTTATAATTAAATATATAAAATTTAAATTATATATTTAAATTATAATCAATGGAGAATGAATGAAAGAGAGGTTATGTTATATGATGAGGAAGAATTAGTGAAGACAATTTATTAATTAGTGAAGAATAAAGTTTGTAAAAGATAGATGAAAATAAGAGATATTTGAAAAAAACTACACTGCTTATCAGAAAAAGTTGATGGATACCTAAAAAAACTCATTTTGTTAAGCTGAATTAAAGGGTCGACGGGGTTGTATTTAGAAATTTTCAGTTTTTACTAATTGCACCCTTTGTATAGTTTGTTTTTGAAACAACTCAACAACCTTGGCCCAAAAGATTATTTACAATACTCAACTCCTAGTCCACTAAACTCGCCAATCTACATTCCATCACTTGTATGTAACACACTTAAATCCAAACATATCTATAAATAAATAATCATATTTTAAACAAAATCAAAACATAATTATATACCCCATAACAGAATATCCCATTGATAATTAATTAATTACACTTGATTAAATTTAATATCTCTTTTTAATTATTCCATACACTTATTAAATAACAGTTAACACACAGCACTTACATTTTCCTAACCCAATTAATAAAAACTTAATATATTTTTTCTACATAAATTCAATTATGGCATGACCACACAACTACCTTTTTTTATATATATAAATTATAGAAAATAGTAAATGACATGAAAATATTTACTCATATATCCTTAGTTTTCAATTGCACATATTCTATCATATCTCTTGAGGTGCATCTCCCGTACCCATGTTCTTAAACTTTTTCTCAATTGGTAAAAAATAATGTTGAAAGTTTATTGCAGTTTTATCCTCACAATTAGCTAAAAAAACCTCGTCAATCATCTAAAACTTTTTCTTTTTTACTTTTATTTTTATATTTGATAATCTTAATTGTCTATATTTTTTAACTTTTCTCTTTCTAAATTAAATTTCAATATTTTTTTCAAAAAATGTCAATAGATGAAAACAACTTATATTAAAAAGTAAATATTCATTATAAAACTAAATATAATTTACATATTTAAATATATTTATCAAAATTTTAATTAAAAATAATGAAGAGAAATCAAATTGTGCTGATATAATTTTCACCGACTATGATATTATCTTTATAATGTTTTATATTAATTCACAAATATTTGATACCTCATTATATACATTAAAATTCGTAATATGTACTTTTAATATGTTCCTGCACATGTCGAGTAGGCCTCCTTCCTCGCTGCTTTTGACTTCTTATCCAACAGTTTTCTCCAAGTCAGTACATGTGAGGTACTATAAAAGCACTTTGACATTCAATTCAGAGGGTGTGCAAACCTATGCACGTGTTTTATTATTTATAGTGGTTACCTCTCTGGGCTTGGGTTCGTAAAATTATCTTCATTGAGGCTAACCAACCATTTCTGAATTCTTCCACACTTGAGAATGATTCAGAATGAGCTCTCTTAATGGCTAATGTTCCATCTAAGTCAAAGGTTCCTTTGTAGACATTTCCAAATGCACCAGAACCCAGCAAGTAATCTTGGCTAAAATTTTTGGTTGTTCTCTCTAGTTCCTTAAAATCAAAACACTTCAATGATATTTTATCGTACTCAAAGCTTTTATGTTCCTTTCCTGCAATGCAACAATGAAAAAAACATATCTTAAAAGATTCAGTGTCACCTTAGGTGAAAGAAATACTTGGATTTGTAAGAATTTCTGCTATACTTGGTTGATGATTTTTTATTTATTTGATTTTACAACTGCAGCTCACTCACCTTCCAAAGTCTTTCTTTGCTTAAGAAATGGAATGACCTTTCTCCTGAAGAGGCAATAGAGGAAGGCCACTACCATTGTTGTTAAAATGCCAGCAATAAATTCCAGCAACATCTTTAGTACAGATCACTCCTATTTTTCAAAGGTGATTTGTGCTATGGCAGGTGCTAAAGCCTCCACAAAAAATTTTTAACATCAAAATTTGCAACCAACTTAATGACTTTCTCCAAAAACTACTAATTTTGTGACATTCCTTATGCTAGCTTCATTTGGGAACCATGTCACATAGCAGATTGTTGCATGTCCTTGTTTTTTAAAAGGCACTCACAAAATTTGGCTTACTTGGTCATATATTGGGCCGGCATATAAGCCAAGACATTCCCATTTTGTAATAATGAAAAACATAATCTATCATAAAGCATCCACATTCATAATCAACAAACAAAAGAAAACAAATGATAACTTATCTGTTAATAGAGTGACTCTAACAGCTTATTTTTTTATTAAGGTGCAATGGGAAATTAGAAATAGATAGTATTATAGTACTATTGAGGAATAAATATTCGTACCTCTTGTTGCTTTGTGCATGCTTACAAAGTTGAATATACATGCCGGAATAGACTTCAATATAAGTATCCCAAGTTCACTATATTATATGATAATCATAGTAATATATGGGACTGACCAGATAAAGTTTGTTTGATTAGCAATTTGCTAACATCCTTTAGTATTTGGCTTGCCCTGCATAGTTCGCTTATGTTTTTAGCTTAATTATTGTAATGGCGTAATCGATGTTATTAATTATACTTTATTGATTTTCTTTTGTCATTTTGTATTTATTGACCATATTGTTTAATTTTTTAACTTTACTGGAATAGTTCCTGTGTTCTTTTTGGTGGAGATTACATATATACTCCTCTAGAAACCATCTAGATAGAGTACTGTAGGATCACATCCAAAATTCCTATGAGCTAAAACTTCTTCTTCCAAATGATGTAGCATCACATCCAAAACTCGAACCTCGTAACTACTAATTAAGAGTGGGAACAACCGATACCATGTGCTCGTTTTGCATTTTGTGTAAAACAAAAAAATAACTCAATAATGGTAAAATATCGAATCTGAAGAGAGAGAAAAAATATGCAGGACTGAAAATAATCAATACATAACTTTTTTTTCAAATTTTTTCCTACCTGTATCTATCGTTATGAAAACCGGTTTAGTTACTAAGGTAGTGAACAATGTTAGATCGCTATTTTGTAAGTGTCGAGCGGGTAAGTCAGATTTGGTGGTACCTAGATTTTAAATCTAGCTTAGTAAAAATTCTACTTAAACCCAATTCGTTCAATAACTCCTTCATAGTGCAAATGGGAAATTGGTCTTTAATAATAACCACGTTCACTGCCTTATAGTCAACACAAAACCTCCATGTGCCATTTTTTTTAACCAACCAAACTGGCGAAGAAAAAGGGTTGTTACTAGGAACAATTATGCCATCTGTTAGCATGTCTTGGATAATATTTGTCATAGCTTCTTTTTAGGAGTATGGGTATTTGTATGGTTAGACATTAATGGGTGGTGTGTTAGGAAGTAGAAGGATATAATGGTCATGAAAACAGGAAAAAGGTAGTCCATTAAGTTTTTGGAAGATTGTAGGGTAGTTGAGGAGAAGCATTTGGAAAGCCATGGGTAAGTGTTTGAAGGAGTCAACAAGGTGGGGTGTTTCAAAAGTGGTTTCAATAGAAAAGTTTGATTAAAAGGTAAGCAATCAAAATGAAGCAATGGAATTGGTGTGAAGGGAATGACAAAGTTTGGGGTAGGATGAAGGTGTTGAGGATAGAGGTGTGGAACCAGTTAAGGTGATCCAAGAAGAATTGTGGTTAAAGGAAAAGCCAGCAATAAAAAAATAGTCAAAATAGGGCCTAATGTAGATAACCATTCTAGACCCAAAACAATATCAACGCCCTCAATTGGGTAAAGGTAAGAAGGAATGTTGAATTTATGGCCTTGCAAAAACCTGCACACTTTAAGTGCTCTCCATTTCCAACCGTAACTTTCAAATTGGGGCTAGGGTCAATTTGTAGTGCCAAATAAGTTGCAATTTGTGGCCATAAGATATTATGAGAGCTTTCTGTGTCTAAAAGGACCATACCTTATAACCCAACAATATGACCATGAAACTTTAAGGATTTAGCTAAGGGTTGACCTAACAAAGCTTGGGGGATAATTGAAAGTGAATGGTTGTTGAAGTGCAAAGTTTTCTACACTACTACTGGCAAAGGCCACTAGTCTTATGTAGTATTTGATAAATATCGAGACAATCCCATAAGGACTTAGATGATACTATGAAAATTTTCATACTTTTTACTTGTAACAAATAAAGGATGAATTTTTATACTAACAACTACTAAGACAAATGTAAATAGAAGCATGAAGTAAAGTAATTCGTTACACTGATAATAAGATTTAGTTGAGTTTTGATTTCACCATACCATCCCTCAAATGCATACAAAATCATCATTTACTACTCATGTTCTTATCACTCATAAAAGTACCCTTAACCCCAATTCCTTGCAAGCAAGGGACTAAGCTATTTGAAATTTAGACTATCGATCTCTCGCATAATCTAAAGTTAAATAACTTGCATTAAACATTAGAGCTCAAGACGACCAATGGATTTAGTCTCTCCCGAGCAATAAATCACATTGGGAGCTCTTCTTATTTTACAAGTCAAAATTCTTTCTCAAGCTCATTCAACAAATAAAATCCACAAAATACAAGGACTAAAACATAAGGTACATAAGAACACTAACAATGTATAATAAACTTTGATTAAGAGAATAAAATATACGAAAGAATTCAGGTATAGTTACATCAAATCCTAACCAATGATGTGCCTAACCATGAGGATGGATGACATGATTTATGGATGGGAGGTACAAAAATGGAAGGAAAAGTTAAAGAAAGGGTGGAAGAATCGAATTTGGAAGTGCCTCTGGATGTAAAAGTACCTTTAAATAGGCCTCAGAATGCAACACCACCACCCAACGTTGACAAAGTAGTCGTTGGGTGCCAAGACAAACTTGGGAACTAATTAACCTAAGCGTTAGTGGTTGCTGGGTGTTTGGGTTGTAACGAATGTAATGCTCTCTATTTTTACGGTGTTGGGTGCCCAAAAGGTGAGAACTGGACGTCTGGAGCTTGGTCACAATGCCAAAAATCCTGATTCTTCTGACATATTTTCCCTCTTTCTCAAAACCTGACTCAAAAAATAGAGAAGCAGGAAAATAACGGTAAAATATGGATAACTGTAAACCTAAGACTAATTTCCTAATTAGATCTAATTTTAATTAAAAATGGATAAAAACAAGATCTTAAATGAGATGGAATTTGGATAATTGCTCTATTTTACCTATGTAAAAATGGGTAATATAGGCAGTTATCAATGGTCTTGACAGATTCACTATTGGCTAAGGTTCACCTTTAGGGTCAATTTCATGATCCATAAGAATTAGGAAACAAGTATTATAACACTTGTGACCTACAACAAATTTTTCATCATAGTAATAACAAAGTTCTTGTGCACGATGTTCTTACATGTGGGTTGAGGTGATTTCTTTATGGGATGGGTTAGGCAGTTTGGTGGGGTGGATAGTGGTTATATGAATATGGTTAGTTGAAGGGGGTAGTGATAGGGTAGGATGGTCTAAGTTTGTCTTCAATAAGTTTAACCAATCCTATTACATGGGCAATTGAATATGGATAGAGGATAGCTAATTCCTTGCAAATTTTTGGAGTAAGTCTCGAGATAAAACAATTAAGAATGGCCTCTTGACTTAAGCCCACAACTTTGTTACATAACCTTTCAAAAGCTGTTTGATAATTTGAGATAGAACCAATTTTTTGTAACTTAAATAATTTAGCTGGGTGATTTTTAAAAGTTGAGGACCCAAAACATAACTCCAATGACCAAATAAATGAACCCGAATAAGAAAATTGATGATTCTAAGACATCCATTTAAACCAACTTAGGACATCGCCACACATATAAAAAGCAACCATGGATAAATGATTCTCAAAGGGAATCTAATAGTAATTGGTTAGCTTGGAACAACCAATCAAGAGGTTTAGAGCCATCAAAAGGGGACAAGGTCAAGGTTAGGTGATTGTAAGGTGGGGTTAGTGGGGTAAGAGGTGGGTAACATGGGGTTGAAAAAAATAGGTTGGGGACAAGTGTAGGGTTTGGCTAAAAAATGGTGGAAATAGGAGTGTTGTAAGAGGTGTGGTCACATAATGTGGTGTGTAATTGGGGGAAGCAACAAATGTTATTGGGGACGATAATATTGGGGTGGGTGTTTGAGTAAGGATGAGGTTAGCCAACTTATGTTATAGTTGGCTCAGAATGGATTGTAGAGACTCCTAACGTGCTTTAATCACATTTTGAAACTACAGCTGACTGACTGCATGTTGCTGCTACTGAGAATCAATTTAGAATTGCAATGCAACCACCTTCTTCATGAGAGCTAGAATGGCCTCACTTAGATCCTTGTGTTCAACCTAGAGGAGGCATGTTGGCGATTGAATAAAAACACCAATGGTAGACTTGGAAAATTGAGCTGAAACTAGAAAATACACTAAGCTAAGAAGATTAGGGCAAAAGAGAGGCTAAATATTTCATTCTCTACTTCCCAAGAGAGTGAGGAACCATTTATAGGAAATATAATTAAAATCCAATTGCTAACTGTGAAATAGACTAAGCCCATAAGGTATATAAACATTATAGTTAAAACTACAAAAACATAACAAGGATGCTAACAGTAACATATCCAAATGGGCCTACTATTGTTGCGTTTGGGCTTGCTAACAGTTAGTGAATTATTGGTCGAATCGGTTAATCCAGTTTAACATGATCTATATATAAAAATGTAATATATATATATATATATATATATATATATATAACAGTTTTCACTTCCCACATTCGCAAATCGCATTAAAAAATGAAACAAAAATAAATAAAGTAAGAAACAATATCATTTTAATTTTTTTTAAAAAAAGGCCCTAGCTCAACCCAGCTTGAGTCAACCTGATGCAGTTGCTAGTTTTTGCAGGAATTGGTTGGCTCGAAATGAGTCAATTGCATATTTGATTTGTCGAAGAAACCGTCCTAGTAATGTGGCAGGTCTGATGGAACCGATGCGAACTGATTTTCACAACTGTGCATGTATCCTCTAATATCAACATAATACTCCTCCATTTTTAATTAAGTTGCATTTAAGATTAAATTAAAATAATTAAAACAGTTATTGAATTTTTTTTATTTAATGAAATTTATTGCATTGGCATGATTAAAATGAGAGATGAAAACTTTCTTAAGAAAAAAAAAATCATCTTCCATTTACTAGAAAACAACAATTGTATCATTGAAAATAATTAATATTATACTGAACCATGAAAAGAAAAAGAATGATAATAAAACAAATATTCTTAAAAATCTGACAGTAAAAGAAAAAACACCAAACTATTTGCGTCTTCTCCTAAGAAAAAAATAGTATGAGTTGAAAATAGTTTCCGCTTCCTTCCTTGTGACGTGTTGAGTCAATATACGTATCTTGCACTAATTAAATCATAATTTGTATTTTTGTTTGCTCTCATTTGCAATTTTTTTCTTCACCTGTTAAAATTTCAGTTTTAAACTTTTGGCTCACTATGCAATATACATTTCTATTCCAACATTTTTAATGCATAATAATCTAATCTTAGGTTGTCTTTTTGTATATTAACTTTAACTCTGCTCTATTTTCTATCCTATCTTTCTACAAATGGACTCCATTCTAGATTAACTTTACATAGTGACAGGTACTGACATTCAGGGATGAATTTCAGAAACTTAACTAAAAATTGAAACAAAAATATGAAAAGCAATCTTTATTGTTTTTATTTCAAATAAGGTAGAAGTTGTTATAAAAATAACTAGAAAAAATTCACAATTAGTTTAGCCAAACATATTTATGTTTCCAGAATGTATTTCAAAACTAATTGCAGAAACTGCCAACCACCCTAGACAGGGCTTAAATCAATGATTTTGTGTTGATTGATATTTCATAATTATACATGCGATTATCCGTCTTAATATGTGGATCTTCACCACCTTTGATTTGTTTATTTTGTGTTGATTCACATAAGGAAATGCTTGAATTGAAATTTTCCAGTGTTATAGCACACATAGGGACAGGGTGTGAAATTTCAGAAGCATAAACCATTCACAGCCCTTAACCAAGTTGAATTTATGGCAATTCATATTAAAAAACTTTGTTGCAATAACAGCAATTATCTAGCTTAAGCAGGAATGATTGTTCTTGTTATGCAACCCCATTTAAGTTTATAAGGGAGGCCAATCCAAGAGTGCAGTATTCTTTTAATCACGGTAAAGATATGTGCTTCATGGCTTGATAACATCAAAGGAGGAAAACAAACACATGCTTGATATGTTGCACGGTTTATACTAATGGTATGAACACATGGAAATTCTTAGAAAATAATTAAACAATAACATTAGAAATAAAGAGAATGAATCAATTCTAGCAAAGAGGTTAAGGTGGATTCGAACTCACCAAAATAATATTCGTGCTGAAGTGTATCAAGGCTTGCAATATGCTTTACATGTAGGAAAAACAACTACAGGTATTCATTATGACATACATTCTCACAACATAATGTTAAATTATCACATTTAATTCTAGCACATGTTTTTCTATGAAGAAAATGTTGGGAAAAGAACAATATTACCTTCATCATTTATTGGCAGTCGTCGAGACTTGACACAACGTTATGAGGATGGTATGACTATTGTTTTTAATGATGGAAAACCAGATATTTTCCTTACAATGACATGTAATCCTTCTTGGAATGAAATATCATCGGAACTTGGCATTCTTCAATTGCTGCAAGGTCATCCAGACTTGCTAGGAAGAATTTTTAAAGCAAAATTTGAGCAGTTGAAGAAGGATGTCATTAATAAAGGTGTTATTGGAAAGGTTAAAGGTTACATGTATGTCACCAAATTTCAAAATCGAGGTCTTCCACATGTTCATATGCTATTAATCTTATAAAGCAATGAAAAATTATGAGACCCAGAAGATTATGATAGCATCATTAGGGCAGAAATACCAAAGATTGAACAAGAACCACAATTGTATACAGTTGTACTAAAGCATATGATCCATGGACCTTGCGGGACTTCTAATCCTAGATCCCCATGTATGAAGAATGGTAAATGCAAGAAAAGATATCCAAAACAATTCTTAGATGATACACGACAAGGTAATGACTCATATCCAGAGTATAGACGACGTTTCAATGAACCAATATCTATTAATAGAAATCTCACTATGATAATAGATGGGTGGTACCTTATAATCCTTGGTTACTGTTAAAATATGATTGTCATATAAATATTGAAGTATGCAGTAGCATCAAGAGTATTAAATATTTGTATCAGTATGTTTATAAAGGTCCTGATCGAGTGGCAATAGAGGTTCATAGGGGATCAACTCTGGATGAGGTTCAACAATACATTGATGCTAGATGGATCTGTGCTCCTGAGGCTTTGTGGAAGATATTTAGATTTTCCCTTTATCGATTATATCCATGCGTTGAAAGATTACAAATTCATTTACCAAATCACCATCAAGTGCGATTCTATAATCATCAGCGCATAATTGATATATTAAATGATGACTACAATTCCAAAACAATGCTCACACAATTATTTGCCTTGAATTGTAGAGATCCACGAGCTAGATGTTATTTGTATAGAGAGATTCTAGAGCATTATTATTGGCATAAAGAAGATAAGGAACGGTACCGAAGAAGGTAAAAAATGAAAGTTATTGGTTGTATTTATACAATATCTCCTTTAGAAGGCAAGAAATTCTACCTACATATTTTGCTATCTCATTTAAGAGGTCCAACTAGTTGGGAATTCCTACTCACAGCAAATGACACATGTTTTCCTACATTCAAAAAATCAGCTGAGCAATAGGGCTTTTTAGAGATTGACAATAGTATTCGTGAATCCTTAATTGAAGTATCACATTTACGAATGGCTTGCGCTTTAAGGATATTATTTGTCACTATTCTAATTTTTTGTGAACCCACTAATGTTAGGAACCTATGGAATGAGTTTTATCCCCACATGGTAGAAGATTATCCTTCAACAAGCACTTCTGTAAGCATAAATATGATTAATATGCTACTTAAAGATTTAAATAACCTTTTGATTCAGCATGGTAAACAACTCACAAATTTTGATTTACCATCGTTAACATTTGAAGATACTAAAAATACTGCAATTCCTCGAGTTATACAAGAAGAATTAGCAATACAAGTGCCAAATGAAGATGTAGACTCTATAAAAAAGTTAAATCATGATCAGTTCATTGCTTTCAATGCCATTCTTGATGTTATCAACCATAAACAAAGTCAAGTATTTTTTGTCGATGAGCCAGGTGGAATGGGTAAAACATTTCTTTATCGTGCTTTAATTGCACAATTAAGGGGTCAACACAAAATTGTGTTGGCCACTGCCTCATTTGGGATAGCTACAACACTATTACCTGGTGTCCAAACTGCACATTCTCGATTTAAGATACCTATTAATATAGAGCCATAGTCCTTTTGCTCAATAAGTAAACAATCAGACCTTGCAAAGCTCATTAGAAAAACAACAACAATAATTTGGGATGAAACACCTATGATTAATAGATATGCTTTAGAAGCATTAGATTGATCATTGAGGGATCTTTTCGATTTGGATGCTCCATTTGGTGGGAAAGTAATGATATTAGAAGGGGACTTTTGACAAGTACTTCCTGTTGTTCAAAAAGGTACTAAGGCACAAATGATTTTAGCATGTATTATCAAGTCTCCTTTATGGGTTATCACAAAAGTCCTACATTTACGGCAAAACATGCAATCATTACAAGACCCAACTTTTGTTGAATATCTCATGCGCATTGGAGATGGTATTGAGCCTACCAAATATAATGACATAGTTAAAATTCCTCATCAACTTGCAATAACATGGGAAGGAGAAAGTTCAATACAAAAGCTTATACAAGAAACATTTTCCCAATTGGAATCACACACATGGGATGCAACTTATATGGTACAAAGAGCCATACTGACACCGAAAAATGATGATGTTCAACAACTTAATAACATGATTATTAATCAATTTCCAGGAAAAGAACATGAGTTTTTATCATTTTATGAGGTTGAAGGGGATACACACAACTTATATCAACAAGAGTTCTTGCACACTATAGCCCCAGGTGGTTTGCCTCCACATGTTTTAAAGATTAAAAAAAGTGCACCTTTGATGTTATTACGAAACATAGATCCTAAATCAGGGCTATGTAATGGAACAAGATTATTGTGTCGAGGATTTTTTAGGAACATGTTAGATGTCGAAATTCTAATAGGCACAATAATAGGAAAAAAAATTTCTTGCCTAGAATCAAACATAAGACAATAGAAAATTTAGGACTTCCCTTTGTTCTTAGTAGAAAAGAATTTCCTATGAAATTGAGTTTTGCAATTACAATAAATCAATCGCAAGGACAAACCATACCAAATATTGGAATTTATCTTCCACGACATGTTTTCAGTCATGGTCAATTATACGTTGCTTTATTAAGAGGTGTTTCCCAAGCTACCGCAAAAATCCTTATTAAAGAAGTACAACTTGATGAAGAAGATGGGAACTTTACAAAAAATGTTGTGTTTAAATAAATTTTATTGTCTCAAACTAAGGTACATACATATTTTTACATGTATTTTTGTATTCATGCTTAAGGTTATAATTATGCAATTTAATTAACTAAAACATTATTAAATTTACAAATTTAGTTTAACTGAATCAATTAAAGGAGATTTTAATTACTCCAAAGTCATTTTAACATTACATAATTAGTAGATACATTTTGTTTTTGTATATTTTATTGGTCCAATTATAGTCAATTTTAATCATAATCAATTTTAATTATAAATACATTGAAACAACTCTTAGATAAACAAATTCGATAGATTCAATTATATAGAATTTAGTATTTCTCAACTTATATTATCTGTTTTTGTATATAGTGGAAGTCTTTTGTATACTATTACAAGTAAAGTTAATATAATGTACATAATTAAATATACAAAATTAAAATAAAAATGCGAACATGTCATATTATATGCAAAAAAAAACGTCAACATTAACTTCACTTCAATTCCATCTTATTCACTTCACAACCATAGTTTCTTCTATTTACTATTTAATAAAAGAAGGTTTTGATTGCCCAACATGTCATATTTTTATTGATTTTTCTTCTTGCCAAAGTTTGCTACTATGTGTATATACTAGTATCACTTACTATTATGCAATACTCCCTCTTGATTCATATATAAACAAAAATACTTAAATTCATACATATTAAGAAAATTAGTTATTATCATTTAATTTCATTAATCTCTAGTACAAAATAAGGATATTTATAAAACACTCTTCATTAGAACTTGATATTATGAATAAAAAGAATTGTAATTAAATGAATGTTGTTTTATAAATAATAACATTAAATAAAGCAAAAGTAATTGAGTTTACTTATATGTGAGTCCAAAATAAAATCTAACTTTTTTACTTATACATGAGTTTACAGGGAGTATCAGTATACAACCCAAGTAAATAAGCTAGTTTGAAATTGAAACATTATTTATGCCAAAAGAATCTTTTGGAGTTTATATATTCTCAATGGTGTCATATTTTCTTTTATCTCATTTTCTAATTCGAGTATTTTAATTTTTGGAATCAACATGTTTATTATGCTTCCAATGTGTTTTAGACGCGTCTACAATTTTAGAATGTGCAACCGGAGTATCATTAATTTTTGTTGGAGAATTAAGAGCTGGTATGTGACTTAATTAATTATCCTTTTTAGTCATTAAATACATTTGATAACCAGTCGACTAAGCTTTCTTTATGAATTATCTTTTGAACTTTCAGTTAACATTCTTTTATACTATGATTAAGATAAGATAACGATAATTCATTTTAACTAGTATTGCAGTTAATATTTGTTATTACTACTTTACTCAATTATCTTAATTATTAAGTTTATTTTTATTAAAATTACTTTACACACTTAATTAAGTTTGTTTTTTTATTAGTATCAACTTTTACCTTATTTCCATTGTTGTATGAGAGAATCATGGTGGATCATTTTCCCTTTTAATCTATTCTACTCATTATGCTATTTAATCTATTATACTCAAATTTTGTATTAGAAAAATATTTTATTATCAAATATCATTTCTCAAGCAAAGAAAAAAGAAGAGTCATAACTCAAATTTTTTTAACTATTTTCTAAAGAGCTATTTCTCTGAAACAATATTAAACAAAGTCAAATTAAAATTTAGAGAATCATAACTAATACAATTTTTTCAATAGTTGTCCTTTAAAAAAGACCAAGTAATGATGAACAATGGATAGTAAAACTATAAACAGAGAACATATTCATATGGAAAAGAAACTCATGTAATAGAGACAATCATATTTTGATTTCTAATAAATGATAAACAATCTTACTTCTTCCTCATTTAATTTTTAAATTGCAAGGCTTTGACGTTAGTAAAGAATCAAAAGAGAGTGTACAAAATTTAGACCAACAAATTCTATTGAGAAACGAAAAGAAAGGGAGAAGAATTGTTATCACAAGATAGAGTGAGCGGAGTGTTACAGAAAAAAAAATTGCAAACAAAAAATGTCAACCATATTTTTTTATAGGCCAAATGCTAGTATTTAATATGTTAATTTTTGTTAGTGGAGAGATTCGAACCCACAACCTCTTTTTCCTCCTTCTCCCCACAACAAAAAATGTCAAGCATATAGGATTAAACCCACCCTTTCAACGATTCCACTATTTTATTTGTCTTTTTTTCAAGGTCCCGAAGAAGGTGACTGATGTTATCCAATCTTTGCAAAGAGGTTTCTTATAATCCCATAAAATAGTCTGGATTAATTGGGAGCAGGTGTGTACAAAGAAGGATAAATGAGGTATGGGAATAAAAGAAGCTGTGACATTTAATAAATCTCTGTTGAGCAAATGAAGCTAGAGAATCTTGCAGGGTGGTAGAGCTTTATGGATTAGATTGTTGGAGGTGAGATATGGGCAACAAATCAGGAGGAATTTAACAGTTCATAGTAGTAGTGGAGGATCTCAATGGTGGAAGGACATCCTAAAAATTTTGGCAAATGAAGGGAATGGTGATTGGTTTCTCAGAGAGGTTCAACCGATAGTAGGGAATAACTCATTGTTTAAGCTTTGGGAGGGGGATCAGAAGGCGATTGAGGGGCTTAAATCTCTTTTTCCTAGGTTATATAATAATCTATCTAATCATAGAGAGACATGTATATCTGAAGTGGAGGAATGGTGTAACAATAGGTGAGTTTGGTGCCTAAGGTGGAGGAGGAAACTTTTTGGTTGGAAAGGGGAGCTAGTGAGAGAGTCAGAAGGCGTATTGGAAGGGGTTGTTTTGAGATAGGAGGTGGGGGATGGGTGGAAACGGGGGGTGAGTCAGAGGATTTTTGAGATGTACCTAGTAAAGGAGGCATACCATTTAGTAAAAAGGGTGGATCATGCTAATGTTTCTTCTTTTTTCAATAGGTTATGGAAGTCAAAAGCCTCATCTAAGGTGTTGGCATTCTCTTGGAAGGTGGTTCTAAACAAATCCCATCTAAAGTGGAGTTGGCAAGGTGGTCTATCCTTCCATTGTCTGAGACATCTTGTCCCCTATGTGGCCTAGCCCCAGAGTCTGTGAGTCATTTACTCTTTTCTTGTAAATGTTGCTATTTAGTTTGGATGCTCTGCTATAGGTGGCTCGGGTATAAAACAGTTTTGCCAGAGGATAGTGAGATGAGTTTTCGGCAATTGCCAGTAATATGTAATTCATCTAGAAAGGAAGTCAACCATATGCTTAATGTTATTTGGTTATCAGTGCTATTGGGTATTTGATTAATTATGAATGAGGTAACCTTTAAAGGAAAGTCTTTCCTTAGTGAAGAAATATGGCAGATGGTCATGCAGAGATTTTAGTTGTGGATCAAAGGTTATTGTAAGGTCTTAACAGTATCATTTGCAAAATGGTTCTTACAATTGCTCTTGTGCATGAAGTGGTTGAAAGTATAGGGGGTAGGTAATTGAAGATTGTAAGGGGGTCATGGACACAACAGTGGTCTAATAATGAATTGGCTTCCACCATAAGGGGAATTAATATTAGTGATTGGTTGGTGGAAAAGTTCTTCTCATGGACAGAATGTGTCAAATGTTGTAATCCTTACTTGTTCACTGTCATATCTTATGACATGTGACAATTTGAAGCTTAATAAAGTTTACTTTTTACAAAATAAAAAAAGAGGATTGACACATTGTAATTTTTAAAGAAAGAGAAAGTAAAATTTTAAAATTTAAACTTAATTTTAATTTTTAATTTAAACAAAAGTAATTTTTAATTGAATAAAGTTAGTTTTATAAGGTGATAATATCCTTAAATAAATATAAAAAAATTACTGAATCACGCCACATACCACATGAAAATCCTCTAAAGATAGTATAAGGAGGAAAATCCTTCTGAAATTTCGCAAATGATGCTTGTATGGTGTGGGATATTCACGCATCACTCAAGAAGATTTGATTTCACATTTCATGCGGTTCAGATAACTGATCTTAGATATAAAAAAGTATGCATCTAACTATTTATTTATACATTACTTTTAAAATATTAATCGATAAAATTAGTTAATTTATTATATATAAAAAATTATGATTAAATTATTATATTAATTGATAAAATTTTTTTATATCAACCATGTATAAGTGTTTTTGTCACATAATTAAATGGGAATTTCGAGATTTAAGATTTGGGATGTTTCGGCTATCGATAAATTATAACCTTAACGTAACAAACCATGAATTGTAAGATTTTCAATAACTATGGTAGGAAACATGGTTAGGTGTGTGTTGGTTATTTAGAAATCAAGAAACATGTGTTTATATTTACCTATAAGGTGCAGTTATTGAAACATATAGTGAAAGTTGATTAAAATTTTATCATGCAATGATTGTCTTAAATGACTCCTTGTCTTGTTGGTTTCAAGAATCATGGATCTGCCTATAATCATTACGAGGGGATGATTATTTAATGTTCAGTTGTTAGCTATAGGAAGGAATTGTGGTTATTTGGTGCTTCAACATTTTTTTTTGTCCAGGTTTCTATTATATTATGTGTCCCTATTAGTATTATTTGTTTTAGGCTTTGGTTTAAAAGAAAGAGATTTTAATAGAGAAGTGGGAAGAAAATTACATATTAGGGTTGGTTTAACGGAAAAAGAGAAGGAAAATAATTTTATTTTTTTTGTTAAAAATAGAGGAGGAATTTTAAAAATTAATTATATTTTAAAGCTATGTGACAAACTCCACATCAACCTTGGTATTCTCAAGTATCTAATTGTGTCTTGTGGGCAAATATATAATTTTTTGGAATTTTTTTCTCATCTTCCACATACAAGTTGTTAATAATGTTTATTTTTATTAGTGACAAAGATTGAATTTACAACTTTTTTTATCTTTTTTCTTTTTTAACCAACCAAGTCACCTTATATCTTCCACACTTATGTTGAAAAATCTCTCTCTTCTAATGTGTCTTTCACACAATTTTTTTTAAACTTTATTTAATTACTTGAACCAATGATAATTATGTGGTGGTTATTTAGTAGATTTTCATATGAAATGATAAAAATTCAGAAGAAAAAAAACCAACTTATAATCATAAAAAAAATTGAAGGCAATATAATAAAAACATGTAAAATTTATTAATTGATTTGTGATTTAATCCTTGTTCATAAAATATAAAAAAATGGAAGGAGATATCACTACTAGAGTTTTGCAAGAAATATCTAAAAAGGAGGAGGATTCACTTGTTTGAAGTAGATAAAAGTCAAACGCAAAACGGAGAATGACACAAAGAGCCCTGACTGGTTTAGGAGTCTAGTAAATCCTACGACGACAAAGGAGTTGTAGAAATCAAAGTTGTTAGGGATGGACTTGTGCCTTTTTTAAAATTTGATGGTAGATGTTTTAGGATGTAAAACTTTGAGATACAACTTCTAGTGCAAATCAAAATATTTTCAATTCGTCTTAACAGATCCAACAAAACAATTTACATAATAATTGGGTACAAAATGACATTAGAAAATTAAAGAAGCAAGCTCCGACAAATGATCACACCAGCGATTATTACTAGCAACACCTTGCACCCACACTTTCTTAACTCAAGGCTGGATAAAATTATTCTAAATTCTATTTGGGTCATATTCTTATCCCAACATATTAAACATTAGTAAACCCTTCATATTTGTGTTTCATCTTGAAATTAGCATGTCAGGCTACATTTTCCTACCATAGTTTGTCCAAATAATTAATCCAGTCTTGATAATTTACTTATCCTCTATTGAATATATATTTTACCTTGTTGATAGAGTGTATATTAGAGAAGTCACCGTATATATTTGAATAATTTTCTGCACACAATTGAAGAAAGATTGGTCACATTTACTCTGTTTTCACATATTAAAATGGTCTCTCATACAAGCCACACGTGTATATATATATATGTGTGTATATGGCATTAATGTCTAAAAATAATAAATATTACTTTTATTAATGCTAAGTAATGGACACTTTAATTTTTTAAAAAATTAATGACTAACTTTGTAGTTTTTAGAGATAAGCACTGATATTTACTTTTATTTTAATTGATCAGTGTTACAGTATCATTTTAAAAGTTTTACATCGATATTTAATCACATTCATTAATTTATGATAAATTTATTGACTTTATCATTTAATACTTTAAAAGTCATATAAATAAAACTAAACATTAGTGTAAAACTATTTTATACTTTCAGTGCATACTAATTAAACATAAATTAATTTTATTTTAATTGCTTTATTACACTTACTTCTCTTTTTTTTTATTATTTTTAGTCCACTCAATGACGGTTGGTATAATATATTTTTTTGGGAGCAAGAGTGAATTTAATCTAAAATAATTTAATTTCAAACAATTATGAGGGAGGTTTGTAGAATTTAAAAATAGAGAAAAATTACTTCTAATAATATAATTTACCCTATCATTTAACACTTGTGTTTGTGTTTATTTGTAATAATATAATTTACCCTAAAGCCACATATAACAACCTATACCACCATTGACTGACTGTCATTTTTAACTAGCTGTCACAGACTACCACTTTTGACCGTCGGTCACCCGTTGTAACCTTTAACTGCTAGTCATTAATCGTCGATTTTTAGTCTCTAGAAAGAAAAGATTCTAGTGTTGTTAAAATTTAAAAATAATGCTTTAAATTTGGAAATCAAAATAATATTTTAAAAAAATGAGTGTTTATTATAACATTACATATGAGACACATTATATTTAAGAAAAAATAAAACATAATAAACTGATCAAATAAAATAATATTAATTAAAATTACTAAAATATTTTTTAATATTAATTATTTTGATAAAGTTTGAATTTGAAATATAAAATATATACAAGTAATCTGTTAGCTAATAAATATGTAATTATAATAATTTATAATTTAAATATTTAATAAAGATGCAAGAAGGAATATCCAATTACATTGTTTTTTAAGTTTTTATGATTTGAAGTAGTTGGTAGTTGGTGAATAAATATTTTAGCAAGACCATATGATCTAGTTTCATTAGATATAATTTAACAACAAGTAAAAAATAAAGTTCAAATGATAATATTTAAATAAATTGATCGTTTGTTTTTAATTTTGATGGTTACTAATTTTATATAATTTTATTGAGAAGAGTAAAATTTTATTAAATTTTAAAAATAAAAGTATGCATTGTTGATAATAAAAATTTGGTTTGAATAAGATTTTATAATTAATTTAAAAACAACTTTTTTTATTTTATCTCAAACTAATTTTAGAATAAAATAAGAATTGGACTGAACAAAAAGGAGCATCCCGATTTCAATTTTTCGTGCGGAATCAATCACTGCATAGAAGGGTGTAGGGTTAGGGTTTCGGAGTGAAGCCATTTCCTCAATCTCTTCCTCTCCCTTCGAGAAGTTATCTCCTTCCAATGGCCATCAATCATGGTAACGCACGTTTCTTTTCTTTTTTTACGCGCTCTGATTTGAGATGGAGCGTGGAATTTGTGATTTCTGATTTGAAATCTGTGGTGTGATTTTTGGGGTGTGTTAGCAGTTACGAAACGGGTGTGGCGAATCGAAGATTTTGGAGTTTTGCTGACACGACATTTTTGTGACAAATCCAACCCAAAATCATTGGACACTTTGGCTATGGTAATGTAATTCTTTCCCTTTCTTTGGTTTGTACCTTTTTTTTTTTTTTATGTTTCCCTTGTTTGGATTTCACCTTCTGATCCAGGGTGAGACTGGTGAAATGTTGTAATTTGTTTGATTCAATTTAATGGCTTAATTTCATTATTTGTTTGTTTGAATTTGACAGATAGGCTAGGAGACTCGCCGGGGAAGGAATTCCCTCAAATCATGCTGAGTCAATAACTGAAGTTTTGAGGGACGGTCTTCAGAATGTGTCTCAGTCCTTAGCTTCAAAAGGAGAAATGCAGAGAGTAAGACTCTTTAGGGCTGTTTTGTGATTTAAAATCCGGTCTGATGTGTTGTAACGATGCATAGTGTGTACTAATCTGAGTTTTGTTTTCATTTTTTTCTTTTATTAAGATGAAAATGATGCAAACTGTGTGTGCTTACATTCTTGCTTAGATTTTGTAGACCTTTGCAAACTGTGTGGTACTGGTTGGCAAATACACAGCATATATGATTGTTTTTGTTGCATTATGACATTTATGCTGGGAGGACATCCATGTGCATCAGGAACTTTCTTTTCTTTCTTGGTCTTAATTTCACTTTTCTTTATCCCATAATTTTATTGATATTGAGATGGTGTAATATGCTGAAAATCACGAAATGCAGAACCACCATTTTTCTCTCTTACAACATGAGACAGAGAAACTTAGGAATGATATTGAGAAGATACGTACTGAGATGAAGAATGATATTAAGTTGATGCAGAATGATATTAACATGAGGCATTATGAGTTGAAGAGTGATATAAATGACTTGAAGAGTGATATCAAGGTGACCTTTAACGAGTTGAGGTATGCTTTATTAGTTTTAACTTCTAACAGCTCATATTGATTTGTATTGTGAGTTTGATCAACTATTGATTTGTATTCACTCTTTAAGGGCACAGCTCATATTGATAACTGATTTGTTCTTGTCATGATATTCACTCTTCAAAAGAGCACAGATGGAAGTCGACAAATATAATGTCATACAACACTGCATAGGAGCGGTTCTTTCAAGTGCTGTTTTAGGCTTTACCGCAGTAAGCATCATGAGCTACCTGCATTGAAGAAAAAAAAAAACAAACTGTTTTCTGTCAGAGGTACTGGTAAATAGATATTGTTAAATTGATAATGGGAACACTTTTATTTAATGGGTTTTCTTAACATAAGCACTTCTTAAAGAGTGTTATAAGAACTTCTAATAAAAATTATATGCAAACATAACTCAATTTTATTAAAATTCACACTTATGTTCATTTACCGGGGTATGTGTTGAAATAAATTAAAACATTGTGAAATGAAAAAAGCACAAAAAATATTGGTTAAAAAAGCAACTGCATAGTATTTTCTTTCCCCTCGAAAATGCAATTCAAATATATTTTAGTTCTATCATATAAATAAGAACATTAATAAAGGATAAAGCCTTCGAAGATGAAAATGTTTATTGACACATTGGGATTTTTACTTTATTTTTATTTTTTTACAAAATAATTTCTACCTTGTCTTAAAGATATAAAAAAACTTTAATTTATAAGTATTGCTGGATAGTAGTAAACACGTTAACTGGGAAATGAGGGGACTCGTTCATGACTTTTTTTTTATTTTTACAAAATTATTTCTACCTTACATTAAAGATATAAAAAAAATAATTTAATTTATAAGTATCGGTAGTTAGTATAAAACATGTTTACACAAAACATGACACGTTGGTAGAGGAATGGATTTTTTAAAATATATTATTAAATTTTGAAAAATATAACATTTGATTTAACAAAATCAAATGCTTTTTTATAGATGACGAAATATATTTTATAACAAATATATCAGAATTTTTTTATATGCTATATTTTATGATGTATTGACATTTTTCTTTTGAAAGATCAATATATTAATACATAGTTGGCACTTGAATTTTACATAGTTTTAAAAATCAGATTGAATTAGTTAATTCAACTGCTTCTGGAATCGAGCAAGTGTTCAGCCCAATGTTTTTAATTAACTGGGAAATGAGGGGACTGTCTGATTCATGATTTTTTTTTTTTTTTGACAAAATTATTTCCACCCTTACCTTAAAGATATAAAAAAGTTTAATTTATAAGTATTGCTAGTTGGTACAAAACATGTTTACACAAAACATGACACGTTTAATTAACATAGAGGAATGAACTTTTTAAAATATATTGATTAAATTTTTTAAAAATATAAAATCTGATTTAACAAAATCAAATGCTTTTTTTTTATAAATGGCGAAATATATTTTATAAGAAATATATTGCTTAAGGTCAGGTAATGTAGATTAAACTCATGTTCAAAAATGGAATTTATAAAAACAATTTAACTCTTATTTTTGTAAAATTGAGCTGTTATTAATCGTTGATTTTTAGTCCCTAAAGAAAATATTTCAGTGTTGTTAAAATTGAAAAACAATGTTTTAAATTTGGAAACCAAAGTAATATTTAAAAAAAGAGTGTTTATTATAATATTATGTTTGAGACACATTGTATTTGCGAAAAAAATAAAACATAACAAACCATATGGAATAAAATAATATTAATTAAATTTACTAAAATATTTTTTAATATAATTATTTTAATAAAGTTTAAATTTGAAATATAAAATATATACAAGTAATAAGTTAGCTAATAAATAATATGAATTTTAAGATGATATATTGTTGTAATTAGTATATAATGTGAATCCAAAATACATGATAATGTTGTTGTAGATAAAAAATATTGTAAATTAATATACAATTATCAAATATAATTCTAGATAATAAGGTATGTGTCTTTAGAATATTTGTACTTGAAAATTTTAAATTTTTATTCTATTGTGTGATTAATTTTTCATGCTCGTTAATCTCATTTTAAATCAAACTTCAAATTAACAAATCTAAGTATAAAAAAATTATCTATACTTATTAGCATATATGTAGCAACTTGTATTTATTAAATAATTTGTCCAAAATTAAAGTCGTGATCAAGTCATTTTTGAATATAGAACAAGTTATAACATGAAGAAAATACTCATCATATGTGTTCGTTCAAAATCCGTAGAAGTATTGTAATTGATACCGATAATGATTAATATGTACCAATATTGTACCGGAGAGACTCCTGGGACTGAATCTATAGTAGACCGAATCTCTTTTCAGATAATATCTCTTAGCTCTAAATTGAGAAAAGATGGATTCAAATTATCTTTTGGAAGCCCAAACCCAAAAAAGGTAACATACTATAAATAATAGAGTATGTGTACAGGTTTAGGGGACTCATTGATTACTATTAATTTTTTGCTTATGTTATATTTTCTAGGGCATTTTAGAAAAGCTCTCATCTGAATTGAGCATTGGAGTGTCATTACAGGTACCCACCTATTCTCAACATTGCTTGGATTAGAAGTCAAAGAAAGAGACTCATTCAGATTGTAAATTCTCTACCCTTTTTTATAGGAACATTTGGTGTCCAGTGTGGGGCCGAGTAAGGAATACCTGTCGGCCCCAGAGAACCGATTGAGCAAGCAAGCATGAGAGCTTTCTTGGAGAGAAAGAAGAAGTAGTAAGGATCATGTCGCCATCATCCATGACCATCAATCCAGGATCGATTTGTCATAGTCACCTGGTTCTTCACAATATCCAACAAGACCAATAAGATTTATGTGCCTTACAGCTGAAAGAAGCCTGACTTCTGCCAAGAACAAATAAATAATTGTCAAGAATAATAAATTGATTTTGTTTTCTGCGGGCATCATGGTTTGCAGTTGTGGTCACAGTAGCACTGCAATCATCAAACTTGCAGTATATTTACGACCATAATTGTAATTCCAAAACCATGATCTGAGTTGTGAGGAGAATAGGCATGACGGGTTCCTAATTGGCCAAGAGGTCAGGCCGTGCTTGGAGTAGACCTAGTGTAAGGTAGGTTCGGCCCCAGGGGGTCTCTCCGCTCATCTACGTCAAGGAGCGAAGCGACGTAGGTGTTTGAAGTGCGACTAAGGGTGAGTTCCATGGAAGGCATATCGTAGGTTCGACCTCATTAGTTTGGGCATTTAGGTCAGGTTAGGTAGGGTATGTTAGCATCTGAAAAGACGACAATCCTGGACCGTAGATCTTGATTGATCTAACGGTGTTCCCGAATCTGCCTTTTGGGCCTTTATGGGCTTTTGGGCTATAAATAATGAAGGGGTTGGTCCTTTGTTTCACTCTGCTTCTTTTCTATCAAAAACTTTCTAGCTTTCTCTTTTCGCTTATGTCCAGGTATTTCGAGTCTCCCTGTGCTTCTTTTTTTGCCTTTGCTTTTTTATTTAGATGGTATCTGAATTGAGTTCTTCTGTGAAGGAGGTTTCTTTTCCCTCAGTTGTCAGCCCTATCATGCAAATACAGGTTGGTACTCCTGACCAGGTAGATGAGGGTTCCACCGCCTCTACATCAAGGGGTTCTGCTAGGGGATCCCTACCTCGGGAGGAACATTCTTCTTCTAAGAGAGCCCGACAATACCCTTTCTGCTCTATTGTCAGGTATGAGTGGGTGAGTTCAGAGGTAGCCAAATATTGCTCCTAAATAATGACTCGGGATGATTGTATATCCTTCTACGATGTTTTTCCTTTCTGTCCCCTTGATGACTTGGCATTGGCTCCTTTCATAATGAGGGGGTGCCAAACCGATGAAATTCTTGAGTCTGACTTAGTGTTTAAGAATACTCTCCTCTCAGACAACCAAAACTTCTTTTATATGTACACCTATCTATTTAAAGATTTGGATGTTGAGATCCCCTTTGACTGGTTCACCATGGGTGAGCTGCGCATAATGAATTGTGCACTTACCCAAATTCATCCGAATGTATGGGCTACCATATAGGCCTTTAGGGCCCTTTATTGGTTTTCTTACGTAGAAGTCACTATGAGTTTTTTCTTTCATTTCTACTGGACCTCTCCAGTCAGTCCGGTTAGGTGAGAGTCTGTTAGTTGCGTTGCTAAGTGCCCTTTGTTCAAGGTTTTTACCACTTCCTACAAGGAATTCAAGTCCAAATTTATGAAAATTGTGCTTAAGTGGGGTGCGAAGTGAATTATTTTTATGACTGGGAGGGGAGACCTTTTTTTCCCTTTAGCTGGCAACAAGAGTCTCACCGTCTATTTGCACTACCCTTTGAGAAGCTCATTGAGCAGGAGAAGACGGGTGTGGCATTCCTGATGTGCTACCCCAGTTCCTCCCTACTTCTTGAGCGCTCCGCTTATGGCACTCTCCCAACCCTGTTTGGGACTTGGAAGGTAACAGATGACTTTGTTTAGGTGGAGTCTATTCTTGTTCTTTATTTATGCTGATGTTGATGTTTGTCTTTAATTTTGTAGGAATTATTAAAAGCGTGTCAAGTGACGACGATACCATCCTTCTGAACTTTTGCATTGAGATTCAGACGTGTTTTCTGGTAGAGGTCAATCTTCGGAATCCTTTGCTGCTCTGGATGGATTTGAACCCAGTGTCTCAGGAGCCTGCAACGAATGTCATCTTGCCTCAGGCTACTCCTCCCAAGCCTAAAAAAAAAAGTTCAAAACCAAGTCAAGAGGCGAAACCGCAACAAAGACGGCTATGCCTTTAAAAGGACAACGAACTAACCTAACAATTTTCGAAGGTAAAAGAATGGAGGTTGATAATATCATTCATGCAGTTCAGTTGAACTCATGGGAATGATGTAATGCGGCGAAGATGTCATACCGCTCTTTTGCTGATTGGGTTATGAATCCTACTCTTTGCTTATAGGTTGTATTTTCTCTCATTTGCCTTACCTATGTTTGCTGTAAATTGTGTTCGTAAGCAGACACGTCTTGTGCTCTGTATTTAAGTTAATATCTTAATAAAATTCTTTGGCTTACAAAAAAAAATTACCTTCTCTTATCATTATTCACTTATGACAAAATTTGACACAAAAAATAAGATAATATATATTTATAATTAAATGTTTATGATGATTAAAAAGCATATATTATATAAAATTATTGATTTAATAGAATTTAGTGTAACTAAGCAAGTTATACCATGGTAATTTGAGATCTCTTTTAATATAGTTTATATGTAAAAAAGTTTATTGAAAAAAATAAATATTTTACCAATGTAATTTAACATATCTTTTAATATAATTTATATATACACAATTGTATTAAAAATTTTAATTATGTAAATTAAGTATTATTATGTTTGGTTTAATACAAGAGAGGAGAGAAGATAGGATGAATTTTAATTAGGGTGAACTTGCACACAACACTTAATCGTACAATATAATGATTAATGTACTTCTCTTCTCATTTTCTCCCCACCTTTTCAAACCTCATTTTTTGCTTCCTACCACAATCTCAAAATATACCTTACTAACTATGTTTCAAAATACAACTTTCTATAAATTACTTTTCAAAATTTACATTTATAGTTTAAAAAGTACCTTCTAAAATAACTACTTTCTTCTGAAAAATACTTTTCGAAACTACATTGAAAAATAAAGGTCCAAAAAAGTACTTTATAGAAAAATAAAAGTAAATAATTGATAGATCTATAAAAACAAAAAATAAGATTTAAAGAATAATAGATAAAACTTGCAAAAATATAACTTTAAAAAAAATCATCTAAGAGTACAAAATAGGGTTAAAGAATAACAAGGATAAGATAAATTATAATTTATATTAGTTTATAAAAAAATAATATAAAAAAATAATTAAAAATAAATTTAAGAAATATTTAAAATAATATAAAAGAGGAAGCGATGTACATTGATTGATTTTGAAAATATAATTAAAAATATATTTAAGGAATATTTAAAATAATATAAAAATAAAAATATATTAATTACTGTATGGATCTTGTCAAAAAATTAATTAGGTGTAAATAACATAGGTGGTTGCCTTTTTTAGGCTGAATTCAGTAAAAATGTTCACGGGTTGGGTTGGGTTGGGTCGAGTTTAGGAAAACTCAAAATCCAATTCAATCATAAAACATCAAGTTGAGTTGGATTCAATTTTTGTTTTTTTTTAATAGACCCAACCCAACCCAACTTGTCATTGATCGGGTTGGGTAGGGTTGATTGAGTCACCATTTAAAAAAAAAATTTAAGCAATAAATTTATAATTATTTATTATATGACTAAAATAAATTAAAATTAACATATTAAATTATCAATCAATAATAACCATGTAGTTATTAAAACATCTACTCATATGGTCATAACAATGTTTCTACACTTATGTGTTTAAGTCATAATGCACATAAAGGACATCTGTGATTAAATTGATCTTCCTTGATTTAGTATGAGACATTGATTATTTAAATTGATTGAAAAACAAACAAAACAAAATAACATATGCTTCTTCCATCTCTCTTTTTTCCCCTTCAGAAATAGAAGAAGTTTGTACCAGAAAAATTTTAATACGAATTACTTTTCTAGCGAAGAATTAATTAGGCAAATAAAAGTGTGAAAAAAGAAACTCTAAAGAAGACATAAAATTTGGCATGAACATTATCATTTATCAAAATTGATATAATGATTGTTGCATCAAACAAGTTGACTTTAAGTACCATACAATGTGAGATCAGAAATCTGAACCAACATCTTTATCTGACACTAAGTTTTATTCCTAGAATTTAAATAAAAAGATTATTTTGTTAATTGGAACCCCAATAGCTTAAGTACATGCTTGTCCTTAATGACTTCTCTCACTGCTTTACCTTCTCATTTTTTAGTAACATATTCACGAACAACAAAAAAGACATTAAAAAAATGGAATTTTTTAAAGATTCACACGCACTAAGTATTGGTAGAAAGAAGGGGACCTGCAATTAATTTCGTACATGCGGAAGAAAGGACAAGTGGAAAACACCAGTAAAAGTGGAAAGCACAATGATGGCTGATGGGTCCGCACGACAAAGAATAAGAAGAAAAATCACTTACTATTTAGGGCTTTTAGAAAAAGAAAAGAAATATGAAGTAAGGGTAGTGCAGTGGTGCGTGAAAATCGAAAATTCTCAGTTGTGCTTGGATTGAGAATATGCATTAAAATAATAAATAATAAATTATAGAAGATATTTTTTTAATTTAAAATAATAAATAATAATAATAAAATATTATTTTTGGGTTTGGTTGGTCTCAGATTCAACTCTTGAACCCATCACCCAACTCGTAGGTAATTGAGTTTGATCGGATTAGGTTTCACCCAATCTAAAAAAACCCAATCCAATTACTTTGAGTTGGATTGTGTCGAATTGAGTTATCGGGTCATCTAACCCAATGAACACCCCTAGCATTCGATATGCAAATGTTCGTGGACAAATAGTCTTGTGAGTCCAAATAGTAATAAATTAAAAACACATAAATATATCAAATTATAAGAAATTTATTTTATTTAGTAATCAATTAAAAACACATATATCAAATTAGAAGAAATTTATTCTATTCTTCATTCATTTTTTTAAAGCTAAATTTATCAAATTAAAATATCGAACATATGCAACTAAAATCTATCATATTTTTTTTAAATGAAAATCTCCAAAAAGATTTGTTTTTTATTTTTCTTTCATTTGTTAAGTTATAAACGTACAAAAAATTTAAATAATAAAAAAATATAATATAAACTTTCGATAAATGTAACAACTTGTAACATCCCAAAATTTTTAATTTTGAAAATAAGATTTTGAAGATAATAATCTATACATCTAGATATAATCCTAAGAAAAGTTAAATAATACAATAAATTTCACAATTTATAATATATTTCATATGTTATTTTAATCAATTATATTAGAAAAAATATCTATATTTGTCATATATAAATTAGTAATGTTAAATGATGCAATTATCTTTTTATATTCAAATTGATTTTGCTGTAAAATTTATATATTGTTTTATTTAATTGTAATAGATAATGAATTTATCTTTATTCATTTAAATTATTTGTATTAAAAAATATCTTTATTTTGTTATATGTTAAACAACGGATAGATCATATATTTTGTGTAGCTATATGTATTAGTTTCATGTGTATAGTTAAATCATTACTCTAAAATATAAACCGCGAAAGGAAGAATAGAAGTGGCACATGAAAACAAAGAAAGAAGAGAAATTTTGACAATAAAGTCCAATAAAGATGAGTAGAACAACTTATTTTAAAAGTTTCATTGTATAGATTTTTTAAGTATTTTCTTTAATATTTTGTATAATTGAGTTTCTTTTATACAATGTGATTCGTTTGTGTATAATTTGTTATTTATAATTATATTTAATTATATTTTTACGTGACATAATATTCATATGATTAATTGATATTTATAAAATATGTGTAATTGTGATTTTAAATATTGAAACGTTGTGTTTAGAGATTTTGTGTGATTAAATTTTAAATACTTCATTTAAAATAGAGATAAACATAATGAAATTTTATTTAAGGGAATGAAATTTTAAATAACTCTATTTAGAATGGAAAAAGATATTCAATCATGTGGAAAAACAATTAGATGTTATTGGGTGGAATATAAACTCATAAATATTAAACTTTAAGAAGAAGAAGTCTGGATGTGTAATGATGTCTAAAAATATCTTACCATCGTGTCGAAAAAGTATAGCATTATTTATTAGACTTTAACTTGTTAGGATTTGAGTGGATGGGTAATTAATTAGAAGAGTCATGGTCAAAAGACAAAGTGTGACTTCCTTTTTAACCATAATAATTAACACTGCAAAGTGAGGACCTACTAAGTCAACACTCAATCAAAGTATTAATTTCATTTCCAATCCAAAATCTGGGATCCTATGCTCTATTAGTTAATCATTAAAGCACTTATGAGAGATTCAGAGAGATCCATGTGCACAATAGTTTATCCGTGTAGCGTTGGAAACCATGAATTTTCTATTGTATTCTTTTTTTTACTTTAAATTCTGATTTTTTTTTATAATTTACCATTGTAGCATTGGAAAATCATAAATTTTCTATTATATTTTCTTTTACTTCAACTATGATTTTTTTATATTTTTTATAACTTATCCGTGTAGCATTTGGGAAACCGTGAATTATTTATTGTATTTTTTTTACTTCAAACTATGAATTTTTTTTATAATTTATCCGTGTAGAATTGCGAAACCATGAATTTGTACTGTATTTTTCTTTTATTTCAAACTATGAATTTTCTTCTTCTTCTTTTTTATAATTTATCAATATAGCATTGGGAAACCATGAATTTTCTGTTGTATTATCTTTTACTTCAAACTATAAATTTTCTTTTTTTTTTTTAATAATTTATCCGTGTAGCATTGGAAAATCATTAATTTTCTATTGTATTTTCTTTTACTTCAGACTATGAATTTTCTTATTTTTTATAATTTATCCGTTTAGCATTGGGAAACCATGAATTTCCTATTCTATTTTCTTTTACTTCAAATTACGAATTTTCTTTCTTTTTTTTATAATTTATCCGTGTTCATTGGGAAACCATGAATTTTTATTGGAATTTCTTTTACTTCAAGGTATGAATTTTTTTTTAATAAGTAAATGTCAGTTTATTAATATGTTAGTTTTGTTAGTGGAAAAATTCGAACTCACGATTTCTCCTCAACTTTTTTCCTGAATGAATTTTCTTATTAAATTAGTCTCTTATAAGTATTTTTAGTTTTTTTTCCTTTAAAAGGGAAATTGGAGAAAAATTATTTATGTTTATTAATTTAAATTATTTATTTTATAAATGTATTTGTATTAGATAATAAAATTAATTTACATAATAGTTTAATAAAAAAGTTTTAAACAAAATATTAACATTTATAAATATTTTCAAATTAAAATAACCTAATTTTATTGAATGACAACTTGAGTGCCCAACATCTTCTCCTCCCGTTCAGCCTACTATTGGATCCGCCAGCCTATTCCTAACATTGTTTGCCCCATCTGGAAGAGAATCTGGTGTATCTAGACTCTGTAAAAAAGTCAAATTCTTCATTTGGCAAGCTCTCAATCGTGGGCTCCCTACAAATGAGAAGTGTCACCTGTGTCATCTCACTGATTCCCCTACTTGCTCGAGATGCTCCAAGCCCCTTGAATCCACCCTTTATGCTCTTTATGATTGCTCTCATTCGAGGAGCTCTGACTTTGCTTGGGTCCCTCTGATCGAGCTTTATTCTCCACTCAAGACATCAAAATTTAGTTGCATCTCTTCTTCATCACAATGGTGGAAACCATCTTTTAGTTATCTATTGAGGGTATGAAAATGGTGTTGCAATGCTATTTTTGATTCCCAACCTTGGACTATTCTCCAAGCTTGCTGCCAGACTAGGTTCATGTAGAGAGAATATTCATGCTATTGACACAATTTCCACGCAGTCGGGAAGCTTGCATGGCAACCTGCTTACCAACCCTACCAGAAAATGAATGTTGATGGAAGTTTTGAAGATGTCTACATGGGCATTGATGGGTAATTCGGGGCCATGAGGATCACTGGGTCCTTAGTTTTTTTGCCTCCTACTAGAGAGGTGATCCTTTTTGGGTTGAGCTCTTAGCAGTGAAACCAGGGTTGAGCTCTTAGCAGTGAAACCAGGGTTGTTTTGCTCTAAAGACCACCATTTGCACTATCTGGTTTGTGAGATTGATTATGACGAGATGACTCGTCTGCTTTCTTGCAACAACGCCCTCAATTTGTGTCATAAACATCACGATGTGATCTATGAGATTTCAAGCCTCCTTGTCCAGTTATATGAGGTGAGTATCTTCATCATTCCCCATTATGCAAACATGGTGGCATACCTGTTAGCTTGTTGGAGTGCTCCTCCTCCTGCATTGATGGAGACCTATCATCCCTTTCTCTATATGTCTTAACTCTTTTCGAGCTTGACACTGTTGTGTTGTAGTTTTATTTATTTTTTGTTTCTTTTTTCCATTGTTAAAAAAAAACTCAAAATAATGATTAGTTACAAAATTGGAGAAATAGTTTTTTTCTTAAAAATACATGAAAATATAGTAAAAATATAAAAAAGACTATAAAACATTTGCTTTTGTAGTTATATACAGTATTTTTTTTTTCAAAAATTATTTTAACATTTTAGTTTTATTTTAAAACTATAGTTAGTTTTATAACTTAAAAAATTTTTATGATATTTTTAATTTATATTACTAATATATTAAATTTTACAAATATTTAAAGTTTTAAATCAATAATTAATCACTTATAGTAAAAATATGGTCGTATTTTAGCCTTTAAATATATTAATAAGTATTTTCTCAATAAACATGTATTAAATTGACCCTTGAAAAAGAGGAAATAACTTTTTGTTAACCTTGGTTTTACAGAGAAGTTAATACTCACATGGTACAAATGTAGAAAATAGTATTAATTCCAGTATTTTATAATGAGTTTTATAACGCTTCTTCTCTTTCCAATAAAAAACAACAAAACATAATAGTAACAAATTAACAAATTTGAAAGTACAAGGGCATCAGTATGACAAATAGAAATTGTACGCCTCTAGTCTCCTAATCCACCTTGGAATTAACGAAAAATTTTTAATTGGATTGAAAATAAGTATAAATATAAGAAATATCTAATTTGTTAATTAGATATGTAATATTATGCTCTTTACACATCTCATTTTATATTTATTTTAATGATTAAGATATTTATTTTTTCTAAAATAAAAGAAAGATTTTATGTTTAATAATAAATTATAAATTTTGTGTTTTTTAAATATTTTAGAATTAATATCATTATATTTAAATAAATTTGTTTTTTATTAAAATATTATTATAAAGGATTTTCATTATATTTTAAAATAAAATAATAACAAATAAAATCTATAAATTTATTATAAATAAAAAATTGTTAATATAAAAATATTTACACTAATAATATATATATTAATTAAACTCAAATTTTAGAAGATGAAATAAAAATATAATAGTCATGTATGTCCCATCTCATTTTCATGCTTAAGTATCTGCTGATGTAACGTGCCGTCCTTGTCTGTTCTCTCGTATAAATTTTACAAAGCGCGGTAGTCACGTGCGAGTGCTGAATTAATAAAGGGTGAATCCGTATTTTTGCGCATTGAATCAATCACTCATGAGTTATGACACCAGGGTTGCCACAATCTGAGGGCACAGCGATTCACCAGAGGAAGATTTGTCATTCTTTTATTCTCGTTTATTTTCCTAAATATTTAATTAAATTTCAATAAAAAATACACTTTCAAAATAAGAATAAAAAGCTCATGATTTTTTTCTCCATTATCATGCTAATATTATTAAAAAATTTATAAATATTTTTTATATCATAAACATATAAATATATATAATTATATTAACTTAATTAATTACTAATAATCTTAAATTTAAAAATAATATTTGAGAAAATATGTTGATATCCATAATATTTTTTTAAAAGATTATTTTTCATAAATAATATTAATAATCGATACAATTTTTATTCATTACCATAAGTACCAGTATAAAATTATTTTATTATATATGGTTTTACACTATTACATATTTATTAAATTTTAAAATAAAATATATTTAAATAAAAAAAATTAATTTAAGAATATATTCACCTTATTTATCACATATGTTTATTGTTTATAATTTTAGTAATTAATTTTAAAATTTCTAATTTTTTTAAGAAAAATACCTATTTTATATAACGAGATCCCATTATAAACTACAATATACTCTAAAAGTATAAAATTATTTACATTGATATTTAAAAAATACCTATTTCTAATTTATTTATGTGAATTTTAATATGTTAATTAATAAAATTAATAAATTTATTATAAGTAAAATAATTGTGATTGAATGTTTGTAACAGTACACAATATTTTTTTTTAGGAAAACAAAAAATAATAGATAACAATTTTGAAAGCATATAATAAAAATAATTCTAATAAAATTGAATAATATAAACGCTTTTTACAATATCAGTTAATAAATATACTAATTAAAATGTATTTAATTTTGTAAAGCTGTATCTCTCTCCCTTAAAAGGTGTAGTGAATCTAGAAAATGTGAGATCCATCCATCTCAATCTCAACGAAATAACCTAATAAAGATAACCATAAAAAAACAAAATTTTATTTGCATTTTTAAAGGTTCTAATTAAATCGAGTTTGACGCCGGGTTACTAGGTCCGCAATGAGTGAGGCGGGACCCACATGGCCTAGGATACCAAAAAGGACCAACAAAAACGCGCCACGTGGCGGAACATGGATCCAGTGCAGGAAGCCCACGAGTCTTGTTCCGTGGAGCAAACAGTTTCAGTGAAATTTGGCGGGCACCTTAATGAGTGACTAAATTCAAATAAAGAAGAATAAAAATTAAAAAATAAAAACCCTAGCGACCCCATTCACTTCCACTTTCCCTCTCTGTTCGGCTTCTATTTCCATATTCATCTCTTCAAGTTCCACCTCATCATGTAACTAACCTAACCTCTCTGTTTTTTTTTTGTTATTATTTCGATTTAATTTTAATTTGGTGTTTTTTTCTTTTCAGGGTGAGTAGAGTGTGAGGGTTGAGGAAGAAGAGAAATGGGGAAGGTGTCGGCGAAGGAGAAGAGTTGGAGGGTTAAGGGGAGGAGGCAGTTACGGAGCTCCGGGAACAAGTACCTGAGGCCCGGAACCTTGGCTCAGCTTCGGTGTGCCAAGCCTGCTGGTTCGGGAGGAGGAAAGTGTTGCTGCACCGATCTCGGGAAGAAGAGGGTGGCGGTGAAGAGTGGAACAACCTCTGTTCAGGAGAGTCCTCTCATGTTGTCTCCTGTTAATTTGGTTAAACATTCTGGTTTTGTTGGAACCCCCAAAACGCCTCGCTTCGATCATTCGCTATCCGAATCCAAGCTTGAGTCTCTTCCCATGGATTTGTTGGTATGTACTTCTGGGCTTTCTGTGGTTCCCAATTTCATTTGTTTTCTTTAATTCGCTGTTTTGTGGGGGTTTCGATTACAATAATGCTGCTTTACCAAATGGGTTTTCCTAATTTGAGGATTTTGTTGTTTTACCAAATTGGTTTTCCTAATTTCGTGTGTTTTCTTTAATTGGGTGTTTGTGAGGGGTTTAAATTAAGAGAATTGGTGGGCGTTGGTTGCTTTCCGGGGAGCTGGAATGAGGAAAAGAGATTGTTATTTTTAAGAATGAGTTATTAGAATGATGATTATGTGATTTGAAGGTGGGTTTTCTCTGTTGTTGAAATCCAATGTCCAGTGTTAATGGATCGTGATTGCAGATGCTTGGTTTTTTTAATGGTTATTTATTGGTTGTTTATATTGGGGTTGCCTTGAATTGGAAGGATGTGGAACTTGAGGTTATTGTTTTTTGAAGAATGAGTTAATTGGAATAATGATTGTGTGATTTGAAGGTTGGGATTTTCTGTTGTTGAAAACCAATGTTAGTGGATCATGATTGTATATTCTCAATTTTTTTAACATGTTTGTATTGGGGTTGCATTGACTTTGAAGGATGTGTTGGGATATGTTTTTGTAACTATTTGTTTATCTTGCCTGTGGTTTTGTCTCTAAACTTTCTGATTTGATGTGTGGGAAATTGTCTATTGGCCTTGGGTGTTTTAGGATTTGATTGGTTTTGTTTTGTTTTTTAGTTTTTAAAAGAGTTTTCAAAAACTGTTTTTGTGAAGCAAAGGAAAAAAAAAACTTGTTTGGTAAGTCTTATTTGATAATTGTTTTGAAAAGGTAAAAATGGAAAAACTTGTTTATATTTATTAAAATTTCATTAATGAAAAACAAAAAATAACATATTCTGATTGTATTTTGAATTTTTTTTAAAAAAAAAAGAAAACTGAAAAGCAAAACTGCTTTGAGTTGTTCTTGTTTTTTAGTTTTCAAAAACTAAAAAACCAAAACTGTTTTTGAAAACTGTTTTCAGAAAACACTACCTAAACGAGTGTTTTAGGGCTTGATTGATTTTGTTTTGTTTTTTAGTTTTTGAAAAGAGTTCTCAAGAATAGTTTTCAAAAACTGTTGTTAAGAAGAAAAGGGAAAAAAAAAACTTGTTTGGTGAGTCTTATTTGAAAATTGATTTGAAGATGTAAAAATGAAAAAACTTGTTCATATTTATTAAAATTTCATTAATAAAAAGCAAAAAAATAATATATTCTGATTGTATTTTAAGTTTTCCAAACAAAAATAAAAAACTGAAAAGCAAAACTACTTTTAGTTGTTCCTGTTTTCAAAAACTGTTTTCAAATAACACTACCAAACGAGTTTTTTAGTTTTTAAATACTAAAATGCTGAAAATAGTTTTATAAAACTGTTGTCAAACAAACACTTAGTTTTTAAATACTAAAATACTGAAAACAATTTTATAAAACTGTTGCCAAACAAACATTTATTGTTTTTGCATACTGTTTCATGTGTTTTTTCTTTTGTTGAATTTTATGTTTTGCCACTGTTTTATGTATTTGTATATAGGATTGAACATTTAATGAGTTTTTTCTAATTTTGGTATTTTTGTTTCTGCAGTTTTACAAGAGTAATGTGTTTGTTGGAGGGTTTAAATTGAGAGAAATGGTGCATGTTTGTTTTCTGGGGAGTTGGAGGGGAGTAAAAGAGATTATTATTATTTTTATTTTAGAATGGGTTAGTTGAAACAATGATTATGTGGTTCGAATGTTGTTTCTCTGTTGTGGAAAACCAATGTTAATGGGTCATGATCATGGATTTTCTATTCTGGATATGTTAATGAACGTATTGGAGTATACATATGTTGCTATTTGTTCATCTTGCTTTGCGTTGTAGCTTAAAACTTTTTTACTTGATGTCAGGGAAAGTGTCTATGCAGCCTTGAATGTTTAATGTTTTGCATTTTGTTTCTTCTGTTTTTGTTTTGGGACACTATTTTGTTGCTTTTGATAATCTTTCTATTTGTGGCATGCGATGATAATGTTTCTATTTGTGGTATTCAGTGATATGTTTTGCATTTTGTTTCTTCTGTTTTTGTTTTGGATTACTATTTTGTTGCTTTTGATAGTGTTTCTATTTGTGCCATGCGGTGATAATGTTTCCATTATAAGGTGCTTATAGGGAAGTATTATCTGTTATCCTGCCTGTGGTTTGAAAATGGGGTGTACCCCGATCATTTTCCTGCATTTAATCTCTCTCTCTCTACCTCTTCCTTGTGTTTGTCTGCGTTTATTTATTTTAGGGTTTCATGATCATCATGAATTTAATTAATTTACCCTTTTGAGTATTACTAAGATTGTGGATATCTGCTCAACTTCAAACACAAATATACAGAAACTACATTACATTTGCATTTTACTGTATTTAATCGATGGGATTAAGTCTTGTGTATCTGTATTAATTCTTATATGTTTGAATTATTTCTGTTATGTTGACCCAATCTCTCTGACAAATTTGAGGTTACAATACTATGCCACCTGCACCATGATCAACTGAGGGCTGTCTTCCATGTTTCTCAAAGAATTAGAAAAGCTGTAAGTTGTGTCTCTGCTGCATTTAGAGGCCTTTAAATGTTTGCTGATGATTTAGCTAAAGTACCTTTTGGTTACTTTTGTAAGGATTAACACTTTCTAATGTTGTTAGGTTATGATTGCAAGGCAGTTTTACTTCAATTATACTACCCCAGATCGCTCTAGGCAGGAGATTTTAAGTACAATGACTCCTCGTCCCACTGAGCATTGGCCTTTTTTGTGGTAGGTGTTTCTGACAGTAAATATTTTTCTGCAGTTTTTGATGCATGTTTTCATTACTGTTATTATTTTCTGCAGCAAGGGTGATGGGAAGGGAGTGAGGATTCCAAGCCCACACACACCTAAAGCACCTAGACATGGACCTCGACCTCCTTCTCGCTTGAAAATTTCTGAGATGCGGCAGGTTACAGCTGTTCTTTTCCCAGAAGCAGCATTCCCTTCACATTGCTTGGTGCCATCAGTTCTACCAAAGCCCCTGTGCAAATCTTTGGCTTCTAATAGAGTTCTCTTCTATGAAGATGAACTGTGCCAGGCAGTTGCTCAGAATAAACTTCGCTGATGCAATTGTGTTCAATTTCTTTTCCTTCACTGCCTCGAGCCTTGTTTCTCTGCTGTGTATATTCTCTTATGGTCTTTAGTGAATTTTAGAATAGTAAAAAATGCAATTTTGTAGTCTGTCTTGGGGCAGTTTAGCTGGTGTGGATATTTCATATGTCTAAATAGATATGGAGGGTTGGCGATGGTTGTAGTAATAATATTATTATAGTCATTACTTGTGTATATGTATTGTATGCCTGGAACAATTATGAGTTTCCTTTAGAAACAATTGAAGGATCTTCTTATATTAGTATCAAAGGCTGTGTTCTTTTTACCTATATCCTATATATGATTGCAAAGAGTTTGTAGAAATTTATTGTCAAGAAGTTTTAAAGAGTAAGTTGCGTCTACTTTTAGCTACAATATTATGATTATGACTGAGAAAGGCCAGGTTGTTGCAGGTATGCTGTCATGCTTTTGATGGAAATTTATTGAATTAGTTTTTCTTTAAGTTAATGCCTAATCGGGTGTAGGTGGATTGTCAGGCAGAATGCAACAAAATGGCTGATTTGCTGATGTTTTCTGTTTGGTTGGGTAAAACTCATTTTGAACTTTTCAACATAATTCAGACACTTTACAATGATTTTAATAATAACTTGTAGAAGAAAATAGAAAGATAAAATTAAATTATGTGTAAGTTAACAAGAATTGTTAGACGAGTTAAATGAAAGAACTCTTCAAAATTGAAATGCATTTAGGGAATTTCAATCATTTATTTTTTTCATTTATATGTTTATTGAGAAGTTTATTATCTAAATATAATCATATTTATAACTTCTAATTGAGAAGTTTATCTAAATACTTACCTATACTAACTTTACATATATTTTTTTTATCTAATAAGTAGATGTATGTCATTGTGATTCATAACATAAAGAAAATTTTGAACTTAAGCTCTATTTTTTGAAGTAATTTTGAGTCCTTTGTTTTTTGAAATAGTTGAGTTCTCCGATCAATCATTGACTATCAATAATTAATCACTACTGGTTGTTACAGAGGAAAAATTATAATGAATTAAAATTTAATAACAATATTTTAAAATTGAAAAAAAAATTATAAATTTCAAAACTTAAAACTAAAACTAATTTTTTTTTTTATAAAATTTGAAAATTGAAAATAAAAATTATTTTTTATTATAATATCAATTGTATTAGTATAGCAACTTATTATTACACAAAACAAAATTCATTGATGTAATATGTTTAGAAAAAAATTTAAAGTAAATACATGATCTTAGATTTTTAAGATTTATGATTACAAAAACTCTTTTATAAATTTAAAAGTATTAGTTTTGTTTCTTATTACTTAGGAAACTACGTTGATATTAAAAAATGAAAAATCAGATTAATCTCAATTAAATTTTTGGAGAAATATATTAGGAATTTAGTCTAAAAAAAGTTTGTGCAAATACTTGTCATCTTTATACTACGACAATAACAAAATATAAATAAAAAATATGTATTCTACAAAGTTAACAAAATAAATTGCACCGAAAAACTTTTGTAGAAGAATTGATTTCAATGTTTATTACAAGTTTATGCTAATGAATAAAATAATTATAACAATAATGAAAAGTAATAAATTTAAACATAAAATATTGAATATAGAAAATTAAAAAATTGTACATACTTTGTAAAAAATATGTATGATATATGTTTTAAATTTTAATAATAAGTAATAAAGTATTAACAATGGATTGATTATATATACGACAAACAATAATACGAATGAAAAGGTCAAATATTTGTTAATAACTTAATTATGGACCAAATAAAAATTTTTTCGTATTTAGAAAATATTCTTTGGAGAATATTTATTTCTGTTATTTATAATAGTATAAAATGAAAATAAATCACGTTATAATATAATATAATAGAGTTAACACACTATGTATAAAATGTTACAATTTTCTTTTGTTTTTATAGATTTATATATAAAAAAAATATTAGGACGACTATTAGTATAAATATTTGAAATCAAAATTTAAGAAGAATAAAATATTTATGAGATAAAGAAGCAAAATATATTACGACATTTGTCATCTTTATATTACGACAATAACAAAATATAAATAAAAAATATTTGTCATCTTTATATTAAGAAGCAAAAGAATCGATTTTTTTGTGCAAATATTTATCATCTTTACATTACGACAATAACAAAATATAAACAAAAAATATGAATTCTATAAAGTTAAGAAAATAAATAGCACTGAAATTTTTGTAAAAGAATCGATTTCAATGTGTATTACAAGTTAATGCTAATGAATAAAATAATTATAACAACAATGAAAAGTAATAAATTTAAACAAAAATATTGAATATATAAAATTAAAAAATTGTACATACTTTGTAAAAAAATATGTATGATATATGTTTTAAAATTTTAATAATAAGAAATAAAGTATTAACAATTAATGGATTGATTATATATACAACAAACAATAATACGAATGAAAAGGTCAAGTATTTGTTAATAACTTAATCATGGACCAAATAAAATGTTTTATCGTATTTAGAAAATATTCTTTGTAGAATGTTTATTTCTGTTATTTATAATAGTATAAAATGAAAATATATCATGTTATAATACAATATAATAGAGTTAAAATATTGCGTATAGATTGTTACAATTTTCTTTTGTTTTTTTATAGATTTATATAAAAAATAAAATATTAGGACGACTATTAGTATAAATATTTGAAAACAAGATCTAAGAAGAGTAAATTATTTATAAGATAAAGAAGCAAAAACATAAAATTTTCAAATGAAATATGTCCTATTTCTAATGTACTCAAAGAAGTTGCTTAACACAATATTAAGCTATTATGATTCATTTGATGGTGATTATAGTTATATGTGGTCCAAGATATTATTCTTAATTTGGATACAATTAATCTTTGATTGGTTTCAAGTAGGTAATACTTGTTGTCTATTGAGCTCTGTTGAGTTAGACTAGCTAGTGGTATCTGAATTTCAAACTATGTGCTAAGATGCACACATACGATACCAATATATATAGTAACTATTCTTAGAATATGTGTGACATAACTCACCAAAATGATAAGTTTATATTATGTGGTGGATAAGTATATTTGGAGTAAGATGACAATGGTATGGTAGTTGTTTGACCCTCTAATTCTTTTTTTCGGAAAGTGTGGGTAGATTTAATATAAAAAAAGAGAGTATAAAGCTTTAATTTTTATCTCTATCTGGTATTTTTAGATTTAGATATCTATTATATTTTTTTTATAATTTAAATTTATTTATTTATTATTAAATAAATTATATATTATTTTAAAAAATGTATAAAAAATAATAAATAACAAGAAATTATAAATTAAAGTTTAAAAATTTAAATTTTTAATTAAATATATAATTTTAAATTTATTATATAATTATTATAATTATAATCTAGCGAGTACGGACAAGTTATTACATACTTATACTTATATATATACAAAGTCCAATACATAATATATCGGATGATATCCATATCTATACTTTTACTAGTCAAAGTTAATACAAGTCAAAATCAGCACGGTGCACGCAGACACGGCTATTACTTTTAATTGAATGAATACTCTGTCCTTACTTTGGTGATTAAAATATTTGTATGGCTGTGTTAGCTTGTTTCTTTTTTCTGAATCATAGGACACACCATAATCATAATACTCAATTACTTTTCACGTGGAATCACCACTTTTATTAATAATTAAAATCTGTTCAAACTAAACTGTAAAGCATAATGTAAGCTGAGTATGTTACCATAATGAGCCTCATTTTACAACATAATTCAAACAAACTGATCAAGGTATTTTTTTAGTATTTCTGAGACTATTATCTTGTAAGCTCGTTCCGTGGGGTGATAACCGTCCCAGAACACATACTTACTAGCATCTTCACACACTTTTGGGGTCAAAGTATTACAAAGTAGACCGAATTCAATATTTAAAATGCCACAACATGTCCTATCCACCACTTCAAATCCTGCTCCACAAGCAATGAGTCAATTAATCATAATTCATGTAGGAATTTGGATGGTAATATTTTTCTTCTGGAGAAGTATTCTCATCATAATAAAAATATTAATATAGGCTGCATAACATAAACTTTAGCAAAGGTGACACAAATAAAGAGTACAAGGATAAATAATTATAGATGAAGTTTACCATATTGACTGGGGTGTTGGACCAATTTATTGAATTGGCTATAGTTTTCAAGAAAGACAAGCTTAGCTTCTGGAAGAATTTTGCTGAGGGAAATAAGTGAAGAAGAAAGTTTGGAGTTGTAAAGCATGCATCCCTGGTTTGTTGATTCTGAACAATCCCTTTTTAAACCTCCTCTTAATGTTCTTTGTAGTGGCACACATCCTACTGGAGATAAGCTAAGTACTCCAATCCTTCTTACTCCAATACTATAGAGTTCCTTTCATTAAATTTCATGACATTTCCATAAACAATTGTTATTTTTTGTAATAAAAGGGATATGATCATTGTTAACATTTTAACTAAAGAGAAAAATGTTATTTTAGATGACTTCAAGTTTTGTGTTCTTTAAAAGATTACCATAAGAAAAGTTGTATCATAGGATTGTATTGAGCTCTTGATAATCTTAAATTGAAGTTTAAATTTTAATTTGTTCCAATTATTGTTTCTCTTAAAAGAACACTTTGCCAACAAAATCTTGGCTTGAACCTTCCAACGAGTTGAGATTTGAAGATGTAATGCATTAACTGATAACATAGTTGAAGTGCAAATGACATTGTTATATGTTTCTATCTTGAATTCAAATACTGTTCACATCAAAGACATACCAGTAGAAAATTCGAAGATGTATTGACTAGCATAGTTGTGTACTCTTCAATATTATACGTACGTCTCCTGAATGGTGTCATGAAATATGTTCCTGAAATGTCATTGCTTCCCATGCTAATGAAAACTATGCTTTTTTCTAGAATGAAAGCTGTCTTTTCTTCCCCAACAATTTCATGCAGTCTTCCTACATACTCCTTGAACATGTTTAGTTGATCCTCTATTGATAACACTCTCTGATATGTAACAAAATGAAAAATTTGTTATGATGTAGTTGTAAAACAAAGTTGGAAGAAGAATTGAAATGTTGATAGAAAATAGACTGTGGTGGCTTTGTAGAGTGATGATTACTGCTATTTTTATTGTTAGAGGATCAAATCCTGAGCCGGCAGAGGCAAAACACACCCCAGTTAAGAGGTCTTCAATCTCCAAACTTGGATCAAGATAGGGGGGCATGGACTCCTTGATTCCAAGATTTTCAACTAAAAATTATATGAGAATTTCTAAGCATAATGAACCATGATAATGATAGCATGTATTTTCTATATGGCAAACTCTGTTTACATAATGTTTGGATAAAGAGTTATAATATAGATTGGATAAACGACAAGAATGTCGTCCATCACTCGTGCTACCATTTGTAATAATTAACATTTGCTTATAAATTTTTTTTTTGAATAAACCTCTTGAAAAGCACTTATAAGAAAAGAAAAAATTAAACAAAAAATAAGCATTTTTTTCATAAATTAAAATTAAGTTATGTATAAATTAATTTTTAAAAGTTTTATATATTTTGCAACAGTATATGAGATACCTCCTAAATATTAACTTATACTTAAAGATAATTTTAATTTATGAAAAACCTCATTTTATTTTTGTTTTTTAAGAAGTGTTTATAAAGAAACTTATTCAAACATGTCATTAATCGAACATGTCATTACTCAAACTTGAAGGAGGTAGAGAAAGGTTACAGTTTGTATCCTCATTGGTAAAAAAAACAAAAAACTAACATTAATAAAAACACTAACACTAATATTTGATTGATAAAAAAAACTAGTTTTATTATGAGTAGTAGTTTGAAGTTAGAAGCACCTAAAAAGTCAGAAGGGATCCTGCCATTGCAAAACCTTCCTGTGGAGTTTCCTCCGATGAAATCCCTCCCATATGGTTTGAAATTTGACTTCAAGATTGTAAATATATAATTGTTATTCCCTGTATCCAGGATTGAGTCACCAAAAGCAAAAACCGCAGGAAATCCATAGTCCTTATATTTTGCTTCTGATATGGCTGTTACAACAAAGGGATAGAACAGAACAACAGAAAGACATACATTAAGGATGGAAAGCTTCATCATGTAATCTTAATTTCCCTATTCTGCTATGCCTTTTATAGATATAAATTTGTAGTGGTGATGGTCATGTTTGACATATTTTATTGATTGTAACAATTTACTTATTGGTATCAGCTACTTAAGTGAGAAAGTTTAGTGCTTCAACTATTAACATATCTTGTCTTCAAGTTCTTTACGAAAGATAACTCATACATATCATATGTTTTCCTTAAAAGTACATGTTAATAAGCTTTACTAGTCATTTTCCGTAGGAAACCAACAACATTCATGCGTATTTTGCTTGGACTTCTGCATTTAGATAAAAGAAAGAAATCGAAGGCCCAAATTTATCAATTTAATATAAAAGGTAACATAAAATAGTTAAATTTAAAAAATAAAATATAGAGATAATAAAAAATTAAAAAGTAAACTTTCAATATATATTATGAATAAAATAAGATAATATTTTTTTTTGTGAACATAAAATAAGATAATATAATTTTATTATTTTAATACTTGTATAGAAAAAAGTATAAAAAAATTGAGAGAAAAAAAAATAATATAATGCAACCCTGTCAATGATATTATTTCTTAAACTTTATATAATACTATTAGGGAGAGGGAAAGGTTACAAAGGAAACATTTTGAGTAAAACTCAGTCACTGTTCTAACAAATACAAACGGAGGTGTGTATAGCTCTTTTTGCAAATTCTCTGCACCCTTGAATTTTTTCCTCATCCCATGTATTTTTCCTCTGGGTTGATGATTCCGGATAATATAAAATGGAGGTGTATGAAGCAATTGTTTATGCAATCCAGCTCAAGCCTTTGGAATGATAAAAGTCCACTTTTCTTTATTATATAAATTAGGATTATGATTTTATTTGTAATTTTGTTAACTTTGACTTTCTTTGTTTGACCATTGTATGGTAAGGACCAACAAAAACGTAGCTTGGGAGTGATTGTGAGTTTCTGATTTTTGGTTTTTGGTTTTAAAATATATTTTGGTTTTTAGTTTTGAAATTTATTTTGAAAACAGAAACGTGTTCAATAAAAATGATTCTATTTTGACTTTTTATTTATATTTTAAACAGTTTTTACTTAATTTAAAAAATAATAAAATTTGGTTTTCAGATTTTTTTTATTCAAGCTCGTCATTTGACATCACTTGCCACCATTAACCAAAACCTTTGGCTGGCGGTCACTGGCCACCAACTTTAACCGATGATCATCGACCGCCACCTCGGATAAGCGATCACCGAACGCCACCTCTCTGGTCGACGATCACCAGCTGCCTTCTTTGACCAGCAGTCACGATCGCCTTCTCTGACCGACGATCACCAAACGTCACCTCTGACCGGCAATCACTGGTCGCCACCTCCGACTAGTGGTCACTGACCACCTTCTCTGACCACCACCTCCTGTCGCTGGTCATTAGTCACCATCTCTGACCACCGATCATCGACCACCACCTATGATTAGTGATCACTGACTGTTACCTCTTACGAAAAGTCACAGACCACTACCTCCAACTTCTACCTCTAACACCAACCACCAGTCATCGATCATTAGTTTTCGATCTCTAAGGAGGAAATATTTTTTTTTTTTAAGATTTGAAAACAATGTTCTAATTTGGAAAGCAAAACAATGTTGTTTTTAAAATTTGAAAATCTAAAATCAAAACTAGTTTTTTTTTTATAAATTTTAAAACTAGAAACCAAAACTATCCCGAATAGTATGAAAAGTGAGACTAGATTCTAAGAGAATTGAACATGTGATTAATTTACTCCCTTTTTTAGAATCACACCCCTAGTCATACACAAAACATGACTACTATTCCTACTCTTTTTGCTAAACATATCAAGACTACATTAAGGGAGGATGAATAGGTCGTTACACATACTAGTTAGTGCAAATTATGATTAAGTTAACTTGACCATGGGTTGTACCTAACATGATCTGGTTAGCCTAATTCATCCCAACTAGCCTAACATGTTCATAAGCTTAGATAATTTGAATAGAATTAAGGTTTGTGTGTGAGATAGTCTCCTTGGCTGCCAATTTTCTCCTTGAGTAGAGAATCTTATAACTTTTATCCAAGATTACTCCTTGTACTAAACATCTTCTTGCTCATCTATTACCTAGTGTGTTTGGATGGAGAATTTTAGGAGGGTAATTCATTTCATTTTGAAATTTCAAATACTTTGTGAGGAAATACCTTGTTTGGATGAGAAATTTTAAAAGAATTTGAAATTTTAGGCATTTTAATTAGTTAAAATTGTAGAATTTTAAATTCCTTAAAAAAGTAAGGATTTGAAATTCTTCAAACCTATTTTTCTTTTACTAAAATCATTTATGCAAGGTTTGCTTTTCTTATTTTTCTATTTATTTATTGTAAAAGTATTTTTTTAGAGAGTAAAAAATTATTTTTAAATAAAATTTTATATTATTTTTTAAAAGAACAATTTTTTTTAAAATATTGTTTAGTAAAATGAATTTTTATTTTTAGTGAAAATTGAAATACTTTATCCAAACAAAAAATTTAAAATTCAATAATTTGAATTATTTTATCCAAACAAAACATTTGAAAAATGAAGTCATTTGAATTGAAAAAATTTCAAATTCAATATATTTTAAATTCCTTACATTTGCAAAATTCTCTATCTAAATACAATGTAAGAGTGGAGCAATATTCTTCCATTCCTCTCCTTTCCAGTTTCCATCCTCCATTTGACTTTCTTCAACCTCTTCTAGGAAGTAAGATCAAGGGAGCAATGTGGATTGCATCATCTTCTCTCTACTGAAGTCATATTTTTTTTATACACATATAAATCCACTTTTTTCACTTACAAAAGTAGATCTTTTCTTCGCAAAGCAAGACATAATACAACAAGTCGTTAGTTAGTATTGGATTTGGCATCCTTGAGTAAAATCTTGTATTCGAAATTTGTGGATGAAAAAACATAGTTGGGAGGAAAGAACCCACTAAAGGTGATTACTCAAGTTCTCTTATGGATAGGGATATTAGTCATCAACAAAGAAGTTGGTGGATACTCTCTGCGAGTTCAAAAAAAAAAAACAAGCATAATAAAAAATAAAATATATTAAGCAACTCGTAATTAAGAAAAAAAATATTTTGGAAAGTATTCATTAATTTTTTTTACATAATTTTATTTAATTCTTCATTTTATTTTTTATTACTTTTTATATTTTTTTTAATCTGCAGATATAATTTTAATTTGTTTGAAAAAATAAAAAATAATCTAAACTTAGTTAGGTAACATTGGATTAACTCATTCTTAGAAAAACAATAGTTACTTCTATACTAAATTAAAACCTAAAAATAAGTATAAATTATTTACCAAATTTTATTTTTTTAACTTAAAACTTATTATTTGGTTCAATTTTTTTTTTAAAAAATAACTTGTAAACTAAAAATAAGCTGGAGAAAACTTGTTCTAAACTTATCTTTAACTTTTATTAAGGTATCGTTTAATACAATTTATTTTTAATATATATTTTTATTAAAGAAAAATTTGAGTGAAATTATTTTTAAAATAAGCTCTAAAAAAAGTAAATGACTTATTTATTAAAAAGAAAAACAATACTTAAAACTAAAAGCCATTAAAGAAAAGTTTATGAGGTGTTTTTGAAGCCCTAAGCAGAGCATTTTCAAAAGCCACTCTTCGAACCCTAACGCCAAAAAAAATTAATATTTTGATTTTTTACAAATGCTAGTAAAAACTCCATCTTACACTCTATTTCTGAAACTCTGATATTAATTAGATTAGAATTTGTTAAAAGTTACTAATTTTAGAAAAATAATTATAAAATAAATTAAAATTAATAAATTTTAACCAATTATAAAAATAATCTGAAAAGGAGAGAGTGAGAGAATTTTGTTGTCATTTCTCTTTTTCATAATGTGTCACCTTTTTGGGTTCTTATTTATTTGTTGCTTTCTTTTTCTAATACAACTGGTTACTTATATTGCTGCTTACCTATTATTATTGTTGCAGTAATTGATTAACACATGTTTGCTATCCAAAATCAATGTCCTTGAACTTGAAGCATATCATCAAAATGTAATTTAATGTCACAACCAGCATCACTTTTTAATTAGTGATTGATAAACTATATCTAATTAAATTATTTTTAACATATTTTCAAAAACTCAATAAATTCTTTAAATATTTATATTTATAATTGATATTTAATTTTCTTCAATTAATATTATGTAATAAAATATTCTCAGGTATGATCAAAATAATTTTATATTAACCAGAGTATTTTTTGACATTTTAAAAATTAAAAATGAAATATATGTATTTTAATATTTTTATTCTCATTAAATATATAAATAAAAATTCACAATATTTTTTATTTTATAATATAAATATACTTTTATTGGATGAACTAGCTACTTTTAAAGAAACTAAAAACTTCTAAAAAGTTTTAGCAAACAACTTTTAACTTAAAGTAACTTTTAAGCTAAAATTAAATATTTTAAACAGCTTTCTTATTTTAGATTTAACTTAAAAATAATTTTTTAAGTTAAAAATAGGTCGGTCAAACGTACCTAAATGTTGATGGACTTAAATATAAAATGTTATCAACTTAAAAACATAAATTAGTTATTAAATATAAATATTATTATCCATATTTAAAATTATTATACATTTATATTATATTATATTATTGAAATATATAATAATGTAGCTATAACTTAAAATGTTTTATTTGTTTCTTCTCCCTACACAAATGTGTTTGGATATTGGAGTCTCATTGAAATATTTAAGTTTTCCAAGGATCTCATCGTGGTATCAGTCAATACAGGATGTGGATATCTGCAATTACACTCTAACCCTCCAATAAATTAACGTTGAGTACAGTCTAAAGGTACTACGTGTCAAACAAAAAAATAATAAAATAATAAGTAAGTCAAACATGAGTAAATTACCTTTTATAGGGCTTGAACTTGTTAACAGGGTTTTAACCTGAAAAGGAAATTTGGGTATAATTCTTGAGGTTACCTTGGAGGACAATCTTGACATTTTGCTTCGATCAATCCTTTTTTTTGGATGCTTCGATTTTGACTAAAGTTTTGGTACGTCGTGACTGAAACGATTCTGATAGGGTTTAATCTTACCTTATGTCCTCTTGGTGAGTTACAATTTGATCTTTAGAGTTATCCTGGTATAATTCTATATTACTTTTCCTATATTTAAAAACAAAGATAAAAATATTTCCAAGATAAAAGGATGAGATATTAGTAAACTAACACATGAGTAAACAAAAAAAAAGAAGATAAAATTAGGATACCATATAGGTGTTCTATACTTATCTGGTATAATTTACTGATATTCTGATACTTGGATACTATTCCTATAGAAGAAAAGTACTCAACTAGTATTTTGGTACTTGGATGCTATTTATGTAGGAAGAGTAAAATCATGATACTTTAAACGTCAGTCAAGTACTCTCACAACGCTCCTTCACATAGAAAGCTTAACATTATGGTCAAATATCCAAGGACACTCCACATGACATAAAGGTACAAACAAAAAGTTAGTACAAAGTATTTACTATATACGCTGTTCTGTTGTAAAACATTTTTACCTTAACATTTAATAATAATTTTTTATTTACATGATTTTTAAAATACATGAATGAAAAATTATGATAATGTACAAAAAAATCTTTATACTGACAATGTGTATCAATCAACCTCTGTAGTAATTATGGATAAAAAATCATACAAATTCAATGCCTATTAAAACAAATATAAATACACATACACATCTCAACATAAAACACTATTAATCTTTATTTATTGATTTGAGTCCAGTCATAACTTATTAATATATTCAATCTAATCGAATTATATATAAGAAAAGTTTGACCAATAAAATTACATATTAGTCCACCATCATTAATTGACAAGTATTAAAACAAGGGAGTTTGGTGATTTTAGTTTTTTCTTAATATTTTTTTACTTTTTTCGTGATGTTTTCTATTATATTATATTTTATTTTTGTCTTTTATATTTTATTTAATATTAAGATTATTATTTAAGAATATTTTAAAATTCAGAATTTAATATTTTCTTTTTTTTGTTATGTTTTTATTTTATATTTTTCAGATATTAAAATTTAAGAATATCATTAAATTCAAAACTAATTTTAAATATATTTTAATATAGCATAAAATCATTTCAATTAATTTAAGAGACAACTTAAATTAATTTTTTAATTTTAAACAATATTAAAATTATTTTTTAAGAATAATTTATATTTAAAATTAATTGATTAAATATTTTAAATATTAAATTTATTTCTTTGTTATGTTTTTTATTTTTCTTATATCTTTTATGTTTTTATTTATATTTTTTCTTCAACATCATAATTAATATATTTTAATGTATGAAAAAAATTTAAATTACATACTCAATAATATAAATTAAACTAGTTTTAATTTTTTATGAAATAAACTACAAAGATCATTCATAGAGACAATTTTAGTAAACTTTTTTTATTTTTCTACTTTTTTATGCTTAATTTTTATTTTTTATTTAATATTTTAATATTGATAAATATGATTTACTAAATACTTTCATAAATAAAATTATTTTTGTAACAAATAATACATGTATCCTTTTCGGAAGACAATATTACCAAATACCATTATAAGTATCAAAATATTTTATATGAATATTTAATACAAATGGATATAAAATATTTATTCATATTTATTCATATTTCAGAATCCTGTAAAACAATATTTTTTATTTTAAAATTATTTATATTTTAAAAAAAATTAAATGCTACTTACAAAACATATAAAATAGATTTTTATATATAGATATATCAAAATTAATTTAAAAATATTTTTAGATAAAATAATATTTAATAAATAATAGTATAATAAATTAAATTATTGCTAGGTGTTAATTTCGGTCCATTATGCTTTAGTGTTTTTTCGTTTTGGTACATTAAATTTTAAAAGTTTCATTTTTATCCTTTAGAATTTTGAAAATTTCATTTTAGTACTTTATAAAAATATATGTATAAGTTTGCCCTTTCTCTACCTAATTTGTTGTGTACAGCTGCAATGATTGTTACATGAAAAATGAATTGTATTGAAATAAGTGGTGATGATTATAATCGATGTCATTTAAAATGATTAATAAAATTTAAATAAAGATAATAATAATTTTAGTTGATTATTTCAAATTTTAAAGTTATCCAAAACTAACCAAATAGAAAGAATAACCAAATAAATGAAACTTTCTAAAAATAATCATATTGAAACTTTTAAAATTTAATATACCAAAATGAAAACACTAAAATATAATAAAGCAAAATTTACCTTTAACCTTAAATTATTTATAATTATTTTATGACATACACTACCAATATTAAGATAATCTTACTTTTTCAGTGACACACACCATAGACGTTAAAATCATGTTTCCAAATATTTCGTACAAGTGAACACCAATATTAATAGTATCATAATTGAAGTGATTAATTAATGAGGTAATTATAATCCACACCATTATGCTTGAATAACGGAAACAGTTTGAGAAAAAGTTGGATAGAAGATTGGATAGTTATATATTTTATTATATGATGGATGCATTAAATGTTTTAATGAATTGTTAATAGATTATTTTTAATCCACACACTATAATTTAAATAATTTTTATTTTTTTATAAATAAATATTAGTTATTAATTAAAAATTATTTAATTATGTTCTATTTCTTTTTTTATGATTATAAGTGACATTGAATATTTGTATTTCTTTCCTTCGTGCATGTTGAATCTTTTGTTGTCAACTTTCAAGAATTTCGTGTTTTTTTTTTTCACTACAAAAGTTTCTATTCTTCATTTAAAAGATATATTAAATAACTTTTCGTTTCTAGCTTTAATTCATATAACTTTAATTAAAATAAATTAAAAATTTATAATTATCATTATGACGTGTGCTACAATAATGTAACTGCTCTCGCACAAAAAAAATGCGGGAAACATTCTAAAATATAACAAAAATTAATAAGTTGTATATAAATAAGTAGGTTTTTAAATAATAATGATAAAAAATAATTAACTTTAAAATTCTATCCTTTCCATGTAAACTAAAAAAAAATAAAGTTGTCCTCTCTATTATTGAACCAAAATATTATATAAAATTAAAATTCATCTCCTTCTCTTTCATTCTCTTGTTGAACCTAGCATAGCTCACTAAAAAAATTTTCAAGATTTGCTACAAATTTTAGCTCCAAAAACTTTAGCTCCAAAAACTTGGTAACTATTTTATAGCTAATTAACTATAGATTATCATTTTCCTAGTTAAAATTCAATATTAATATAAATTAACTAGAAAATAGGTGTAATTTTTTTAAAAATAACTAGGATTATTTTCCTAGTTAATTAGCTACTTATTTTATACTAAATCAAATTTGCAGTATTTTTATAACTAAATAGTAGTTATCTCTTAAATTAACTATTTTCAATTTTTTTAAGATACAAAATAAAAAATAAATTATTATTAACGTCCAACTGGAGTTGTTAAAATAGGTTCCTCGACCCATATGGGTCAGCCCAATAGAAAAATGAGTCAACCAAACTCGACTTATTTCTCCTTTGCTGTTCAATCTGCTGGTCTGACCCACCACAGGTTGGTGGATTATACGGTCAGCCCACCAACCCACAAAAAAAAGAAGAAGTTATTTTTTAAAAATGAAATCTTTTAAAAATTTTAAAATTAACTATTTAATTAAGTCTTTATTTAAAATTAAGAAAAATTATTTTCTATTTGATTATGTAATATAATAATTTAAAATTCAAAAAATGAATAAAGTACAAATTTACAATTGAAATAAAACATAATTAAAAAAAGATTCAATATGAGTTGGGTCCTAAGTAGGCCGGGTCATGTTTTTGCTATTAAAACGCATGTTTCTTATTTTTTGGCCCGGACTGATGTATTTATGGTAGACCGGATTAATCCACGGATTTCGACTCATTTTGATGGCTCTACGTCCAACCATAGATGTAGGAAAATTTGAATTAACAACTCTCCTAATTTGAAGTAACACCTACTAGCATGGTAAAAGACTTATATACCCTTCATTTTATCTCTCCTTTTACTCTTCGGTAAGCTATTGCTGGAGAGTAAAAAAGTTCCGCCAACATTTACCGGAGAGTAATAGGAGAGATAAAAAAATAATAAATATACTAAAAACATAATTCATTAAGAAATTAAATTACTATACTAAAAAAATAAGAAGTTAAATAACTATATTACACTACACTAACCAAATATTAATTAAATAACAATACTAAACACTTAATTCATTAAGTAAATTAATATAATAAAAATGTAATTATTATAAAAAAATAATAAATTAAATAACTATACTAAAAATAATAAATTAAGTACACTAAAAATTAATTAAATTACTATAGAAAAAATAAGAAATTATATTACAATACTAAAAAATAAGAAATTAAATAACTATAGTACATGTATACATTAACCAATAGGTGAGGAGAGAGAGGAGAGAAAAGGTGAGATTCACAAAATAAAGTGAGGAGAGGAGAAAGATTGCGAGTGTAGAAAATTATATAAGAAAGAGACGAGAGAGAATCAAGAATAAAATAAAAATTTAGAAAAAAAAAATTTTAAAAAATGTTAATTGAAATAATGGTAATTGAAATTCCCTAAATGTAGTTTCCTAGTTCTAACAACATCAACATAGATAAGAATATTATAAAGTAAATAATAATAATAATTTGTTATGGAATATATTAGACAATTTTTTTATCTTTCCTGCCAATTTATAATAATAATTATTATTACTATTAATATTTATTATAAAATTGCAGGAACAAATAAAAAAAAATTAATGTCCTATATATTCCCATAACACAGTAAAGATATAGGTCCACACAGCTAATAGTACGGACTTACGTACATGAAACATGGTCACATGGAGGCGTTTAAATTTATAGTATTCGTTACAAGTTACAACTTACAACAACTTCTAATTAGAACACACACTATAGCACGCTACTATGAGGTAGCAGAAAGAGAAAAAAGTGTGAGAGATAACAAAGTTATATCATTTAATTCAGACACCCGAATTGTTCTTAGAAGAAGTCCTTAATTTTGTCATCAAGCACTAGAGAACTAAGGACGTTGTAAGCGTTCTGTGTAGGATGATAACTGTCCCAGAATATGTAGCTAGAGGAGTTAGTGCATGTGTTTATGCTGTAACGGTTGCATAAAATGCTCACTTCTATTTCTCCAGTTCCACAGCATCCTTTTGTTGTCACTTCGAAACCTTGATCACCAAATATTAAAATTTATCAGTGTAGTCCAAGAAATTACAAAGTGCTGATGAGAAGAAATTCCACCATAGACTAAAATCATTATATCAACACAACTTAGGTGGATTACATAGAATTTCTTCCACATCATAACCTTTTTGTCATGATAGTACCCCTGCCACACGAGGATTTTATTTTATTGCTTTTGGGAGTTGAGCGCTTTGTCATGCTAATTGATAGGTTAATATGGTGGAAAGTGCATGAAGTGATGAAGGAGAAAGAGAGAGTAAAAACATAATAAGTATATGAAGATGTAAATATACTGTGATGCAGCTAGTTACAGACTTCTTTTATGTCACCCAAAATATCTATGAAATGTTTCAGTGTGACTTTGAGGGTACATATATGATGACATAAAATTGGTGTATATATAGGCAACAAGGTATAATGGACTACTACAACGACATAGATAGACAAATTATTCGATGGCTCTGCCTAACCTGTTCATGATCTCAATCATTTTTTACATAATATCTATTGAAGTTTTTCAAATAATAACACTTAATTGCATGTTAAGTGGAGATTAATGAGGACTATGTGGTCCATACCACCTAATATTGATAATGAATGTGATTGATTAGTGATTACCATATTTAGCAGGATTTTGAATCATGTTTAGCAATCCGTTGTAAGAATCAAGATAAACGAGCCTAGAATCAGAAAACATTTTTCCAAGTGCATCCATTTGGGATAAGAGCTTCGAGTTGAAGAGCATTGCTGCTTGGTTAGAAGAATTTAAGCATGCTCTATCCAAGCTTCCACCCAGTGTTCTTTGTGAGGGCACACACCCTATTGCTGGTAAGCCAAATACTCCAATTCTTCTAGCTCCTAGTCCATAAAGCTCCTGTTTTTATTTATTAAATTTTTTTAACTGAAAATTATGGAAGAAGGATAAATAAAATAAAGGTGCAAGAAAGAAAATCCCAAGTCCGAATTTTGGTATATCATGATATGGAAAAGTAGAGAAATTCAATCAGTAAATCCAAGTTTGGTATACTGACTATACAGTACGTCATCAATACAATGATCAGAAAAAGTTTGGCATGAGCAACAATGTTGGTGTGAGATACCATTTGTCTACCTAAATTTGATTGTTCTATAACAGGTGACAGTAACATGACCTATGATTGAATTTGAAAGATTAGCATTTATACCTTTCTTTTGCCATATAAATTGGAACGTGCACATTCATGACTTTCCAAAACATACCTGCAAGAAGTTCAATGCTTCTGAAGCCATTAAGTCCGTGTATGAAGGAATATCATACTCTGCACTCCTAATTGGTGATTGAGAATAAGTATTGGCAATGTCATCACTTCCTACACATACTATGTATATGCTCTTAGACACTATAATTGCCGTTCTGTTTCCTCCAACCATTCTACTTATCTTCTTTATGTACGCCTTGAACATGTCTAATTGATCTGACAATGACATCACAGACTTATGACAAAGAGAAAATAAACAGGAGTTAGCTCAATTACGATGTGCTATAGTAAATTATTTATTGATAGATAACATGAACAAGGTTGAATATATTGTTGTGCACCACTAATTCAGCCGTTAGAGGATCAAATCCGGCACCACCTGAGGCAAAGCTTACACCAGTGAGGAGATCTTGAAGTTCTAAATTTGGGTCAAGATAAGCAGGCAAAAGCTTCTTGACTCCAAATTTTGCAGCTGAAAATGAAAAAAAAAAAAAAAAGGAAGAAAGAAGTTGATAAGAAATTGAACAAGGAACAAGTTCAATCTACTTTCTATCAATAACTATAAAAGATACATGTTTTATGAGTTTGTAAGTTTCTACCAATAATATCTGATGGGACTAATCCATCGCTGAACCTCCCAGTTGGATGATTTCCTTCAGCAAAATCTCTGCCATATGGTGAGAAATTGCATTTGACAAGTGTGGTGATATAGTTGTTGTTTCCCGGATCTACTATAGAGTCCCCAAATACAATTACTGCTGGCACAGTTTCATTGGTTGGTAGGCTCACAGTAGAAACATGTTGGAACATGGTGGCTATGATAGAACACCAAAGAATGAGTAGAGGCCATTGAGAATGGAGCTTCTGATAGGGTATATTCATGTTGTGACTATTGTTTTCCACTTTTTTCTTTTGAAAGGCAATGGCATTTTCAGTTTGGTGCAAGCAACTTATAAGAAAGGCTCAGAAAGCTTGATTTTGTTTTGGGTCTCTTTCAATATCATGCCATTGTCATACGAGAGATTCTACCTTTAATAAAGGCATGATACTTCTGTTATAATAGCTAGCCTGGCTAATAGTAATATATTTATTTAATTATAATATAGAATTTGTACAATGCAAACTAATATGCTGCCATGTTATAGTTTATTTGTTATTAGGGTGTCTCTTTTTACTTCAATCAAATACTATTGCACATATCAACTTTCTGCCTTCTCTCTTTGCGAGCGCACACACACATTTATGTAAATAGGAAGAGCAATCCAAGAATAAATAAGTTACTAACCATATATATTCATAGCTATTTATTTGTTGGAAATCTAATGGTAGTAAAAAGCAAATAATATTTTCTATTGGATATCTAAAGAATTAACGGTTAGATAAAGAGTAAGTTTGATTGGTTTAGATTTGTTTTTTAGTTTTTAAAAAAAGTTTTCAAAAACTATTTTTTGGAATAAGAGAAAAAAAAATTTGTTTGTCAAGTGTTATTTGAAAATTATTTTGAAGATGTGAAAATAAAAAAGCTTGATCATATTTACTGAAATTTCATTAATGAAAAATAAAAAACAAAGTATTCTTATTATATTTTGAGTTTTTAAAATAAAAATAAAAGACTGAAAAACAAAACTTGTTGTTCTTGTTGAGTATAACTCTTTTTTAAAACTATTATAAGAAAATGATAATCAAATAAGTTTTTTAATTTTTAAATATTAAAATACTTAAAACAGTTTTATAAAACTGTTGTAAAACAAATACTAAGTCTCTTATATTTATTTTAGGAGTAAGTCAATTTCTGTATTTTCTTAAAATTTAATGATTATAATAATTAATATTAATCATTAGATTTAAAAAAAAATTATCAAAATTAGGATAAAAACCAAGATCATATATATAAGTCTTTAGAATTTTTTTAATTTTTTATTCATAAAATTGATAGCATTATTATTTTTACCTCTATTTAAGTATCACTATTAGTTAATTACTTTTTTTTTAATAGAAGATGTAAAATGAATGTTAAGGAAGAAGGAACTATTTGAGGGTTTAAGAATAGGTTGGGGATAACTATTTTGAGAGAGAAGTATAAGATAGATGGCTTTGAGTTGCAGAAGGATTAAAACTACACTTTGTATCTTTAACTTGATTTTGGTAATGGAAACTAAAGAACGAATAGATGGTTTTTTCAAAATTATCTAGACAAAATGAATACTATCAAAAGGTTGTAACTCTTAACATAAAAATTGGACATAGACATGTTGTCAAAAGGAATCATTTATTGGGGAGAAAGATATCACATTGTGGAGTTGTCCCAAGGCAATTGAAATGGGAGTAAACCTATCTATTAAATGCACAATGTCTTTTTGGGTATGATAAGAGTTATGTTGTTGATGGGCATTTATGGCCTTATTAAAATGAGGTAAAAAATCCATTGTTAATTTATATCAATTCAGAGGTTTGATCTGTGGATTAATGAAAATGATGAAAGCATTATCCTTTGCATAGTTTGTCAAACTTTAACAAATATGGATGATACGAAATACAACAGAGTTCAAGCAGCAAGGACTAGATGCCTAGAAAATAGTCCCAAACACGCATCCGAGTTCGTAAAACTGGTGTTCCACAACTATGACTTACTTTCTCACACTATCATAATTTGAAGTGTTTTTGCCACGGGAACAACATCATGTGCCAATTTTAATTTTGTAGGAATTTCGAAGGATCTAATGTCATGATATTTAGCAACTTTAGACGACGAAAGCTAGAAAAAGTTAAAACATCGTAACAAAAGTGTATCTGCCCAGTCCGATACAACCGCGGTCTAAAAGTTCACGCATCTAAAACTGCTTAAGTTAAAGACTTTAAAAGATTACATATTTTAATTAACCTATCTAGTATAGTTGAAAATTTTCAAATTCATAAATCATAAATCTTGAGATGATCACTTTAAAAAAAATATAATGAAGTTCTCTCCAAAAGATATAATCACACTCCCTTCAAAAGATATAACTAGATTCTCTCTAAAAATATTATCATCGGACTTCAAAATCATAGCGTTTATATTTTAGTCTTATCATTTATCTTCAATGACTCTTATATGTAGACATTACAGTAAAACTCAATTAACTTCTTATCATTAACTTAAGTGTTGAAGTCGTATCCACTTACTCCTATTTACTGTAAAGAAGTTTGGACTATGAGATTCAAGAATTTTTGTTCCGGTAAGAAAAAAGTATATTTTAAATCATTTTCAAATAAATCAGTGTTTATAGTGTATTTGAGTTTAAAAAATAGAGAAAAATAAATAGAAAATACTTTTTGGATTAGAATAGAATATAAAAGATGTGGATCCCATAAAATAAAGTACAAATTTTTTCTCTTCTCTAATTTCTCTCAATGAAAACGAACATAGCCTAAGTCACACTCTTTTAACCACGTGTGTTGTACAACTAAAAGAAATTCTTCCATGCTTTCTGAGTGAGAAAAATCTCTTAATAATAACGTGAAAAAAAAAACTACTTAACCAAAATGCAAATTAAGTAAAAATATCTCATTTAGACACGCTAATGACGCTATACCAAAGAGAGGGACCACCATATTTATCTTCAACAATTGTCATATATATAACAGTAGGGGTCATGCAGTTCCATTTTTCACCTTTTGAAATATATAATCTTGTATTTAGTTTTATAACAAAATATATAAAAGATATTTTGCATGGTGATTAGGGTGGGTATATGTATCCAGGCTCACAGATTAGTCCCTGAACTCTCAAGTTCGTGCGAGTTGAATTTTTTTTTTAAAAATCAGAATTGTAAAAAAAATTTGAGTCTCATCCACGAAACTGTGGATTTTGCGGCCTAAGTCTGCAAGCTTACGTGCTTGGCACATGATCCGTTTAAAAGAACAAATTTGTTATTTTAACTATTAGTTTATATTAATGTTGTGAATTTTTTATTGTAAATTATGATATTTAGACTTTTAATATTGAAAAAATTTAATATTTCAAATTATTAAAAATAATGATATATTTTTAGTATGATATATTATAATTTAGTAAATATTACAATTTTTTAAAATTATTTTTAATATGTATGTGTATGTCAACTTGCATACTGATCTATTAAGTTTGCGAATTTCACAAACCGGATAAAAACTCTTTAAAAAAAATCATTTATTTTTATAAACTAAATTTATCTAATTTGTTTAAAATGTATGTATACTTAAAACGGCGAATAAACCCAATGTACCACCCATTGGTGATCAAGGGTTTCTACTTCAGAGAATGCAAATAAAGAGGTATCTCTTAGCTAAAAGATCACGTCCTTTCTTTTAATAGGAAAATTGGGCAATTGAATGCCAAAGGGGCACATCACATGGAACAAGATTAGCAAAGTCATCCAATGTTAATGACCATCCATGGAAGTTGGTAACAACCACCAACTTCTGATGCCATCCCTGTATACCCCTTCAACAACAATATTCAACTATACATCTATTCTAGATTTTAAACACTTTTTTTTTTTTTTTTGAAAAGCAAATATTTATTTATATATTTGGAAGAGAAACCAAGAGTTTCTTGAAAATACAAGGATGCAGACACCATACTACTTGATGTCCAATTAGAACGCGGTAATTAACCTTTCACCGCCTAAGACATATTTAATAAGCACTCTCTCGGGTTAGCATACCAGTCCGAGAAAGCGCACCCCCTATTAAACCCAAAAGAGTATGACAGCCATTTCCAGGAGATGATCTTAATAGTCATCATAATGTCTACTGAGTCCACCTGAATTCTATCAAAGACAATCTGGTTCCTAGTCATCCAGATTCCCCAACAAGCAGCCAGCCAGAAAACATACCTGCACTTCTTTTTCCTCTTTCCAACCACCCATGCTGATGATGATGAAAACAATTGATGCAGATCCCCCGGGATAGGTCCGTGGATTCCCAGCCAGCTCATTATGTTACTCCACACTGATTGAGCTTTGACACACATTAAGAACAGATGAGTCCTGCTTTCCATATTACTTCTGCAGAGTACACAGAGAACCCCTTCTTCTGGAATGTCAACGCCTCTCTTCAGCAAGTTATCAATGGTGGGAAGCCTATCTATCAATAATCTCCAAGAGAATGCAATTATCTTTGATGGGAGTCTGTCTTTCCACATGCGTCTCCATTGATTGGGTTCCACCTCGGAGAAAATCATTGAGTTCTGATGCGAGCTCAGTACTGCATAAGCCTCGGCTACTGAGAACCCTCCATCACTGCTAGTCCTCCAGGTTCATCTATCCAACTTGTCGACCGCAATTACTACTGGCTGTAGCGTAGTAAGTAATTGACTAAGCTGGTCTTCCTCCTAGACAAATAACACCCGCCTCCATACCCAACACCACCCGTCGGCTGGTAGCTTTTTCTGGTTAATACTGGTGCCTTTATCAGCCGCTAACCCATAAAGCCTGGGGAGCTTTAAACTGAGAGGACCGTCACCAATCCAATTCTGTTCCCAAAACAACGTATCGTTTCTGTTCCCCACTTTTCTCCTGACGTTATCCACAAACCAGTCTGGCTTCTCTGCTTTAGGCCCATCAATGTCCCATAAGTCCCGCCACCACTGCGAAGCTGAGGCTAAATTGTGTTGCCTTTGATTAGAGTTGTATGTGGATCCATATTTAGTCTCCAGCAAGCTGACCCATATTGCATTTGGCTCTGTTAATAGCCTCCACCTCCACTTTGCTAACAGACTCAGATTAAAGTTCCACAGACACTTCACTCCCAGACCCCCTTCTTCCTTGGGACGACACACCTGATTCCAGCTAACCCACGCAATTTTGTTCTCCTGGCTAGTCCCACCCCACAGAAAGGACCGTTGTAGACCAGTGATGACTTTTAGGACTTTCTTAGGCACCTTGTAAAAGGAGAATAGGTATAACGGAAGACTTGACAGTACTGAATTTATCATCACTAACCTTCCTGCGAACGACATTTGTTTCGCCCTCCACGATGCCAATTTCCTCTGAAATTGTTGAATAATGGGTTCCCACATTTGTACCCTCCTTGGATTCGCTCCCACCGGAACCCCCAAAAACTTAAATGGCGGTGAAGAGGTTGAACAATTCAAAAGATTTTTGCTGCTGATGTAAATGAGGCTCCAACATTTAAGCAAAAAATTGACTCTTGCTGAAGTTCACCTTTAGCCCCGATGATAGCTCAAACCCCCGGAGTATGGCCTTCAAATACCACACTGATTTCAGATCAGCTTCCCCCATCATCAAGACATCATCTGCGTATTGCATGATAGAGAACTTTGCTGCTGCCCCAATATTGAGCTCTTTAAACACCCCCTTCCCTACCGCTGACCTGAACAAACCAGCTAGACCTTCAGCAACCAAAAGGAACAAGAAAGGGGATAGTGGATCTCCCTGCTTCAATCCTCTCCCCGGCTTAAACTCCTCTGTCGGGCTTCCATTAACTAGAATTGAAACCTGGTTATTCCTCACGATGCTGAACATCCACTTTCTCCATGTGGACCCAAACCCCATCCTTGCCAACATATAATCTAAAAAATCCCAATTTACCGAGTCGAACGCCTTCTGGAAATCCACCTTAAACAGAAAACATGGTTTCTTTTTCCGTTTTGCCCAATCCACAATTTCATTTGCTACTAATACTCCATCCAGGATTGATCTGCCTTGCAAAAAAGCTGACTGACACTTTGAGATTAAGTGCCCCATGACTTTCTTCATTCTCAATGCCAGCAATTTAGATATAATCTTGTGAATACTTGAAATTAAGGAGATTGGCCTATACTGTTCTAACCTGACCGGCTTTGCCACCTTGGGGATAAGCGTAAGAAATGACGATGACGCTGCTCTTGGGAGAATGCCTGACTGATGAAATTCTTGAACTGCCTTTACCACGTCTTCCCCTATTATATCCCAACATGATTGATAGAAATGAAAGCTAAAACCATCGGGACCCGGACTTTTACCACCCTCACAAGCCCAAACTGCCTCCTTTATCTCCTCCGCTGTAAAAGGCTCCTCTAGGCTCTGCCTCTGATGATCATTCAACTGATTAAAAGACACCCCATCCAAGTTTGTTCTCGGCTGTCTATCCTCATTGAAGAGCTTTGAGAAATGGTTGAACACGTGTTGCCGGATATCCTGAACTCCCTCCAACCACCCCTCATCAGATGTAAGTGACAGCAAAGAGTTAGCATAACATCTCTCCTTAAAACATCTGTGGAAGTAGCTTGTATTCCTGTCCCCCTGACGAGCCCATTTTACCCGAGATTTCTGGAAAATGGACTGTTCCATACGCCTTGCCTTTCCCCAATACTCCGATAAGATTTCTTGTCTCTGGCTGTCACTCCCAGTGACTCCTAGGCCTAGGTGGATATCCGCAGTCTCCAATTCCAGAACTTTCTCAGCCAAGAACTTCTCGTCTTTACTCCCGTCGCCTTGTTTCCATGTCTTAATCGTCTTCTTCAAACCTTGCAGCTTGCACGCTAGCTGGTACAGCCGCCAACCTTGCCCATGGTGATCTGCCCAGAAGTTTTTCACTAGGTCCCTAAATCCCGGCTCCTGTAACCAATGATCAAAGAACTTGAACGGTTTAGGACCCCAATTCTGAGACTTCACTTCTGTGATTATCCAACTGTGATCAGAGAACTCTCTAGAACCCACTCTTTGTGCTATGATTCCCCACTCCTCCATCAGATCCGTGGAAAATAGAAACCGGTCCAACCTACTCGATGACTCTCCATTCGGACTAATCCACGTTGGTCCTTTTCTGATGACTGGGATGTCAAGGAGCCCCATAGAGTGAACAAAGAATTTGAAATCAGACATCTCAATGACTGAATGATAGTCTGATCTCCCTGTAAACTCGCTCCTGTCCAACACAGCGTTAAAATCTCCACCCAACGCCCACTTGACCTCCGGAAAGCCTCGCTTTGTCATCATTAGATCATCCCATACCTTTCTCTTGCCTTGAAGCGTGCATGGTGCATATACATTAACCACACAAATTGTTGCGGGGGAGTTCTTTCCTCTGAAGCCGATCCCAAAAAACCTTGCCCTTGTATATCCCAGACGACTTCGAGCAATTGTTTCTTCCAGATTGTCAGGCAACCTCCGCTAAGTCCTGTAGACGGTAAACTTCTCCACTCGCACCCCGTCGACCCCCAAACCTCCTGCACCTCCCACTCCTTTAACTCCCTGCATTTTGTCTCCTGAAGTAGACAAATATCAATGTCATTATTTTTTAGCAGTCTCCTTATTCTTCTTCGCTTAATCCGACACCCGAGGCTGGCAGCTGCGACTGCACGGCTCCCAAGGCTGCGGACTGCGCCTGCTGCTCCTGCGCGACTCCCGAGGCTGGCAGCTGCACCTGCTGTACCTGCGCGGCTCCCGAGCCTGCCGGCTGCTCCTGCCGCGCCTGAGTGACGAGAGGCACACCTCGGTCAACGGATGGCGCGTGTCCCGAGGCGCCGCCTGCCAGCTACAGCCGCCGCGTCTGAGTGATGAGACGCGTGTCTCGGTCAACAGACAGCGGATCTCCCGAGGCACCGCGTGCCTGCTGCACGGGAATCTCGAGACGCGTGTCTCGGTTTCCGGGGCCGTACCCTCCTGAACGGTCCTGATGTTGCCACGCGTCCCGCTGCGCTGTTGGAGGTGACGTGCTGTCAGGTCTCGTGCTCCACGCCATCAGCACCTGTTTCCCACGCCTCATCCGCTTAACCTCTTCATCTTCCCCATTTTCCTTCCATGAAACACTTTCAGCATCCGCTTTCTCTGAGCCACTTTTCTCTTTCACCATTTTTGCACAATTTCTGACCCTGCCATCCTTCCCGGTTGCCTGCGCCTTTCCCCCTTCAGTCGATTCCCATTGGCGGGAGAGATGGGATGTTGTCCCTTTCACTGTTAGCTCCCTGGTCCGGCTCTCCTGAACGTCCCTGTCAGATTCTTCCGTTGTAGCAGCGACCACCGGACATCCATGCCTCCCCATTTCCGGCGAGGTCCGTCCTCGTGAGATGGGCCGATTGGTTTCGTTATCCTCCTGAACTCGGCCGACTCCGGTGTCCCTGCCTCCATATACTCCGTCCCGGAAGTGTGCCTCCTCCCTGTCCTTCCATGTTCCATTTTCGAACATCTCGAGCCTCAGCTCGGTCAGCCTTTTCTCCACCTCTTCCGACTCATCTAACTCTGTCCCCGGACAGGAACTCATTTCAGACCCATAGGTAGAGTTGTCACTGCTGTGTTTCATTTCGTTCCCCTGCTCCATCTCCGTCACCCGGATATCGAACTCCCTCCCGTCTATAGTCACCCTTACAGTCGCGTCGAGCCTCCTCATGTCCTTCCTAGACACCACCAACTGCGCTACATCATAGCGTTGTTCTTTTAGAGTATTTTCTTCGACACTCAACAACTCTCCGAAAGGGGCGATTAGAGTAGCGAAAAAATTTTCTTCCCATACATGTAAGGGTACCCCATAACAGTTCACCTTGACCCTCCTATCTGTGTCTACCAAACCGGGTTCCCACTCCTGAATCCCTGCAAACCATTGGTCGAACCACAACTTCTTTCTTACCATAATCTCTTGTAGTGTCTCATCCCCTTCTACTTCCAACAGAACCTTGTTTGCCCCCATAGAGATGCTGCTCACGTTGTAGATACAATGAGTCAGTAAGAAAAGCTTCGTCTTAAAAGTCGTCCCTCTCTTTCGGACTTCTCCCACATACGCCTTCCGGAGCCGACTCACATTTTCCTCGTGTGCCGTGTAGACCAGTTTCGGTGGCGCTTCCTCCTTCCTTTCTACTGCTCTTCTGACTTCTGTAGTCCTCACGCCCTCTTGATCACATACGGCAGCTGCGTATGATTTTTTGTTGCCGTGATGGCTCCCGTATTGCCCCGTTTGCCGGACCCCTATATGATGTGTATAATGGTCTGAGTTGTCCCTCCCCGTGTTCCTCTGTCTATAATTCTGCTCCATTGGTGAATCGAAACGTGGTAGATTTACCCATAGCTTTTCCGATCCAATAAAGATATTGTCCAACTTAATCACCAGCATTTTCTCATCGACGACATCCCTAAACCGAGCAAACCCGAACCTTTGTCCCGTCTTGTTCCGCTTGTTCGGAATGACCACCTCCTGGACATTGGCGAACCTACCGAATATCTCCCATATATCTTTTGCCATGTAATCCTCTGGAAAATGTGTGAAAAAAATCGAAGTTGTGCGTCTGTTTGCTTTCCCTTCATTCGTTAAAGATTCCTTTCTTCTGTTTACATTTTTTCTTCTCATCACCTCCGTCCACCTCTCCTCACCTCTGACAATCTGTTCCGGTGCCATAATTCCCTGTCTTCCTCTTTTACACCTACCTTCCTAGCTCTCTCATCTAGATTTTAAACTCATTGCATAGAATAACTTATTATGTATTTAAATTTAGTATTTTAAAAATATATTATAAACAAAATTATATTGAAAAATCTTTTAATTGTATCTTTATTGAATAAATCTTATTTTAAAAAATATTAAATCTATTAAATTTTATTATGTTATTATTTCTCTATGTAATAATAGTAAAACAATAGTTATAGCTGCACTATTATTACATTTTTTACAATTATTATTATTATTATTATTATTATTATTATTATTATTATTATTATTATTATTATTATTATTATTACAGGCGCTGTTGCGCTTGTGTATTCGCATTTCTATTTTAATATGTTACAACAATTTTAGGGTTTTAATTTAATATCTTTTGTAAATTTTTATATTTTGAAATATAAATATTATGTGACATGTTTTGAAATATATTTTGTTAATTTTATATTTTTTTTATGAAAACATGATAAAAATATGTCAGATCATCAATGAATATGTCAAATATACAATGAATATGAACAAATGGAGAAAGGAGAGAGTTTGAATAGAACTCAAAATATTGTCACATCTGTATTTACATATTTATTAAGAATATTTATCATGAAATGTATACATATATTAATCATGTTTAAGGAAGATTGATTTCTGATCAGATAAAAAATGTGAAAATGTGCACATATTAATAGGGAGAAGTTATATTTGCGAAAGTGAGAACAATCATAAAATGTTTATAAGTTAAAATAGTCATACAATGTCAACACCAAAATGTCATATTCTCATTATATAATATATAGTATATAATATAATATCATATATTATAAATTATGGATATAGTTGGACAATTATGTATGTTGAATATCAATATTTAAAGTAACTTTTTTGTTAAAGTTATAAGATTGGTCTAGTGGTAAAGTTTATGTTTGGGAAGTGATAGGTTGTGGGTTTAAGTCTCTCTTATGAAAAGTAATTTATTTTTTAATTTTAAAATAGGTGTAAGGGTGGAATAGATATTTTGAAAAGTGAACCTCAAAAGGGGGTATTGCCTTTATATATAGTGTAGATATAGTATATAATACAATATCATATATTATACATTATAAATATAATTGGACAATTATGTATGTTGGATATCAATATTTTAAAGTAATTTTTTGTTTAAAGTTATAAGGTTGATCTAGTGGTAAAATATATGTTTGAAAAATTAGAGGTTATGGGTTCAAGTCCCTCTTATGAATAATTAAGTGATTTTTTAATTTTAAAATAAGTGTAAAGGTAGAATAGGTATTTTGAAAAGAGAACATAAAAAGAGGGTATTCCCTTTATTAATAGTATAGATATAGAAGTATAAATATATATTATATAATATAATATCATATATTATAAATTATAGATATAGTTCAACAATTATGTATGTTGGATATCAACATTTTAAACTAATATTTGGCATAAGGTTATAAGTTGGTTTAGTGGTAAAATTTACGTTTGAGGAGTGAGAGGTTTTGTGTTTGAGTAAGTTGTGGTTCAAGTCTCTATTATAAAATTAATTTATTTTTTTAATTTTAAAATAGGTGTAAAGATAGAATATGTATTTTGAAAAGTGAACGTGAAATATTCTCTTTATTAATGTTATAGAAGATTAATAGTAGAGATATTCCCTTTATAATAGTATAGAATATAATATCATATATTTTAGAATATAAATATAATTGGATAATTACGTATGTTGGTGTAAGGGTAAAATAAGTATTTTGAAAAGTGGACATGATATTCCTTTTATTAACAGTATATATTATTATTATTATTATTATTATTATTATTATTAAAATATTACCGTTATTATTATCATAAATCTGAAAGAATTATATTCTTATTGTTATTGTATCTTCTAGCCATTTATGTCCAACAAAAATTTGTAATTGAATGGATGAAAAAATATTTTGAAAGGATAAAACATATTCGTTATTTATAATATATAATAGTAAAAGAAAAAAAAAGAAGAATATATGTAAAAAAAAAAAACTTAAACAATAATGATCAAAACATAGAAATAAACATTCACCAAAAAGAAACATAGAAATAAAAAATGATAAATTTAAAATTTCATTTAAAAATTGTTTCAAATGACAAATATTTGAATAATAAGGCGAGATCCATTTAAACAATTAGACTTACACCTGAATCAATCCATTAATTTTATTAAAAAATAAAAATTAAATTTAAATTATCTCTTAGATGTTAAATATTATTAATTAATTAAAATTTAAAATTTTAATAAATATTATCAGTAAAATAATATTTAAAATTTTAATTAATTCTTAATAAAAAAATTCACCGTCACTATCAGCACTATAATCACAGTTAGCACTAACATCATTGGGAATGATAACAAGTTAAAATTATGAGTAGTACTAGTCGTTTAAAAAACACCTGAATTTTTTTATATCATGAATACTTGCAAATATTTAAAAAATAAAAAAAAATTAATCTGGTCTAAAAATATATTAATACAATATTTATAAAAATATATAATATAAATAAAATCTTTAGTTATTAACATTTTTTTAAAAAAATCAATCCTATGACTTATACAATGTTGATAAAAAATAATATGGATAAATAAAACTTAACTATTAATATTTTAAGGCTACCAATCTTATTTTTAACTTAAGAGTTAGGTTTTTTTATATACCAAAATAAAAAAAAATCCGAAATACTCACTCTCACATGTTTTATCTAAACAGTCTTTTTTACTATTCATGTTAAGAAATAAGTTATCGAGCAATCAATTTTTCAACCTATTTTATTTTTTTTATCTAAAAAGCCTATAAGAAATTTGTAGTTAAATAACCAATTTGTTATAAGTTTTTTTTTCAGGTTTTTTTTTAAAAAAAAAATTTCATGTACGTATACTCTTCTAAAGTATATTTTAGAAAAATTTTAAGTTAATTTGTATTACATTTTTTTATGTATTTTATTTTTATATTTTATATTTTTTCCACTATTTTAAAATTTTTTTACATGCTTTGTAATTTATTTTTCAATTAAAGTTTTTAAATTAATATTTTTAAATTTAATACTTCAAATTATTTTAAATTATTATGTTAAAAAAATATAAACTGAAAAATAATTTACAAAATGTTAAAAAAAATTAAAACAACAAAAAAGATACACAATATAAAAATAAAATATAAATTAACTAAAAAAATTTTAATTTTAAAATTCATGACTTAAACAAATATACATAAATAAAAATAAATTTGAAAAACTATAAAAAAAATTGACTAAAAAAACTGAAAATGGCAACAAATTCTGATAGGGTGTTTTTTGTTCCAAATTAATTTTTTTAAACTCTTTTTAATTTATATTTTATGTAACTATGTTTTTCTAAAGTACGATTTAAAAATCTTTTTAAGTTAATTTATATTTTATTTTATTGTTTTATTTTTATTTTATATATCTTTTTCATTATTTTCAATCTTTTTAAATGCTTTGTAATTTATCTTTTCAATTTAAAATTTTTAAATTAATATTTTTAAATGTAATATTTCAAATTATTTCTAAATTATTTTAGTAAAAGCCATTTAAAAAATTTAGCCTAAAAAATTATAAACTATAAAATAAATTGCAAAGCGTTTAAAAAAATTAAAACAACAAAAAAAGATAAAAAATGTAAAAAACATCACATAATAAAATAAAATATAAATTAACTTAACATTTTTTTAAAATTTCATTTTAGAATTCAAGAGTTAAAAAAATATAATAAATAAAAAATAGTTTTAAAAAACTATTTGATTTGGTTTTTTTATTTAATTTTTTAAAAGAGTTTTCAAAAACTATTTTTTGGAAGAAGAGAAAAAAAAAACTTGTTTGGTAAATGTTATTTGAAAACTGTTTTGAAGATGTAAAAATGAAAAAAACTTTTTTATATTTATGAAAATGTCATCATGAAAAGAAAAAAACAACATATCTCATTGTATTTTGAGTTTTCAAACTAAAAACAAAAACCTAAAAGCAAAACTGAAAAAACTAGAATCGAAAACGGATTTTAAAAAACAGTAACCAAATGAGTTCTTTAGTTTTTAAAAACTAAAATACTGAAAATAGTTTTATAATTATAAAAAAATTATTACAAAACTTCCCAAGTTTCTAAAAGATCTTTTGAAAGCTCATTGTTGGTAAAAGTAGCTGAAAGATGTAAAATGACAAATAAAGACATAATTACTTATTAGATCAACTATAAAGTATTTAAAATAATTCTAACATATTTTAATAATATAAATTAATTATATATTTAAATTATAAATTATTATTATGTATTTAAATTATAAATTTCTATAATAACATATTTAAATTATAATTACATATTTAATTTATAAATGTATGTAATTACATATTTAAATTATAAATTAATATAATTATATATTTAAATCATAACTTCTATAATCAAATATATAAATTTTAAATTACATATTTAAATTATAAATTAATACAATTACATAGAAATTATAGAAACATGTGATTCAAAATTTATATATTTAATTATAGAAAATTATAATTTAAATATATAATTATATTAATTTATAATTTAAATATATAATTATATAAATTTATAATTTAAATATGTAATTAATTTATATTATTAAAATATATTATAATTATTTTAAATATTTCATTAATAATCTAATGATTAATGATACTTTTATTTTTTATTTTACAACTTTTAACTAGTTAATGAACTAGTTTTACCAAACATTTTCCAGTAGCTTTTCAATTTTTAGCTATTTTTTTAATTTTTAGCTAACTTTTAGCTTTTAACTTTCAACTAGTTTTTCAACTAACTTTTATATTTAGTAAAATATATTATTTTGTTAAGGGTTTTATATATTCCGTTTTCGGTTTAACTTTTACATTCAGTTTTCAACTTTTAAAGCTTCCCAAAACACTCTTATACTTATTTTGTTAAGCTCTCATATTTTTCTTAAATTAAAAATAGTTTTCAAGTTAAAAAGAAGTTAGTTCAAATGTACCTTGTACTTCAATTTTTAAGCCGTTTATTTTATAATGCAAAGTATATTTTAAACCCTGCAATGCACAAAGTTATTTATTTTATTTTTTATATTTGTTTTTAATCATTTTTAAAAACATGTATAAATAAATAAATAAAGATTTAAAATAATTAATAGTATATATTACATAAAATAGTTATATTAAGTTTAAATATGTATAAATAAAGTTTTAAAATAACTAATAGTATATATTACATAAAAATAATTATATTAAGTTTAAATAAAATGATTAATAATATAAAAATATAAATATAAATTAGTATTATTTAAAATTGAATATTCCTTATTATTATAAATACTACTATTTACATGTACTTGCATTTTATGTCTTGATAATTAATGATTATTAAAAATATTTATCATAAAAATTAAAATTATCTCAAAGTAGCATTTTCAATCATTTAAAATATTAATTTTGATTATATGACATAACCTCATTATTTAAATTGAACATTTTTTATCATAACATCTGTAACAATATTTAGGATTTGAATAAAAGTTAACAAAAAAATAAAGTATACGGATACATAATAACTTATTTATTAATTTTTATTATTAATTGTCGTTAATGTAAATTAAATTGTATAATAAATAGAATTATTGTTATTATCGGAGTTTGGCAAAATGACTATCCTCTTGATCCTTTCGTTCCTTGGAGCTCTAAAAGACAGGTGTGTGCCTACAAAAGGGACTCCGACGCTCAAGTCAGTGAGAGAGGATAGAAACTAAAGTGTGTAAGACATTAGATACCTGAGAGGAGTCTGGTGCCTCCCTTTTAAGGAGGTCTCAAAGTGCGGTTCCAATTATATTTTTTAGAGTTGTGCTTGAGATTTGTCTTTAATTACCTTTTTTTTACCGTTCTTCTTAAGATTTGTCTCTAGTTACCCTTTCTACCATTCTCCTTAAGATTTGTCGAGAGAGATTCTAATAAAAATTTTAATATTTAAATATTAAATTTGATTACATCTAATGTCCATTTTTTTTATTTTTATATATTGTCAATATTCTTTCAACTTTTTTACTATATCTATAGATTATGTTTTAATTATTAGTTTTAACAAATATATTACAATAATTTTGAATGATTAATTTGATAATTTAACTTTTAATTTTCATTTGTGGTGTAGTAATTAAATAAATAAATTATTTGAAAGTTAACTGTTAATCTATATTTATTAAAATAATGTAAGATAAACCAATTGTAGCTAACAAATGAGAATTGAAGGGATGGGGGGAGAGAGAGGTCGTGGGTTCGATTCTCTCATTTAACAAAAACTAACATATTAACAACTAACATATGACCTATAAAAAAACAAATAATGAAAATTGCACTAGACTTGGTTCTACACTCACACAACATCCAAAGCAAAATAATCACACAGTTTTAAAAGATAATTTAATAGGTTATTTAAACAATAATCTATTAAATTATAAAAGATTATTTACACAATAATTTATTAAATTATTGTTTAAATAATCTATTAAATCATAATTACTGTTTTTAGCACTATTCTTGCATTCCAATATTATCATCAGCATTGCAAATTTGTGTGACTACTCATGTTATTATTAATTTTTTGGAATCCCAAAATCAAGTGCCCTTTCAATAGTTTCTCATACTATATATTTCTGCTACTATCATTGACTATTTGAAAGAAGTATAATTTTTTAAATTTTCTGAAGGATTTATGATTTCTTTAAAAGAATTTTTTTAATCAATATTTTTAAAAAAAATATATTTAACCCCTTCTAGATTCCTAAGTGGACCAACAACACTACTAGAATTTTTACTATTACATGAGGATTTTCCAATGAATTTAGTTTAAAAATTCACAAAAGATAGAGTTCTTGCATATTTTCCTACAAATTTTAGCAAGTAATACCTTCATATATAATAATTTCTTGAGAATTTAAAAGTAGCAAGAGAATTGCTTGTGGATTTTAAATATGCAAGAAAGTTACCTTTATTGTATAACCCAATTTGAGTTATTCATCTAGTTTCTACAACCACTTACTATATTCCAACTAGAGGGTAGTTCCTTAACCTTGGGTGAGGGGAAGGAGTGTAACTAGCTACACTCCACATATACGCTTAAAAGTTAAAATAAGATTAATAAATTAATATAAAGTTAAAATAAGATTAAGAAATTAATATTGCTATAAAAGGGGATGCAACATTGTGTTCTACACTCCACCTACAAAGTAAACTTGGCCCATTATTCCTTTTGTAAAAGGAAATTTCTTTTAGCACCTCCTATTTCTATTTGCACTCCACAGAACATAAAACCTATGTTATCAAACTCGACCGGCCTTTGACTCGGCTAGAGCAAGGAGTTGTGAGGTCATGGGTCAATTCGGAGAGTCGATAATTGACCCACACGACTCAGATTACATTAAAAAAATATAAATATTTCATAACTTATATAATTTTATACTATAAAAAATCATAAAAGAATTAAATTATATAAAAAATCAAAAACATAAATTAAAGGAGATAGTGTCAGAACCAAATTTGTGGCTTATTTGATGTTAATTTTCAATGTAAGTTGCAATTGCATGAAGAAAAAGTCGCAAAAATTATAGCAAAACGCAAACACACTGAGTTGTAGAAAGTGAAGACTGGATGTAGAGAAGACTATTAGAAGTTTTTTCTCATTCAAAACGACATTGTTTCACCATTAAGAAAAAAATTTAAAAAAAAAACATGACCCTCTGAGTCACTGGTTCTTAGTCGAGTCTGATCGAGTCGCTCCGGGTCAATCTGATTCTTATGCATTTCTGATCCGAAGAGCTACTCAGATCGATTATATGAATGATTCTCGGTTGAACTGACCGGTTTGAACCGAGTTTTAAAAAATCCAAAATATCCTTATTTTTTAAATAAGTTGATCTATGAAAAGATAAATTATAGATTGACTTATTCAGGATTGAATATAAATTATGTTATTTTGAATTGGTTAATCTAAAATTTATTTTTAACATAAGCTTTTTGAAATTTATTTGATCATTCATTTCTTATGATTATTTAAGATTATTTTTTTTCTCATATGACTTCTATTTTAGTAGTCTAATCATTTCTTCCTTTTTGACTTTTTTTTTGTTGATTTTGTATTTTTATATAGTCTAAATAAGATAGATTAATTTTATCCACCTCACTTGATATCAGTTAGTAAGAAAAAAATTATGTTGTCACTTATTATTATTAATAAATATTTTAACATTAATTAATATTTATTTACCATAAATTTTAATGTTATTTGAAACATTTAAAAATTTATTGTGAATTTTAATTTGTAGGAAAATCTACATGTAATTTCCTACCAATTTCATATCCGTTGAAAAGTTTGTGGATATATTTTTACAAGAAAATTTCCAATTTTAAAATTTACAAGAAATTCTTGTGGATATATTTTTACAAGAAAATTTCCAATTTTAAAATTTACAAGAAATTCTTGTAAATATATTTTTGCGAGAAAATTTCCAACCATTTGAAACCCATAGAAAAGTTTCTTGTGAATTATTTTTTGCATTGTAGGAAATTCTTGCAAATTATTTTCCTTAACAAAAGTCTTAGTAAATTTCTACAAATTTTGTTCCTCGTGAAAAAACACAAGAAATTTCTACACAAAAAAACATAGGAAATACACATTTTCCTAATAGGGTTTAGGAAGGAAATACATGAAAGTAGTTGAAATAATACGAAGATGAATTATTTCATTTGTGAAATAATACGAAGATGAATTATTTCATTTGTTTGGAAGAGATGAAATAAGAAAGGAAATTGCTTAAATTTTTGTGAAACACATTAATTCATTTCCTTCCTATTGTGCATGAAATAGAACCAAATTATTTTAGAACTCTAAAGTTCCATTCCGTATATACCCCTCCTAGCAATCATTTTCAATTTCTAAAATCATTGTGTAAAACACCTTCTTATTGTGTAAAATCATTGACCACTTTTAATGCAGTCTCCCTCTCAATCATATTTTTGTTCACAATACTCAAACTCAAGATCTTACACAAGGAGACAAACTTGTTACCACATTTCTTGATATAATAATTAAATTATTCAACATGTTCATTTATTAAAACTTGAAAAATATTAATTAAAGTAAAATTGTCCTTTTATATCTTTTCTTATTTCTTTGTTCCACATTTTATTAAATCCAACCAAACAAGTATAAAAAATTATTTTATTCCATTCTTTCTCCATTTCATAAATCGAACAATTTTAACTTCTCTTCAAAATCATCTTAAATTTTATTGTCTCTGTTTCTTTTGTCTTTATTTTCCCCTATTTCAATTCCTATATATTTTTTTATAAACAAATATTAATTATTAGTATATTACTTAATGAAGAGATTCAAATCACAACATTTTTCTCTTCCTTCCCCAACCTAAGATCAACTTTATAAGTCTCAATACTATCTAATGTAAATGGGAGAAATTAAAACTTATGTTAGTCTAGTAAATTTTGTTTCAAATTGCAAAATGTAACAGCTTAGCTCTTTGAGACTAAGGGAAATAAATAAAACTTGAATCAGAGAGAAAAAAGTTTTCATATTTTTTATTGCTACAAGCTTGCTCTCAATGTAAAGTTTGGCTACATTAAAATTTCTTCATATCATATGACCCTGACCCTTGCCTTTACATCTTTTCTTCTTATTTTTGTTACGATAAATCAATTCTATGTATACTTTAAAATGAGTCATGATCCGAATATTTTTGAGAGGAAATCGAGTTTTCTTGCGATTAACGCGTCAGGTATAATTTATCCCATAAATAGAAAACATACAATTACACAAAAACAAAAATTAAATATAAATATAATTGTAAAAAATAAATAAAACAACAAACAATAATAGGAAAAAAAAGTTGGCAAAGATTTGTTCGCAAAATGAACGCTTCAATAGCAAAATTTATCGGATTAGAAGAGTTCTTGTTTCTCTCTCTCATCTTTGATCTCATTTTGCAACAAGTCACATTCTTTGGTGCATAGTTTCCATATCCTCCAAAAGGGTTAGGGTTTCTCATTTCCCTTCTTCTTTATAGCAAATACATCCCTCTTTTCTTGCACTTCCTAATTTTGTTTTGGGCCTTTTGTCTGTTTGTGTATTTTACAATCTTCCCTCTTTATGTTCATGAAAGTTTCTAGATTTTTCATTTCCTCAAACAGATGTATGATTGAAGAAGAAAATTGCAATAACTGGAGGAGTTGAAGAAATTGGAAGGGTGTGTGTGTGTTGTATGTGTAGGTGTTTAAGTGAGTTATACATTAATCAAGGTCCTCAGGTGAATGATCTGAGGGTTTCATTTTTGAGGTGAAAGAGGGTTATTTAAGAAGATGAGCGCTTCTAGGTTCATCAAGTGTGTTACTGTTGGGGATGGAGCTGTGGGCAAAACTTGTTTGCTAATCTCATACACCAGCAATACCTTTCCCACTGTTAGTTCCTTTCTTTCTTTCTTTTTTCAATATTTATGTATTAGTGACAAATTTTCTTTTGGAATGGATGTTTGAATTTTCTTTTTCTAAATAATGAGTTGTTACCATGTTGATTGTACAATCTACAAAACATAAAATTGGGTCAATAGGATAAAAGTGTTACAAGAGAAATTGGGTTTCCTTCTGTTGTTATTTAAGATAAACTTATATTTTGAGATAAAATTAATTGTTTGTAAGGGTTTGGTTAGTTTATTTGGAATGTTTAGTTGATGCAAGATGATGAAATGACAATGTTTTCTATCTTAATTGTTTAGGGTTAACAAGATATAGTTTTCTAAAGTTTTTTTTTTTAATTTTAGTATATTGGACAAACAACTTACTTTTTCTTCAATGAAAAAGAAAAATTGTTAGATGGTTTTTATGATTCATTTTGTATATAGTGTTTCACCTCCATCAACAGAATTACAAAAATGTATCTAACATGCATAGTGAAGATACCAAAACATTTTATTTGAAGTTTAAATGAATATTAACGAAAAAATCAATGTTTATTATAACTATTTTGATTTATATACAATTATTATCGTTGTTGTTATTATTAATATTATTATTGTTAAGAATGTAAAAATTACATGGATGTATTGAACATATATTTAAATGCAATAAAGGAAATAATAAGATTTTGGTATTGTATTTATCTTGAGTTGTCATTGAATTTTGGGAACGGGTTTCAATTTTATAAGAAGAACTTTATTTCATGGAGTAAAACATTATTTCAGAAATATAGATATGAGAATGTAATATTTTTATATCTGTTAAAAGTTTTAAAGTTTCAATTTTTTGACATATTTTATTCTGAAGAATGTTTTAATTTTCTGTTTTCTATGTTTTATTCGCATAATAAAGGAATAAAAAGTTATAATATTCTCATGAAAATATTAAAAATTACTTATAGTATATATGTAACTTTTATTTTTTTTTACTTAAATTATTTTAAAATTTAAAAATATTCTAAGTATATAAAAAATAACCAAACATAATTTTAGATTTATCTAACATAATATTTTAATTTTTATTATTCTTAAAAATAACATTCCTTATAATACAAATAAAGTTTACATGAAAAAGATATATGATTATTTTTTATACATATCTCCTATTTATTTGGAAACAGGACTACGTGCCAACTGTTTTTGACAATTTCAGTGCAAATGTGGTCGTGAATGGAGCAACTGTTAATCTAGGATTGTGGGACACAGCCGGTATTGTTATCTTTTCTTTGCCAAATTTAAAATGTTGACTTCTTTTTGGATTTTTACTATTTTATTTTGTGCAATAGGACAAGAGGATTATAATAGATTACGTCCTTTGAGTTATCGTGGTGCCGATGTTTTCATATTGGCTTTCTCTCTCATAAGCAAGGCTAGTTATGAAAATGTTTCCAAGAAGGTACTATTTTCTGCTATCTTTCATATTATATATATATATATATATATGTTCCTACATTTTTTGTAAAATTTAGAAGAGTTTAATTGGTAACAATGTCGTTAAATCACAGTTCTTCGTTAATGGTAAGTTTGTTGATTTTAATAATTAATATTTTAAAAATTACATAAATGAAAAATTATGATTGATGGTTAGGATAAAAATATAAAGTTTTTTACACTGATAGTGTATACCAATTAAACCCAATTTAAAAGGTATTTTTACGTGTTACCTTTAATGTGAGTGTGATGCTTTGTCAATTGAAAATTGTTATATTCTATTATTATACTACTTAAAAATGCTAATAAATTGTGTGTGTTTTTCATTTCCAGTGGATTCCAGAGTTAAAACATTATGCACCTGGTGTTCCTATTATTTTGGTTGGCTCAAAACTTGGTAAAATAACTGCTTTCTAATGTGACATTTGTTATTGTAATGGTGTGGAATTATTAGCTGCTTTCTTCCAACACACTAATTTTTAATATTAGTCAATGTTTGTGTTGTGAAATTATATAATTATAAATTTTTATTATGTTCATTTCACAAGTGATAAATTCATCAACTACTTAAAGCATATTTTTTATTAAAAAGAAATTGAGAAATATTTTATTTTTACATTATTTTTTCCTTGTGTTTTATAGTATTTTTACATTTATTTGTTTTCTCAGTGTTTGTTATGATAATTTTGAAGGCAATTAAAACTCTAGTACAATGTAGATGTACTAAAGGTTAAAGGTCTCAACTATCTAATTTTGACTTTGTCTTCTTGGATCTAGAAAGTATTTGTCATGTTAAACAATAAGGACTTCTGTTAGAAATTGTAATTAATTATGTTTAAGTTTTTATTGATTTAGTGTGTTATTTCTTTACCAATTAACATTATTGAAATTTTAAGGACTTTCATTAGTTAATTAATGTTATTTCTTTACCATTTTTGTGATTTGAATTGAAACAGACCTTCGAGATGATAAACAATTCTTTATAGACCATCCAGGTGCTGTACCAATTACCACGGTTCAGGTAAATATTTTTTGTATCTTCTAATTGCTTCACTCTTCTAGTGCATGTTTGTAAAATTTTAACTTTTAATCTAAAAATTGTTTTTCTTCTTGAAGGGAGAAGAACTTAGGAAGTTGATTAATGCACCTGCTTACATTGAATGCAGTTCAAAATCACAACAGGTATATAATTGATTGTGTTTTCTTTCTTTATAGACAATGATTAATTTAATTAATTGATAGTTATAAATTTATATTTGGTCTTTATTACAGAACGTGAAAGCAGTCTTTGATGCAGCCATAACAGTTGTCCTGCAACCACCAAAGCCAAAGAAAAAGAAGAATAAAGGACAAAAGGCTTGTTCAATATTGTGATTCACTAGGTCTAATCATTTGAAGACAACCATTTGTTCTACCTAATATTGCCCTCCTCTTCTTCCATTTATTCATTCCTTTGTTGTTGAAGAAGTTGGAGTTTTTAGGATATTCATTTGACATATTCTACCTCTTTTTAAAGCATAAAGTGGTTGATGCTTTACTTTCTTGGAATTATTGTTGTGAATTTTAATTGTCAATTTTGTTTTTCATAATTTTACCTTTTTTTATTTACGTTCTATGTATTAATACATTGAAATATCCCATTTAGGATTAATGGTTTATTTGATTGAATATATTTAAATTATTTTATATTCACTATAATGGTTGCTATATTTAAAGTTTTATAATTTTTTTATATAGGCTTAAATAAGTTTTTTATTACTAAAGTTTTACAAAAAATCACTTTTAGTCTTTAAAATTAAAAAAAATATTTTTTTTTAGTTTCCTAATTCAATTTTAATTCTTCTTCTCTAGTTAATGCTCTTAAAAAATTAGTGACAGAAAACACATTTGTGTACTCGTGAATCACTCTCTTCCTCAATCTTAATCTCCTCAATCTTCAACTTTACATTTGTTGCAGTCAAATACACCGAAAGTTATAAATGAATAACATTAGTACAAAAAACAAATTAATTTTAGGGACTAAAAAATATTTTTGAATTTTAAAGATAAAAAATGATTTTTAGTAAAATTTTAAAGACAAAAAACTTATATAAGTCTTTTATGTAAGAGTTTAATTTATATACAGTGACATTAAATCATATCCCTTAATTTATATAACTTTTAAAATATTAATGAGTCAAGTCAACAAATTTACTATAAATTAAGAAATATGATTGCGCATAATGTAAAATTCTTTAGTGAATATCAATTAAACTCTTTATATAATTAGTGATAATTTTATCTTTCTTTTGTTGCTTTTTTTCCTGAAAACATAAAATCAGACTCTAATTTAAAAGAAGAACATTATATCTCAGTTAGGTGATACTCAACAAATTGGTAAGATGATAAGAATATTTGACATATTGTATGACTTAGATAACAATTTGTTCCCTGAACAATGAATTTTTTTTATTCTTTAATTTGTTTTTATTTTGAACATTCAAAGCTTTTTTTTTTTTAGTCTCCACTCTTAAACAATAATTTTTATTTTAATTTGTATTGTCAAACAGCAGCATTAATTGAGAGATATTGATAGCATGATGACATGCTTTCTCATCAATGAGTTTAATGGGGACAATCCTGTGTTGTTTTTAAAAATAATTTGTATTTTTCATCTATCATTTATTCAAAATAGATTAAAAGTTAATTATATAAAACATTACAAATACAATTTACCCATAAAACAACATTTTAAACTTCTTAAGGACAAGAGAAGTTATTAGATTACTAACATGGTTGTTGCGTTCCTAATTAATGTTTTTTTGAAAGGAAAGACTAAAGAAAAAGACTTTAAAGGATTGAAATAAAAAAGATTTAAAGACCAAAATTAAAACCTTATTTTTTCTTAGATCAAAATGTTATTTAAGTTTGTTATTATTACTTAAAAAAATAATTTTATTTAAATAAATTTTTTAAGTGTATTAATTAATGTTAGCAAAATACACAACAATATCAAATTCAAAATCAGTTAATATTAGGAGGAAAGCTTTTGCTCTCACATAATCCATAATGGACTTTGCATATGGTAACCGTTATATGTATGAATAGTTACAATGATTTTAAAATTACCAATAAGAGACAACAACAAGTGGTAGACACTATGGCCATGAATCATGATGCACTTAACATGTAAAATGCTAGTAAAATTAAACTCTCGTTTAGAAAATCTTTGTATAATTGGTTTAAATTTCTTGAAAATCATCATATTATATTGTTTTTCTTTCATTATATAATTTTAAAAATCACATGATTTTTAATAAATTTTAATCAATCATAAGAATAGTAATTGAAAGATAGTTTCTAAGAATTTCATTAGCACTTTTTAACTTTAATTTATGTTTTTTGGTTTTGTATGGTTGAACTTGAACCTAAATTATATTTTAACGTTACTAAATCTTTTAGGGTTCAAATTATGAGTAAACTTTGCATATTAAGGGCTTAAAGAGTGAAATTTGGGGTTCTTCCTTCTCTATAAATTTAGTATGATGTTTTTTAGTTCTTATAAATACATGTCATTAGTCTCCATTATTTTTTTGACTAAGGTGCAGTTAGATCGGAGTATCTTTTTGTTCTAGTTAGGTTTATATTTATTTATTTTTTATTAAAGTATCTATGTAAGATGTGTTTGATCACCATTTTTCATAATTATAGATATTTTAAAAAAAAGCAAAAGATGAGTATGAAAGAAACTTAAAAAATCAAATAAAAAAAAGTTAGTTTAACCCTTTAACAAATCATATGACTTAACAATAAACTTCATGAGTTTAAATGGATATAACTACTATAGATTAATTTAAGAGTTGGACGGACCCATGTGCAACAAGCCGTGTGGGGTAATTATCCCCACTAATTTTTGAATTTTATTTTGTAATAGTATATATAATTTTACCGCTCTAATTTTTAACTACTTAATTTTGTAATAAATTCTAAATTTTACACCCACTATCTATATGTTAATACGATATAGTAGTTTTATAATCACATATATATTATTTTAAAAATTAACAACAAAAAATTTAGTAATTATGTTTTCAGTAGCTATAATTTTCATTTAAAAACAATTTTTTAAGTAGTTATCATTTTTATCTGAAAACAAATTTTTTTCAAGTAGTTATAGTTAGAAAATATGTTTTTTGCGCTCCAAATTGTTAAAAATAGTTAATTCAAATAGTTCACGTAATATATATTTGAATTCATTAACAGGTAAATTGAACTATTTGTTAAGAGGACTAACTAAGGTCCTGGGGTAGTTTTTGATTTATAGTTTTAAAATTTATAAAAATAAAAATTAGTTTTGGTTTTAAGTTTTCAAAATTTTAAAAATAACATTGTTTTTGTTTTCAAATTTAAAATATTGTTTTCAAATCTTAACCAAAACACAAGTTGGAGGTAGCGGTCGAGACAGTTGGGTGGCGGTCGGTGATTGATGATCAAAGGTGGTAGTTGGTGACTTGTGATCGAAGGTCACGATCGGTGACTGATAATCGAAGGTGACAACTAGTGATCGTTGATTGGAGGTGGTGGCTGGTGACCATCGGTTGGAAGTAACAGTCGGTGACCACCAGTAAGAGGTGACAGCCAGTGACCACTGATCGAAGGTGACGGTTGGTGACCGCCGGTCGGAGGTGACAGTTGGTGACCGTCAGTCGAAGGTAGCGACCAGTGACTGTCGATCGGAGGTAACGACCAGTGACTACTAGTCGGAGGTAGGGACTGGTGACCACCAGTCGAAAGTGGTGATCGGTGACCATCAAATGGAGGTGGTGGTTGGTGACTGTTGGTCAGAAGTGGCGGCGGATGATCGCCGATCAAAGGTGATGGTCAATAATGACAAGTGATGTCAAGCAATGAACTTAAATAAAAAAAGAAACAGAAATTTGAAAACCAAATTTTATTGTTTTTGAAATTGAGTGAAAACTGTCTCGAGAATGAGTAAAAAACCAAACCAAAACCATTTTTGCCTAATACGTTTTTGTTTTCAAAACCAAAAACTAAAAACTCAGAACTACCCCGAATAGGGCCTAAGTTGGTTTAATAGAGTGTGTGAGTTGTTGTAAATCCTTTGATATCTATATTTCATTCTTTTCATCAGGACAAAAAAAATATAATTTTAATTAACCATTTATGCAATGACAATTAAAAAATGTTTTTATTTTAATAATTATGAAGATATTTACTTAAAAATATTGAAAATATAAGTTAATATTTTATTTTTTCTTTTTAGTTAATATCAATTAAAGAGATAAATAAACATTTTGTTTCTCTTTGTAGTTACAATTTTTACTTAAAAACTATTAAAAATAATTTAATATTTTCTTTTTATGTAAATAATTTAATATTTTAAATTTATTAGACATGTTTTTACTCATCAAATTATTATTTGCAACTTTAAACATTTACATTATGTCACCACTACTTACAACTTCTGGATCTGTCATTGCCTATATAGTGTAATGATTAATTATAATCTTTATTTTACATAATTTTTAAAGTATTAATGGTTAAAATTAATAATTTTATTGTATATAAAAGGTTGTGATTAAATGTTAGTATAAAATTTTTTTATATTGATAGTCTATAAATGTTTTTTTTTCTTAACTTAATTATATACACCTTTTTATTTTGAAAGAAAACAAATATTGACTTAAGTTAATTGATTTCATAAAAAATAGAAAAAAAGATAGATTTTGTCAAGAAAAAGCTATGGTGTGAAGTGTGAACTCCAATCTTAAAAGTTTTTTTATTTTTTGAATTCTCCTAATTTTAATTATTTGTCTATATTTTAATTTAATTCATGATTTCTCTTCACCAAGTTAAACTCCCTTTAAATTATTCTCATTTTTTAAATTTATTTTAATTACAAATAATTATAAAATAAAAATTTAATATATGTTTCTTAACAATAATATGTAATAAATATTATATAAACTCTTAATATAAAAATATATTATAAAATAATTATTTCATGAAATTTATCCAAACACAAACTAGTTGTCAAATACACACTCGTGTAAGAATGCTTCTTTTTACAAGAACATTATGAGTGACAACTCTCCTTTTGAGTATGTATCACAACTGTATATCCAAGATTCAAACTCGAGATCACTAGTTGATCTAGAACAATCTTGTACCCGTTAATCTACACACGAGATTAAACTTAGGCACAAATTGAAGAAACAAAACTTAAAAGGATGAAAACAAAGTTGAACTCACATAATAAGGATTGAACAACTTATAAATGGTGAAATATATAAAAAGTATTAATTGACTTTTTATCCCTCCAAATTCTTCCAATATTGGAGAAAAGCTAAAATTGGTTAAGGATGACATTGCTCCCCTCCATTATCCTTCTCCCCTTTTAAAAATTGATCTAAAGTACTTTTCTTCTTCTTCTTCTTCAAAAATCTATTCCATCCAACTAAACAATATGTTACTTTTCTTACGGTTTCTCACATTTACTTTCACTTGAATACTCTCTTTTGGGAAAGTGACAAACTTCATTCTCCTAACACACATGTTGTATATCAACTAAATGATTTAACACTTACATATATTTTAGATCCATGGTATATGAACAATAACATCCCAATAAATACTAATATAATTTTTACTACTACTTATCAACGTAACCATTTACAATACAATTCATGTCTTTCTCTAAGTTAATACATCCAATTACATGTAAAATTGTACCCATAATGCAAAATTTTACAAACAATATAAAAAATCTTATACTAAGCAGCTTTTATAGTAGGCATCTCGCTCAGCGGGAGATCTCAAACATAAACTTTTAGTCAAGGGTTCTTGCTCAACAAGAGGTGTGGCTGGGTGAAAAAGCATAGAAAAATGCTAATAGAGAAAACTTTGTACTGAGCGAGACTTGTCCCTGAGCGCAAAGCCAAAGAATTGTCAATAGAAGCAACTTTGCGTTGGGCGAGACCTGTCGCCCAACAAGACTTTACAAAATGTAGAAAACAACAAAACATGATAAATTAAACTCAGGAACTCATCATAAACATATTATCCATTTTGACTTTCAACTCAACCGTTTGTATCACTCATGTATATAAAACTTAATATATTCTTAATAATCTATATCTCTACTAGTGCAATCCCACCTAGTAAGGTCTCTTAGCTAGGAGGGTTGAAGAGTAGACATGGCTTGAAGGGAGCATGAAGATATTATTTTAGGTTATTGTCTCCTTAAGTTTGCCTTTTGTAAATATTAGATCATGGAGGTGTAGTTTAATTCCTTTTGGCCATGTATTTTTGGCTTATTTTCCAAGTTAGAATAATTAGGAAGTGTGTTTAGTTCCTTATGTGGAGTGTATTGAGTAGTTGAGTTTATTGAGGGTGTTGGACGAGTGGTTTTGTTAACCACACCCTTAATCTCCTTCTAACACCCTTCTAACCAGCACATGAATGCATTAGGAAACATGTGGGCCCCTTTGTCCCCTCCATGTGGCGCCAACCACTCTCTCTCCTCCCATATGGTGCCTACATGGCATAGTTGTTGCATCTTGTTTAAATTTTAATTTTGGAGGGAATCCACATGACACTCCAAAATTCAAATTCTAAATTTAGAGGGAACTTAGATCCATTTTTTCTAGGACCATGTTTGGATCTTCATGGATTTAATCAAGTGCTAATTAACACATGATTAACTCTTGCTTGGGCCTTGCTTAAGTGGGGGTGTTCACTTCCTTCTTCTAATACATCTCTAGGCTTATAAATAACACCTCTCATCTCTTGTAAAAATTATACTTGAATGATAAGAATTTTCCTTGAGAACTTCATCTTTGAGTGTCTTTCTCCTTCTCCTTGAGAGAGTTCCTATTAGCTTATACCAAAGGTTCCTTCCTTTGTGGCAAACATTAATCAACCAAGGCTTATCTCCTTGACGCCTTCCACCTTTCATTTCTCTTATCCTCCATCACCATTTCTTGGTCGGAGCAAATTCTTGGAAGAGGATCAAAACATGCATCCATGGAGGTTCACCATCTACAATAATCTTCCATCACATAATTCTACACAGTTGAAGCAACAACCTATATTTTATCACTTAGTTTAATTATCATTACACAAATTCAAATACGTATTCAAAATCATAACAATACAAGTTCTTAATCATTACATTATTATATAATCCTGTAACCAAAACTATGTCATTCTTTATGACATATACACAAAATCCAGAAGATTACAAAAGTCCAACCAAAACATAGTTTACTTCCAGGTTAAGTCCTAAAATACTTTCAAATCTAATCCTCCTATCTCTTAGTATCATCACTGTCATCTGTTCACGTGCAAAATACAATCATTACAGTCATGCACAAATACACAAAAGCAAGGGTAAGCATATAATGTAAAGAATACATATAAATGTTAAAACTATACAATTTAAATTTATCCTCATTCAATACAATGTTACCAATAGAAACAATCATACTTATGCTCCCTCTGAACATAAGTACTCCCAATCACATAATCATAAACAAGACACTTTTTGGAAAGACTAATTACTTTGAATTTAGATACCAAGGTAGTGACGTATTTAACTTCCCTCACATTGGTATTTGGTATCTATATGACCTATCTGATAATCAGTTGAAGTTTGAACATGCTCATCTGATACCTAATTGATGTCTAGTCCACTTGACCTAAATCAGACATCCAATTGTTATCTGAGTATGTCTTGTTGGTGTATTATTGCCTTACACCAAACCTAATACCAAATGTATCATCACCTTAATAAACCTAACACCATGATTACTTAAACTTATCCATATCCCTAATTCAATCTACCTCATCAAAGGCTTTGTTACCCCCCAGTAACATCTCATAACACAACCTGCTAATAATCATATCAATGAATTACAAATTTCAAAACGTGCATAAGTTCAACATGTCATCAATTATTCCAAACATCCAAATTACAATTTCAGCAACTCATCAAATCAACATCTCATATATATATCAATCACCTCAAAGACATTCAAAACACAAACCATACATACTTCATCGAACAAAAACTTATTTGATCCTTTAACATATACAAAACATAAATCGATCACACGAAATACTCAATTCTACATATAACTCAAATTATAATCAAAACCTTAATTAATTAATTTTACAACTATCAAAGCATAGTTTTATAAATAAAAATCAATAATAAAATCTCCCTTACCTATTTTTACCTTTAAAAAGTTGAATTTGCTAAAATGGGGAAAATCTTGTAGGAATCACTCAGAACCGCAAATAATCCCAAAACCAAACAGGAACTTGAGAAATTGAGATTTTAAAAGAATTCCTTTTTAAATAGAACAATCAAACTGAAAACAAATAAAAAAAGGATTAAAAGAATTATGATTAAACATACCTATAATAATGAACACTCAAAATTAGTAATAATAAAAGAAGTTTCATTGGGTTCAAACATCCATAAGGACCACATGCAAAGGAGAGAAGAATTTTTGGGAGAAGAGAGAGAGGTAAGGAAGAGAGAGAGAAACAAGGAAAAAGTGAAGAGAGAAAAAAGAAGAAAAAAGAAAAGGAGAATAATTATGATTTTCTAACCTTAATTTCCTTACCACTTAAACTCTAGAATAATTCTAATCCAAATAAATAAATATATATATATATATATATATGTTTGTTTATTTTTTATCCTCACAATGAATTAATTCCACTAAACTTTTCCAGTATAATTAATTTCTCAAAACAATATAGTCACTACAATCAATTATTTCTCAATTAATTGGTTAATTAAAAAAAACTTAAATTTAGTTAATCTTTCTATTTATTTTACATAGTTATAATATATTATAAAAATAGTTCTTACATTAACAATTTTTGTTTTGAATCCTCAATAAATTTCACTTTGTACGTAATTTTAAAAAGATTTTAAAATATCTTTGAAATATTTTTAAAGTAGTTTAAAAATATTTAAATCATGATTTAATTTTATGTAACACTTAATATAAAAGTCAACCAGTGTGAAATACAAATATATTTTTATTAATTTAAAATAAATTATTTTATAATTTCATATATTTTAAATGAATAATAATAAATAATTTATTTTTTTTCTATATATTATGATGTCTAACTTAGTTGAAAAATTGTTGTAAACTTTTTAATATTAACTCAATTTCTTCCTAAATAAAAAATATTTTTTATGTGTGTAATGGGATGCTTTTGTCGATAATTAGATGTTTGGGATAGTAATAATTAAAATGATTTTATCTTTACTGATAAATTTTTGGGTTTAAAGTTGAACGGGTGAGCATAGGTCACTGGAAGCCGGCATAGATGATATTTTTAAATTACACTTTAAAATGAAAAATAAAAATCTGGAAACCATGAGTTAAAATTGAGTTTAATCGTTGTTTAGTGTAAAAGATTTTTATATTTATGTTTAATTATAATTTTTTATTTATGTGATTTTTAAAGTATTAACTAATAAAGTAATTAAACTTACACATAAATAAAGGATTATGATTCAATGTCTTTGTAAGGATAGATTATACCAATTAAACTTGCTAAAATTATGCTATTCATAGACACAACTATCCTTTGTAGGTAATCGGGTATTATTATTAAAATTTAATTGGTGTGTACTAAGAGTGTATTTTACACTTATGCCTAATTATATTCCTTAATTTATAGTATTTTATTAACTTTATCAATTAATATTTTAAAAATCATATAAGAGATATGATTAAATGTTAGAATAAAGTCTTTTATATTGTCAGTATATATCAATTAAACTCTTATTATTAACCTACTTTTTTAAAATTAGATTGAGCATACTAGTTTAACTAAAAAATTGGTGAACTAATTTAGTAACTAGTTCGGTAAATACTAAAAATAGATAAAGCAAAAAACTAATTTTAAATACAAAAAAGTGATCACTAACTCGTGAAACCAATTATTCAATTATTTCATGTTTTATTTTTAAATTTTTCAGACTTTTCGTTTCTCCAAATCCACCAATTTTAAATTTAAAAATTTAATAAAAATAATTTTTTCTTTTATAATTATTTTTTAATATTTTTTTTCTTGTTATAATATTATTTTCAAATATAAAATTATCCTGACGCCAAAAGAGTGCAATAGAAGAAAGAAAAAAAAAAAAAAAAAACCCGCGAGCGCGTGGTTTCACATTTTGCGCTCCAAAGCCAAAACCCCCCAAACCCCAATACCATGTTTGGGGTTTTCTATTTCGTTTCACGGCCAAGGACGGTTTCCGTGGCTTTCGTTTTCCGAATCTGAGCAAGAACCGATTGAATAATTCATCTCTTGTTACTACAAATCCCTAAAATTGAAAATAGGGTTTTCTAATGGGAAAGCGAAACTGCGTTCTCATTCTGTCATCGGAAGACGAAGATTGTTCTAACGTTCGTTCTTCGAGTTCCACTCGCAGCTATACGAAGACGAAGTCCAAGTCCACTTCAACATCCTCTCGTGGAAGGAAGAGGCCACGTGCTTCCGCTTCTCGCTCTAACCTCTCCAAACTGCACGAGGTTTCGATTTTTCGCTTTCTGTGTGTTTCTTACTTGCATTTTGTGGCATTTGACTTTAACTTATTACTGCGAAGTATGAGCGAGTTTGCATTGCGTTTTATTTGTTGAATGTGAAGGTGGAGTTTGATGAGTTCGTTTTATTGCAGATAGACTTATTTGGAGATGACTTCAATGAAGTGTTTACAGGGTCAAAGGTATCCGCTGGTATGCTGTTGACTTTAAAGTGTTCTTTAATTGGATTTATTTGTTCATCACATATTTGTTGGCTTTAACTTGATGCTCATGGATTTGAGTCCTTTAAAGTGAGTTGCTCACTTTAGAAAGTAAAGTAAGCAATGCTAGTCATTGCGTAACAAATTATGAATGTTAGAATATCAGCTGTTCATCGTCACATCAACTACTGAGAATTACTTATTTTACACTTTGTCACTTTAGATAAGATGAATGTGATGAGATTACTGTTCACTAAGCGTAGTTCCTTTTAGTGTTGTTAATGGCTGATGGCGGAGTATGGCTTAGTGTCCAAAAACTGCCATAAGCATATGGTGGCAAATGGCGGAAGCCATTGTGGTTATAAAAATTTATACATATATAATATATGCACTAAAATAACAGTAGATAACACTAGTAAAAGTTTTTAACAGAAGATAATATAACAAATTAAATGATCAAACTACCTTGCTTCAAATTCATATAATAACAGCCATAACTACCAACGAAAAATACCTAGTTCAGTTCAATATTTCTGATTTAACCGCAAAATGATAAAAAGAACCTGGTTGTTGCAACCCAAAAATAAGTGTCCTAAATGCTCTATAACAATAAAATGATAAAATAACCTTGTTGCAACCCAAAATTTAAGTATCCTAAATTTCTAATCTTCATGCTCTTCCTCAATCTCCATATAATCAATTTCATTATCCTCTACTGGGGCATTTCCCTCCTTCACTTTTCCTTTAGATTCTTCATTGTTGCACATTTCTTCAGCTTCATTTTCCTCAGAACTAGAGCTTTCAAATTCTATTTCTTCATCAGGATGAGCCTCATGGGCTTTTCCTTTTCCTCTTGAGCTTGATGTTACAACTGGACCTTTCTTGGAAGCTTGGGCAGCACGAATACCAAAACTTGATAGCTCCTTAATTTTTTGGCTTGTTTTCCTCCTTCTATACATTCTTGGCTCTGCAATCCTGAAGCTTCATATACAACAGTCCAATTAAGTATGGGATCATTAGCATGAACCAAATCATTCCCCCATCTTCATTATCATTATCTGCTTCTCCCACCAACCACTCATTACACTCATGAATATCATTTAGTTTAACGGGGTCAATTTCATCCCTAATATAGTAATATTAAATCTTTGAGCAAGCTGTTGATTGTACTGAATGTAAACCAAATCATGTATGAATTTTGCGTTATCAATAAGCAAATGATTGATTAGCTTCTTCCTACAACAGTTATAGTAATTAAACTAGTCATGAGTCTTAAACTCAATCTTTACTTGTTCAAACACACTTCAATTGCGTTCTCATCCTGATTCACTGCATGTTAAGCTTAAAATCTTGGTAGCTACCTTTTTCAAGTTTGGAGTTGCATGGCCATACATCTTCTATCATTAAGCTACAAAACTGAAGTAGACTTGTCAACAAAATTTCAACATTAAAACCGAACTACTTAAAACATTTGGATCTGTTTTCATAGTATCTTACCAGCAGATGTAATTTTCCTATTTTCTATTGAATATTTATAACCAAAGAGGTTACTAGAACTCTTATAAATTGGCAACTCAGTCAGAATTTTTTGTTGCACCTCTTTACTTGGCACCAACCTCTTGATGCATTGATACAATCCATCAGTTGCCTCCAAATCACTCCAAATTGGCATTGGAATAAAAAAAAATTGGATTTAAAAAGTGCCCAGTTACATGAAGTGGTCAATGTAGTTGACAATTCCTTCTATCAATGATTGTGAAGACATCTTTGTACTGTCTCATTGTTATCAAAAGCTTTCATAATTGTTTCTTTGGCCTTCTCCATAGCTTCATTGATATAGCCCATAGCGGGCTTTCTCTCACTATCCTCAAGCTGCAGAACTTTTACCAATGGGGCCATGATTTTAGAGTAAACACCACATGATTGCCACCCCTAAATTTTTGTCACATAACTCCATAATGTTAACTTGGCTTAGCTTCTCTTTTTTTGTCTTCTTGATATTGTTGATACTGGATTTCTGCAGAACATATCCATCGGTCCCTTTTTAGCAGGTTTTTTTCTACATTTTGACATTGCTAGCTGATCTTGGACTTATGCAAATTTCATCTTCAGATGAAACATCACACACTATATTTGAAATTTCGGTAGAGTCCTTATTCTGTTTCTCTAAATAACCCTTCAAAAGCTCTTCTCTGATGTCTTTAGGACACTTGGGACACTTTAACATTACTACCTCCTTTTGTAACTTTTCCACAGTAGTTACAGACTATTGTATTGGTGTCTCCTTCATTTAAGGGGGAGTAATACTTCCAACCAATCCTCAATTCTCTTTCCAACCCTTGAGCCTTGTTCAGTTGCCATTGAACAGTTTGAGTAGAAGAGGTAAAAAATGAAAGCAATAGACTAGGAGAATTTGGGCAGTTGCTGGAGATAGTTGTGCAGTTGCTGGAGAGGTTGTGCAGTTGTTGGAGATGGTGTGCAGTCGCTGGAGATGGTTGTCAGAGTAGTTGTACGTGACTGTCCCCTTCAAGTATTAATCGCGTCTGAGGAAACAGAGTCTTAAGAGTGGAAGAGGTAAAAAATGAAAGCAGTAGACTGGGAGAATTTAGGCAGTTGCCAGAGATGGTTGTGCAGTTGCTGGAGAGGTTGTGCAGTTGCCAGAGATGGTGTGTAGCTGCCGGAGATGGTTGTTAGAGTAGTTGTAGGTGGCTGTCCCCTTCAAGTATTCGTTGTGGACGAAGGTTCAGTTTACTAAAAGGAGTTTGGGGTTCAGATTGTAAAAGGAAAGGGGTTTGGGATCAGAGTGGAAAAGGGAAGGGTTTCGGGTTCAGATTGCAAAAGTAAAAAGGTAAAATGTGTTTAGGATTTATTGTAAAATGAAAGGAATTTGTAACCTAATAAAAATTAGGTCTAAAACGGCCCAGCTCATATACCAGAGACAAGTTTGGGTTGGGCCATCCACTTGCAGTAAAAAAGTTTTTTTAAAGGGTTACTGGGCCAATTATAAAACAAAACAGGTTGCCTGATCCAACAATTTTTTTTATGGTTTTGAGAAGCTTTTTGTTTGGGCTTGGATCTGGTTGCACGACCGAACATATTAATCTTCCCCTTCGTGATCTAGCCTTCTGCCATGGTGGCTATGTACGCCATAACTACAATGCAGAAAGGTGCCACCATGCTTTGCTATCTGGAACCCGCTTTCACCATAACCATACAATAGCAGCCGGAAGGAATTCTGGCGCCACAGCGCTGCCATGACTGCTATTCAATAACACTGGTTCCTTTAGAGTGGAGGTTGCACTTTAGAGGATGAAGTGCATTTATCATCCTTGAATAGAAAATCAATGATTTGAATTTTAACAACGCTTTGGTTTGTTATACATTTATGTTTGTATTTTATCACAATACTGACCTGTTAATTTTCTCACTGATAGTTATAGCTTCACTTTATCATCTAAAGTGTGTCGTGTCCCCTCTTTGAAGGAGGCAAGCTTTATTATTACAGTGGTTCCTTTTCCTTTTCAATTTTTATACTAATACATATGCTTTATTAAAACATTAAATTAATGGTTTGTTAAATTAAATCAACTGCTGAGTTATCAATTCACACGGAAACAGAAAAAGTAAATTAAATTTGAAGTCTGCAATAATAAATTTGCACCTTTTGTCTCAAGTGTTATGGCTTCTGGATCTGTATCTTTTTTTCCTGCTCTAATATGTAGTAAGTGCTAAATGGATACATCAGGTGCTCACAGGCGCTGTGCAGATGACCTATGGATTGATAAATACAAGCCCCTTTCACTGGAAGAGCTTGCTGTTCACAAGAAAAAGGTATGGAATCAGATTCTGAAGTTCTTGATTTTGGTACTGATATGAATACCTTCCAATTGTTTCCATTTTTTATGCTTTCTCTCAGGTTGAAGAAGTTAAGACATGGTTTGAGGAGAGGTTGAAACCTTTAAAGGTAAGTCTACGAAAAGAGCTATAAGATTATAGTCAATTTAGTGTCTTTCTCTTATAATTGTTCTCTTATTTTTTCACCCACCAGAATTTATAGCCTTGTAGAGATCATCATTCCTGTAAACATGCAAAACATGGTAGTTAAATTGGGATACAAATTGTGTATCGGAAAGCCTATTTTATGAATCGTGAATCGAATCGTATCGTGAATCTTAAGATACATGATCAAAATTATTATGCATAAATTATTTATTAATAGTTAACATATATCTTGAAACAACATAACTAGAACTCATATAAAACAAGATTATTAGTTACATATCAAATAAGGTAGTGAAATAATAAAATAGGATAAATTTAGACATGTTGTTTTAATTCCTTTTCATTTAAAGATCTAAGCTTGTATAAAAAAATTTAGACTTCTGATTTTTTTTTATAAAAATTGATAAAATAATAATGAATTGTTGAATCACGTGAATCTTCCAATTCACATGATTCATTCATGTATCATAAGATACAAAACTAATTTAGATACATCTTAAGATACATATCGATAGATAACTAAATCGTATCGAATCGTAACAATCAAATCGTGAATCGTAAGATACTAATAACTATATGCAAAACAATGTTTTTGACAGACATGAAGTATTAATTGTAAAGTAATGTTGAATTATCAATATTTAAAATTTTTTTTTGAGTTTTAACTTGGTAGAGAAAGAGAACAACATCGTGTTTTGCTGTTGGTTATTTTGAGTCTTCTAAATTCGCCCTCTGATAGTTTATTTCCAGATTTTACATTTCTATAGTATAGGAATTTGTTTTCCTGCCCTAGGTTATATATTGATAGAAGCAACTATAAATTGTTCTCTCTGAACTTTATATTTGAAATATGTTCTTTTTTATTTGTTCACTTTTTCTTCCTTTTCTTTATGACAAATTTACAGGGTATCTATACTAATAATGTTCTTATCGTCAGTGGGCAGGCAGGAGTAGGAAAATCCGTATGTAGCTTTTCCCTCCTCATTTTAGCCTTTCCTTTACTGGCTTGACCACTCAAGATAATTTTAAAATATATTTGGAGCTTCGGTTTAATGTGGATTGGTTTCAGAATCTTTTCTTCTATCTTTGTTTTTATTTCAATTTGATTCTGTATTTTTTGGTTCTTACATGGGCTGTTTTTAACATACTCTCTCTGGACTCAATTATAAGCAACAAAAAATAAATCTTTTGGACTTAAATTTAAGCATTTTTTAACTATCTCTCTCCTATTTAATGATACTATTCCAGAAACACGCCCCTTAACTAATTGAGACTATTTTCAATAATCCCTTTTTACTCATAATATCAAGTTTTAATGAAGAGTATTTTTTAGAAATAAACTCATTTTTATATTGAAGTTAGTAACATTGAATGATGTTAACAAATTTTCTTAATCTAAGAAAAGTTAGTTATTTTTGTATATATGTAGTCTGGGGTGTGTGTAGTTATTACTGAATAACACTTCACTTTTATAAACTCTGCTATATATAATAGTGTAAAACAATTTACATTGCTAAGAAGAATGTTATTTTAACGTACTACTTTGATAGAAATACCATGTATGTATTGAAGTATTTGTTCTTTCCATTATGCAGGCAGCTATTCATGTAATTGCGTCTCATCTAGGAGCAGTAGTTTGTGGGTGGAACACACCTACACCTGTAATTTGGCAAGAACATCTTTATAATTCTGGAACAGGTGGGGGAAGCAAATTATAATGATTGGAATTTGTAGCTTTTTTCATTGTGACTGTATTTTTTTAATTTGCTGATTCATTGATAGGGATGAAATACACATCCAAGTTGGATGAATTTGAAAGTTTTGTTGAGAGAGTACGGAAATATGGATTATTGCTAACATCCCATACTTGGGAGTCAAAGCCTTCCAGCATACTTTTAATAGATGATCTTCCCTTGACTAATGGGAAATATGCTTTTGGAAGACTTAAAGACTGCTTGCACCTTTTGGTGAATTCAACTCAGATACCCACAGCAATATTGTTCACTGACTATGGCAATGCTGATTCAGCAGATTATAATGCCCGTTGCCTGGATGAACTGAAGCTATCTCTTGAGAGTTCTGGGGCTTGTAAGGTTACATCCTTGAAGATTTCTCTTCTGGTTTTAGATGTTATGTTATAAGAGAATACTTATATAAAATTAAGTTTGGGAAACTTGCAGGTTGCATTCAATCCAATTACAGTGAATACTATGAAGAAGATACTTCATAGAATATGCCAAATGGAGCTGTGTGATGTGACTGCTGAGGATGTTGATCTAATAGCAAAATCAAGTGGAGGTGACATCAGACATGCAATTACTTCTTTACAGTTTTTCTGCCTGAAACCAAATCTTGGGCATTCTTTGGCCCCATCTACCTGCTATCCTGGAGCTTTAAAAGATGAAAGTGATAAACCTGTTATATCAGATGATGGTTATTCCTTGCACTTTGGCAGAGATGAGACATTATCTTTATTTCATGCGTTGGGTAAATTTTTGCACAATAAAAGGGAGACTGGAGTTGCAACAGAATATGGTGTGTAATTGAGCAAAATTTGAATTTCATATATTTTCTCTTTCTACTTGGGGAAGTTGCAGCAACATATGTAGGCTAAATTGAATCTCTAGATATCTTTGCTTTACAGCTTTTTAACTAGTTCATTTTCTTATGTGGTAGATCATGATGGATTTCTTATGCGAGAAAGACTTTCAAGATTACCATTAAAAATGGATGTTCCTGAGAAGATTCTTTGTCAAGCCCATGTGCAACCTGGTCCAGTTGCTGATTTTCTGCATGAAAATGGTATTTCCTTGCTATATGGTAGTGTTGACATTCTTCATACAATTGAAAAATTATCTATTAAGTAAAGATGATTTCTTTCTTTTATTTTCTAAACCAAACCCCGTTGCTTTCTAATTCTTGCTAATTTCTTGCAGTTTTGGATTTTTTGAATGATGAAGCAATAGATGATGCATCGACTTTGTCTTCATATCTAGGTGATGCTGACATTCTTCTAGCAAAACATCGGGGAATGCTATCTAGTTATAACGAGGCAGAGAGTGTTTTACTCTCAGCTGCAGCATCCATAGCTGTTCGTGGAGTGTTATTTGGAAATTCTCAACCACTATCCTCCAGGTTAGCACTTATGTGCACTCAGTCTTTGGTATGAGCTTGACAAAATTTTATGCTTTGTTATATTTAATTCTGTTCACTTTTATAGGTGGCATGCAATCCGGCGACCTAAGCTCTGGCAAGTTGAGAAAGCCTCATTATACAAGGTAAACTCATTATGGGTCCTCTATTTGTTTATATTTTCTTATCTGCATATTTTCTATTATCTATTTGAAGTGGGAAATTGAAATTTGAATTAGTTTCCTAAGGAGAGAAAAAAGTTTTCAGTTATCTATTTGAATTTGAAATGTGTTACGTTTACTATTTTACGAGAGGATAAAGGACTCTGGACTCAAGAGAGCATCAATGGAATATAAAGTCTTTTTTGTAAATGTGTTTTTTATTGTATTTATTTGTCTGCATTACTTGTTTAGGTGGTGTTGCAATGTTTTCTCGCTAGAAGATTCAAATGTTTCATTTTCTAGATTTTTGTTTCTCACCACTGTTGAAATTTCACTTCTTTTCATGATCTTAAATTGCAGAACGAGGTGGATAGGCTCAGAATCCCTGCCTGTAAACGGTTTAGTTCTTATCATATGTCGATTGTGACCACTGAGTACATGCCCATGCTTAAATTGCTTGGAAATAGAGGATGTGGTGGTGGATTTCATGATCCAAGTCAGGAATCATTACTGAACTTGGAAATAGAAGATTTTGATTTTGACAAAATGGATCTAGATGAGCAATCTAGGGAGACTTCCGATGATGACATAGAAGATTGGTAGGTATGCAACATGTAATATATGTGGTGGTTCAGTTTCCAGATCTTCCTTTAATGCATATATGTAGTGTTAAACGTTTCTCTTCCCGTTTTATCCCTGTTATTGATCAAGGTTGAGGCATTACATAGGAAAGGTTAATTTTGAGTTCTGATGCATGCTTGATTGCAAGCCGGAAGTGGTAACCTATCAAACCTCGATAGGATGATGGGTTTGGGAAATGAGAATGTGACGTTGTAAATATCAACTTTGTACTTATATATATATTTTTTGCATTAAAGTTCTACAAACTTAACATATGCACAGAAGGAGTAGATACTTGTGAAGCACGAAAAGGGAAGACCACTGTAAGAAAAGGAAAACCACTCTAAGGTGATTCGTTTGTATAATGAGGCTTTCTCTATTAGAAATTTGTTTCTTTTTTAAAATAAACTGTTTAAACAAACACATTGAAAAAGTAGAAAATTGTTTATTTCATTAAAAAAATGTTTTTTTAAAATATTTTTAAACAAAAGACCCATTTTAATATAGTATAATACGTCTCAAATATTATTATAACGAAACTTATAATTTAATTATTTAAATCATTAATCAAGTGTTGGGTGCATTGGGAGCATTTGGGTAAACTTTAAAAAAGTAATTGTAATTTTAAAATAAGTGTTTTTTAATAAATAGATACGAATTGTTTCTTAAAATAAGCAAATATGCATAAATTTATTTCATTAGAAAAATGTTTTTTTCAAGTATTTTAAAACAAATTTATGCTTATTTTAAACAGAAATGATTTAATCAAACACTTAAAAAATAGTTTTGTTTTTTTAAAAAATTTATCCAAAATATACACTAAAAAATTTCAATGTATCAATTATTTTGAGAATTTTAGCCTTCCAAAATTTGGGATCTTAATTTTGAAGCTAGAGTTTCTGGATGTGATTAAAAAGTGTTTGTTTTAAGTATTTAGAAAAAATAATTTATAACAAAAAAACACGGTTCAGTAAACATTTTGATCCTAATTTTTTTTTATTTTGTCCTTTTGATATGTTTTGTTTGAAAACTGCAATTGTTAATCTACTATGCTGGGTAATGATGTGACAAACAGTTGTTTTTAATTTTTCGACAATTAATTTTATGTCGGTTAAAAATACTATGATAAAAAAGTGGAGAAAGCTTGTGTAATTTAATACATACTGTAAAATATTTAATATCAAGTAGTATTTTATTAATAAAAATATTATTTATATCTGACCGATATGCGCCCACAAAAATTTTTGTATAAAATATCTTTTTTTAGTCAAATAAGTTTTAATATAAGTTGAGTTAGTTTATTTTGTAAAATACAACTTGAGCCTAATTAATATATCCTTGTGAGAAGCTATGCCCTATTCACCTTCTTTCATGCAGGTAAAATAAGCCTTTAAATGTTTCGAAACAAAACAAAAGCTGGTTTATCTAATTTTCAATAATTCTCAATCATATGTACTCATTAGCAGTAAAATATACACCCACCTTGGTTTGATATAGATAATCATCATATGCAAGATTAGGATCAGAAGAGTCAGAGTTAACCTCTATTATAGTAGAATCCATCCATTGGTCTTCATCATCACTGGCCAAGTCCTTAGCTGTCTGGAATTGATTTGGGGGAACATAGAACTCGGTGACATGCTTGAAAAACTTTATTCCAGGATGACTAGAAGAACTGGGAATAATCCTGTTAGGTGCATCATTCTCAGGACCATTACTAGTGTTGATTTCTTCCAAATGACGGGACAGCTGGTGTTGATAGCTTAGGTTTAATGGGTATTCTTCAAAATTTCCCCAGAAGTAAGCTGTGTTTCTTGACCATAGTTGTGCTGTTTGAGTTTGAAAATAAGGTCTATGAATAATGATAACAAAGGTTAGGCAATGATTCTTTCCTCTAAGGTCTTGGAGCCTAAGAATTTTTTCTAACTCTGTTCTCCACCAAGTTAAGGGGGAATACCATTCCAATAATGTCCAGAATAAGAAATCTTGTTTGTCAGGATTAATCAAGATATTGTAAGCTTCCTTAGTTCTGATTGCAATAGGAATGACATTTTGAACGGTCTTGCACCAAATAACCCATATTGTAGGTTCACAAAGATCCCATCCTATGTCACAGAATATCTCAAAGATGGCTCCATAAGGATTATGAGGATCAAAGGATGATGGAACGGTATGCTTATACTTTAGAGTTTCATGAAGGAAATAAAAATAATGGGATTGTGCAAAGTACAGAATATCACTGACCGTTCTTGGATTTAATCCTGGAGGATATTGTTTCTGAGTTTTGGCTTGGTTAGGCAGAGGCTTAGCCATGAATATCAAAGGAAAACTATGAGTAGCGGTTATCATTTGAATCAACTTTTCTGGTCTAGAAAGAAGATCGGGAATCACATTCTGCTGGCCCTTAATATGCTTTACAGTGAAGTCATATCTAGAGAACCAGTCTTTAAGACGGAGGATCTGTGGATTAGGAGGCATTTTATTTTTGAACTCAAGGATCCTTGGAAAGGATGAGTTGTCCATCTGTACCTCGAATTGGTATCCTCTTAGATGAAAGTCGAACTTTTTTATTCCATTCTTTACTGCCAGAGCTTCCTTGAAGGAGGTGTGATAATGCTTTTCAGCTTCTTTTTCCTTCTCCAGGAATTTTTAATGCTGGAGGATGCTGGACAATCTTCTTTATTTCTTAAACTGCTTTGGTCTGTTCAGGTCCCCAAGGAGGAGGGTCTGTTTTCAATAGTTTGTACAGAGGACTAGTATACTTGGCTGCATAGGGTATGTAATTCCTAATGTAATTTAAGATCCCTAGAAACTGTTGAATCTGTTTAATGATCATAAGCTCATCTGGAAAATTTATGAGCTCTTTTGCAATGTGAGCCTGTGGTTGATAAGCTCCTTGGAAAAACTGCATCCCTAAGAAATCTGTTTGACCCAATTGCATATTCTTTTCAGAGAGCATTATTCCATAATGATCAGCTAACTTGAAGAATCTATTGAGCAAATTCTTGTGAGAATCTATGTCTTTAGAGAATAGCAAGATATCATCTATGTAGATGATCACATTCTCTAACAGAGGCTCAAATATTCTGGTCATAGCCTTTTGAAAAAGAGATGAGGCGACCTTGAGTCCAAATGGGAGAACTGTCCATTGATATTGGGCATTAGAAATGCAGAAAGCTGTCTTTTCTCTGTCAGCTGGATGAATTCCTAGTTGCCAAAACCCTGATTTAAGGTCAAATTTTGAGAAGACATTGGATCCCTTCAGCAGGATGGGCAATGTAGGAGCCTTAGGAATGGTAAATTTATCATCCTTGAGGAAATGATTAAGAGGCTTATAATCTATTACCAGTCGTTTTTTCCCTTGAAGTTTTTCAGATCTTTTTTCCACATAAAATGTCTGACAAGCCCAATTTGATTGAGTAGGCTCAATGAGGCCTTGCTTTAGCAATTGTTGACATTCTTGTCTTGCCAGTAGAAAATCTGAAGGAGTCATTCCTGGATGAGTGGCTTTAGTAGGATTGACATATTCATTTAGCTTGAAAGGTAACCGGATGAAAAATTCTTTGTTCTTCCATAGAGGACTGATATGCCGAAAACTCTCATGACTGTCAGCACATAGAGAAAACATTTTCTTTTTTATGTCTTCAAGTTCTACTGGAGATTCGGCTATTGAGAACAGCCTTTGAATGTTGACAAAAGACTTATATTCTTTCTTGAATCTCAACCCATGTGGGTGAACTGATAGTCTTTGTGAAGCAGTGTCTAGAAAGGAAATTGCCCTTATGGGTCTAACAAATTTGGAAGGTAATATGTGTACCTCAAAATTAGGTAATGGTGGAGCAAGGTTGCTGCTGTTTATCTCCTCTATAGAATAGATGGGAATAGATTCTGAAGAACTTTTTTCATCTGTGGATTCTTTTAAAGCAAAAACTATTTCTTCATCTGCTGAGCTTTGTTCAGAATATATGGATTCCACTTCATGGTCTTTGATATCCAAAGATGATATGAACCTTATGGCCTTATCTTTTTTGTTGGGACAAGTTTTGGAGAAGTGTCCTTTTTTCCCACAGATAAAACATCTCGAGCCTGGAGATCTTCCTTTCTTTTTCCAGAAGAATCTAAAAGACTTCTGTTTCTTTTTCTTGGGAACTTTAAAGGACTCTCTTTTGTCCTTCTTCTTTGAGCAGCTACATTTTTCTTTGCACTTGATCTCCAAATAAGACTTTTTGCAAGCTTTGTTGAATTTGTTCTTTTGTCTTATAACATCAGAAAAAAATTGATGTTGCCTGCAAAGCTTATCTACTGCTTCTTTAGTCATTTGGTGGATCTGTCCTATGGTCATTGCTGAGAAATCCTTTTGAGCTGCCATAGCCATCCGGTTAAGTTATGGCTGAACCTCTACAGGAAGAGAGGCAACATATGTATTTTTTAGGCTGGCATCATTGAGACCATTTAGAAGATAGAATCTTTTCATCATCCTTTGGAAGTGTCTGTCTAAATCTCTCATATTTAAAGAAAACACTTCATCTCAAAGAATTCTTGTCGTATCTTTCTATCTATAATAGATCCATCCCCAAGAAATTCTTCATGTAAGGCTCCTAAGACTGCAGCCGTTGAATCCAACTTATGAAATTGGTCTTGGCGAACAACACCTAGATTATGGTACCATTTTTTTAAGATACCTGTCATTCTACAGCAGAATTCTTCATTGACTTTGTAAGAATCAGAATCCTTCATTAATTTGGTATCTAGCCAGGCACCAAATTCTATGAACCTTCGTCTCCATTGATCTGGAGGATAATCATCTATATCAAACCAAGGTCCACTGGTTTTTGTTTTGTTTTGGAACATTTAGGACAAACCTCTTATTCAAGCTGAAGAGGTACTTAATTGGCAAATTGAAAACGCCAAAGCCCAGAACACCATTCTCAAAAGACTTGACCAAAAGATGGACAGGATGTCTGCTCATTTAGAAAGCTCTGATCGGAGATTAGATCATCTTTCTACAAGAATGAAGAGGTATTACCAGCAACTAACCTCTGAGATCTCTCGACTAGCAGAAGAATGGAAAGAGACAGTTTTTGGACAAACCTCTCATGCCAAAGAAAAAAAGATAAGGCATTTAAAGGCTCAAATCAAAGATCTGGATGATCAGATTGAGCAAAAAAATAAGAGAAAAGCAGATTCTGCCCTCTGATCCATATGCCTTTGTACCAACTACTACTTCAAGGTTTGTGTCTCAGACCACTTCTCCATTCCTGAATAGACAGTCTTCTTGGACTTTGCCTACAGCCTCAGCATACCGAACTAGAACCAGACCAGGATCTAGTTCACGATCCACTAAAGTTAAGACTAAAGAAAAAACAGAGAAGAAAATTCATAATTCTCCACTGTCCTCACCAGACAGGCCGTCTTTTCCCAAGACGGATCTATTCCAGGATTCCCAAGATCCTTATTCTCAGTTTACCATAGAAGTGGAAGATTCTAAAAAAGAAGGCTCTCAGGATGACTCTGACACTCTAGATTCTTCATCAAGTACCAGCTCAGCTGAAAATGCAGATGTGGAACAAAGTGATATTGATGAAAGCATAGACAATGAATCAGGCCATGCTGATTTATCAAAAATCTTAATGGCTACCCCTGCCGATTCATCCACCAGACAAGAAGCTATTTATGAATCTCCTGATGAAGATGCTGATAGACCCAAAAAAAATGGGACAATAAGACCCACCAGTGGACCTTGGTTTGATATAGATGATTATCCTCCAGATCAATGGAGACGAAGGTTCATAGAATTTGGTGTCTGGCTAGATACCAAATTAATGAAGGATTCTGATTCTTACAAAGTTATTGAAGAATTCTGCTGTAGAATGACAGGTATCTTAAAAAAATGGTACCATAATCTAGGTGCTGTTCGCCAAGACCAATTTCATAAGTTGGATTCAACGGCTGCAGTCTTAGGAGCCTTACATGAAGAATTTCTTGGGGATGGATCTATTATAGATAGAAAGATATGACGAGAATTCTTTGAGATGAAGTGTTGTTCTTTAAATATGAGAGATTTAGACAGACACTTCCAAAGGATGATGAAAAGATTCTATCTTCTAAATGGTCTCAATGATGCCAGCCTAAAAAATACATATGTTGCCTCTCTTCCTGTAGAGGTTCAGCCAGAACTTAACCGGATGGCTATGGCAGCTCAAAAGGATTTCTCAGCAATGACCATGGGACAGATCCACCAAATGACTACTAAAGAAGCAGTAGACAAGCTTTGCAGGCAACATCAATTTTTTTCTGATGTTATAAGACAAAAGAACAAATTCAACAAAGCTTGCAAAAAGTCTTATTTGGAGATCAAGTGCAAAGAAACATGTAGCTGCTAAAAGAAGAAGGACAAAAAAGAGTCCTTTAAAGTTCCCAAGAAAAAGAAACAGAAGTCTTTTAGATTCTTCCTAAAAAAGAAAGGAAGATCTCTAGGCTCGAGATGTTTTATCTGTGGGAAAAAAGGACATTTCTCCAAAACTTGTCCCAACAAAAAAGATAAGGCCATAAGGTTCATCTTATCTTTGGATATCAAAGACCATGAAGTGGAATCCATATATTCTGAACAAAGCTCGGCAGATGAAGAAACAATTTTTGCTTTAAAAGAATCCACAGATGAAGAAAGTTCTTCAGAATCTATTCCCATCTATTCTATAGAGGAGATAAACAGCAGCAACCTTGCTCCACCATTACCTAATTTTGAGGTACACATATTACCTTCCAAATTTGATAGACCCATAAGGGCAATTTCCTTTCTAGACACTGGAGCACAAAAGACCATGGTAAATCCAGATATTCTGCCAAAGAAATATTGGAAGGAGGAAACTTGTCATTTTCTAGCAGCTGATGGAAGAATGTTCAAAACAGACTTGGTTACCAGAACACCCATTGGAATAAAATTCTTTCCAGACTGCATTATTTGGACCAAGGTAATTGGCAGCAAATTACCTAACAAGGATATCCTTATTGGAATAGATGTTTTTGCTGCTTCACAAAGACTATCAGTTCACCCACATGGGTTGAGATTCAAGAAAGAATATAAGCCTTTTGTCAACATTCAAAGGCTGTTCTCAATAGCCGAATCTCCAGTAGAACTTGAAGACATAAAAAAGAAAATGCTTTCTCTATGTGCTGACAGTCATGAGAGTTTTCGGCATACCAGTCCTCTATGGAAGAACAAAGAATTTTCATTCGGTTACCTTTCAAGCTAAATGAAGATGTCAATCCTACTAAAGCCACTCATCCAGGAATGACTCCTTCAGATCTTCTACTAGCAAGACAAGAATGTCAACAATTGCTAAAGCAAGGCCTCATTGAGCCTACTCAATCAAATTGGGCTTGTCAGGCATTTTATGTGGAAAAAAGATTTGAAAAACTTCTAGGGAAAAAACGACTGGTAATAGATTATAAGCCTCTTAATCATTTCCTCAAGGATGATAAATTTCCCATTCCTAAGGCTCCTACATTGCCCATCCTGCTGAAGGGATCCAATGTCTTCTCAAAATTTGACCTTAAATCAGGGTTTTGGCAACTAGGAATCCATCCAGCTGACAGAGAAAAGACAGCTTTCTGCATTCCTAATGCCCAATATCAGTGGACAGTTCTCCCATTTGGACTCAAGGTCGCCCCATCTCTTTTTCAAAAGGCTATTGACGTGAATCCTCTTGCGGAATTAGAATTCTGGACAAGGACCTCCAAGAATTGTATTGGCTGCCTTATGAAAATTTGAACCAAAGAAAGGAAGAATTCATTGAGCAACGAAGCATGGAATCGATTGGAAAGTGAATCAAAGACTTAGCATGAAATGACGGCTTCAAACAAATGTAGAATTTTGATTAAATATTCCAGCACAGGTTAAAAGACAAATGACGCCCAATTTGCTAATTGAAAAGAATATAATTCTGACTAGAAAAGGGCAATCAGCGCTTGATAGAAATATTTGCAACAAATGCTTCAAAGTTAAATTGATTGAAAATGTGCAGAACGTTGGCTCATTACTAAGAATTATCACAATAAAAGGTTACGCACAAATCAAGCAAAATTGGAGCAGATTTAAATCAAAATTTTAGCACTTAATTGGAAACCCAAAATAGATGCAGAAATTCAAAACAAAAACACAGCGTGCCGGGTCAGATATTCTGCGTGAGAATCGACTTCAATTGGAACAATGAACAAAACATAAAATTGAAGAAACAAGACAGAAAATGGTGAAAGGAGGCGTCACACTTCCAGGAGGAAGATAAGCCTGAGAATACACACACAAAGGTATGGATGGCCTTTGATAATTCTCAAAGAAAAATCCTTGGCTGTTTAGAACCCAGGAAGAAGCACTCTCAAGAGTCTATTTTTCTGAATCAGTCGTCCCCCTCTTGCCCAGCTGAGCGCCCCCCTTATATGGCTGTTTGCTTCCCCAAATTTGATGCAACCCCTAACTTAATTAAAGCTAAATAATTGTCCAATAAAAATACTAACATAACAGCCCAAATAATTAACAAAAATCTGGTCCCTATTTGCCCAAGCTGGCCGCACATTTTTAAGAATTTGTAACAGCCACTTATACAATTTATTTGAAATAATTTAATAATAAAATCAGCCCAAATTATTATAGAGATGTTGGCCGCTCAGCTCCCTCTTCAAATAGGATACAATTGACAATTTTATCCCCACAGTCTGCAAGATTTGGCTCTCTTTGAAAAATGCCTGTCAACACTTGTTGCAAAGCTTCCTTAGCTCTCTTTGTCCTTGCCCTTGTCATGGGTCCTCCAAGCCCTTCAAGTGCTTCAAGCTTTTTGTCTTTCATGTCCTCATCACTCCCCCCCCTCTTGAAGAGGATTTGTTCTCAAGTCAGAACCATCTCCATCTGCATCAAAGAGAGTTAAATCAGACACATTAAAAGTAGCACTAACATTGTACTCACCAGGTAGATCAATTTTATAGGCATTGTCATTGATCTTTTCTATGACTTGGAAAGGGCCATCTCCCCTTGGTTGGAGTTTTGACTTTCTCTGCTCAGGAAACCTCTCCTTTCTCATGTGTACCCAAACCCAATCACCAGGTTGGAATACCACCTTCTTTCTACCTTTGTTAGCATGCCTTGCATAGCTTTCATTTTTCTTTTCAATTTGAGCTCTCACTTGCTCATGCAACTTCTTCACAAATTCAGCTTTAGCCTGTGCTTCTTTATGCTTAAACAAAGAAATGTTAGGCATAGGCAACAAATCAAGAGGAGTTAAAGGATTAAATCCATATACAATCTCAAATGGTGAACAATTGGTTGTACTATGGATAGCCCTATTATAAGCAAACTCAACGTGAGGTAGACATGCTTCCCAAGATTTAAGATTTGTTTTCAAAATAGTCCTAAGTAAGGGGCCTAAAGTCCTATTAACTACCTCAGTTTGCCCATCAGTTTGTGGGTGACAAGTAGTAGAAAATAACAATTTAGTACCAATCTTACCCCACAAGCTCCTGCAAAAGTGACTAAGGAATTTTGCATCCCTATCACTTACAATGCTTCTTGGTAAACCATGAAGTCTTACTATTTCCTTGAAAAACAAATCAGCCACATGACAAGCATCATCTATCTTCTTGCAAGGTACAAAGTGTGCCATCTTGGAAAACCTGTCAACAACAACAAACACAGAATCCTTTCCATTCTTTGTTCTAGGCAGCCCTAAAACAAAATCCATAGAAATGTCAGTCCAAGGATATTCTGGAACAGGAAAAGGAGTATACAACCCTTGAGGCTTAACCTTAGATTTAGCCTTTTTACAAACAATGCAGTGATCACAATACTTATGCACATCACGCTTCATATGAGGCCAAAAGAAATGCTCTTGCAAAATTTCCAAAGTCTTTTGAACCCCAAAATGACCCATCAAACCCCCCTCATGTGATTCACTTACAATCAACTCTCTAATGGAACATTTAGGCACACACAATTTATTGGCTTTAAACAAAAATTCATTATGCCTATAATATCCATTTTCAGAAAGCTTTTCACATGCAGCAAATATTTCAGCAAAATCCACATCATGTTTATACATATCTTTCAAAGATTCAAGACCAAATAATTTAGTCTCAACCATAGAAAGTAATGCATGCCTCCTAGAAAGCGCATCAGCCACTACGTTCCCTTTTCCCTTTTTTATGCTTGATAACATATGGAAATTGCTCTAAAAATTCTACCCACTTAACATGCCTCTTATTAAGCTTACCTTGACCCTTTAAATATTTTAAAGACTCATGGTCGCTATGAATGACAAATTCCTTGGGTAACAGATAATGCTGCCATGTTTTTAAAGCCCTCACCAACGCATATAATTCCTTATCATAAGTAGAATAGTTAAGGGCAGCCCCACTTAACTTTTCACTGAAATAAGCAATTGGATGACCATCTTGCAATAAAACATCCCCAATACCCACATTTGATGCATCACATTCAATTTCAAATGATTTTGCAAAATTAGGCATGGCAAGAATAGGTGCATTAACAAGCTTATGCTTAAGGGTAGCAAAGGCCTCTTCTTGTTTCTCTCCCCATTTAAAACCCACATTTTTTTTAACAATTTCATTTAGAGGTGCAGCCACAATACTAAAATCTTTAACAAATCTCCTGTAGAAACTTGCTAAACCATGAAATCCCCTCACCTCACTCACGGTTTTAGGTGTAGGCCATTCTTGGATGGCCTTAACCTTTTCCACATCAACCTGTACCCCTTTAGCATTAACAACAAAGCCTAGGAATACTACATGATCAGTACAAAAAATGCATTTGTCCAAATTGGCATACAATTGTTCTTTTCTAAGCACATTCATAACAGCCTGCAAATGTTCAACATGCAATTCAAGACTAGTGCTATAGATCAGAATATCATCAAAGTACACCACAATAAATTTTCCAATAAACTCTCTTAAGACATGATTCATTAATCTCATGAAAGTACTAGGTGCATTTGTCAAACCAAAGGGCATAACCAGCCACTCATACAAGCCATATTTAATCTTAAAAGCAGTTTTCCATTCATCTCCTTCTCTAATCCTAATATGATTATAGCCACTTTTCAGATCAATTTTAGAAAACACACATGGACCATATAGTTCATCAAGAAGATCATCTAACCTGAGAATTGGATGTCTATATTTGATGGTGATGTTGTTTATGGATCTACAATCAGAACACATCCTCCATGAGCCATCCTTCTTGGGTACTAGAATCACAGGTACAGCACATGGACTCATGCAGTCTCTTACCCACCCTTTGCTCATGAGCTCAGTAACTTGCCTTTCGATCTCTTTGGTCTCCTGTGGGTTGCTCCTATAAGCTGGACGATTGGGCAAAGAAGCTCCTGGAATGAGATCAATGTGATGCTCAATTCCCCTCACAGGTGGCAAGCCATCAGGTACATTTGCTGGAAGCACATCCTCAAAATCCTGCAAAAGAGACTCAATACAAGAAGGCAATTCAAACTTGTCAAACTGGTTAGCATACAAAATTTGATTTTGACAAAGCAATAAGTAGAGGGGCTGTCTTGTGCAAAACACCTTCCTTACCTCCCTTTCTCTTGCTAAACACAGCTGCTTGCCCTCAAGTGTTTCACTCTTATTCTTTTCTCTCTTTTTTTCTTTCAGGTGTTTCACTCTTTTTCCTCTCAGGTGTTTCACTCTTTCTCTCATTTGCTAACTTTTCTCTCATTTTTAATTGATCCTCACATACCTCTTTAGGAGACAAAGGCTTGAGAACCACCTTTTTATCTTGATACATAAAGGAAATTTTATTAGTGAAACATCATGAATGGCTTTGGTATCATACTGCCACGACCTCCCTAAAAAGATATGGCTGGCCTCCATGGAAACCACATCACATAAAACCTTATCTTGATACTTCCCAATGGAGAAATGAACCTCTGCTTGCTGTTTCACTTTAATTTCTTCTCCTTCACTAAGCCATTGGAGTTTATATGGTCTAGGATGCGGTGTAGTATCCATGTTCATCTTTGACACTAATCTTGAACTCACCACATTGGTACAACTCCCTCCATCAATAATTACCAAACAAACATTACCATTGACTGAACATCTTGTGTGAAAGATGTTCTCCCTTTGAGATGCATCTTCGGCCTTGACTTGACTTCCCAACAGTCTCCTAATCATGTACAACTCTCCTTTATTAGCCGCCAATTCTCCATCACTCTCCTCTTCTTCTCCACCACTAGCTTCTGATTGGCTTGTGTATTCCCCATTATCTTTGAGAAGAACAATTTTCTTTGTGGGACACTCATAGGCATAATGACCCATGCCCAAGCACTTGAAACACTTCACTTCTCTAGTCTTTTTAGGTGGATTATCATCTTTCTTTTGAGGGGTTTTTCCATGGCTAGAAGGTGTTGTATTACTAGATGAGGCAACTCCTTCTTTCCTCCTATCCTTCCAATTGGAATTATTAAAATTGGTAGAACTCCTTCTTGTTGCACTTTTTCTTTTTAACTGTTGTTCTACCTGAATGGCCTTATGCAACAGATCTTCCATTTCTACAAATTCCTGCAACTCAACAACATCTCTAATATCATGATTTAAACCACTAAGGAAGCGAGCCATAGTTACCTTAGGATCTTCTTCAATTTTTGCTTGGATGATAAGCACCCCCATCTCCTTATAGTACTCATCCACTCCCTTGCTTCCTTGAGACAATTTTTGAAGTTTCAATTTTAAGTCTCTATGGAAGCTAGAAGGACCATACCGCTTCCTCATGAGCCTCTTCATTTCAGTCCAAGTGTCCACCATAAGCTCTTCATCTCTAATCCTCTCCCTTTGCAACTTGTTCCACCAAATCAAAGCATAATCTGAAAATTCAGCAGCTGCAAGTCTCACCTTTTGCTCCTCACTATAATTGTTGCAAGAGAACATATGCTCAATTTTTAACTCCCACTCCAAGTATGCCTCAGGATCACTCCTACCCTTGAAAGGAGGCACATTCAACTTCCCTCCTTCTATTCTTCCTTCATTTCTATTTGGCCTTCCTCCTCCTCCTGCTGGTGGGGTTCTATTCTCCAACTGATCCAACCTCTCATGGAACTCATCTTGTTGTTGCTTCATCAATCTCTCTAAATGCTGAGATAGTGCAACAATTTGAAGCTAAAGATCATTGTTATTATTTCTTTCCGCCATGATAAACAAACAGGTCAAATGTCTCAAGAAAAAGTATGTATGTGGTGTTTGAAAATGTTCTCACCCACTCAAGTGTTTGCGCTAAAAAAATATTGGCCTTTACTATAATGAAACTATCTTGCCTTTTTCCTCTTTATTCCTCCTTAAGTTCTTAACAGACCAAAAAGAGAATAAATTCAAAGACAACACCGACCTGTGTGTGCCCAAATAACTCAAGAAAAGCTAACAAAAATGACTCAAATGAAACACAAAGAAGACCACAAACAAATAGGACAGCAACCAGAATTTTGACACCAACAAAGGGTTGAAATTTTGGCTTAAAATGAAGCCAATAGATGCAGCAAAATTTAGAATTGTATACTAACAAGGTGCAGTATTTTCTTCCTCAATTCAAACACAATATTTCCTTAAGAATGAGCTTAAAATTTTTCTAATAACATGAACCATTCAGCCCAATTTTTTTTAACTCAATTTTTGCATGCTTTCTTTCACTTCTATTTTTTTTTAAAAAAAAATTCAGAATTGTTTTAAGGACCTAACTTTTGCAATGGTTCAGTCAAAGAAATAACAATAAGGTAATATTATGATATGATGAAAATTAAGGACAAAAATTACCCAGAACAGCAGCCTTGCAATTCCTTGAAACCGGAGCTCTGATACCAAATGACGTGAATCCTCTTGCGGAATTAGAATTCTGGACAAGGACCTCCAAGAATTGTATTGGTTGCCTTATGAAAATTTGAACCAAAGAAAGGAAGAATTCATTGAGCAACGAAGCATGGAATCGATTGGAAAGTGAATAAAAGACTTAGCGTGAAATGACGGCTTCAAACAAATACAGAATTTTGATTAAATATTCCAGCACAGGTTAAAAGACAAATGACGCCCAGTTTGCTAACTGAAAAGAATATAATTCTGACCAGAAAAGGGCAATCAGCGCTTGATAGAAATAATTGCAACAAACGCTTCAAAGTTAAATTGATTGAAAATGTGCAGAACGTTGTCTCATTACTAAGAATTATCACAATAAAAGGTTACGCACAAATCAAGCAAAATTGGGGCAAATTTAAATCACAATTTTAGCACTTAATTGGAAACCCAAAATAGATGCAGAAATTCAAAACAAAAACACAGCGTGTCGGGTCAGAAATTCTGCGTGAGAATCGACTTCAATTGGAACAATGAACAAAACAGAAAATTGAAGAAACAAGACAGAAAATGGTAAAAGGAGGCGTCACACTTCCAGGAGGAAGATAAGCCTGAGAATACACACACAAAGGTATGGATGGCCTTTGATAATTCTCAAAGAAAAATCCTTGGTTGTTTAGAACCCAGGAAGAAGCACTCTCAAGAGTTTATTTTTCTGAATCAGTCGTCCCCCTCTTACCCAGCTGAGCGCCCCCCTTGTATGGCTGTTTGCTTCCCCAAATTTGATGCAACCCCTAACTTAATTAAAGCTAAATAATTGTCCAATAAAAAAACTAACATAACAGCCCAAATAATTAACAAAAATCTGGTCCCTATTTGCCCAAGCTGGCCGCACATTTTTAAGAATTTGTAACAGCCACTTATACAATTTATTTGAAATAATTTACTAATAAAATCAGCTCAAATTATTATAGAGATGTTGGCTGCTCAGCTCCCTCTTCAAACAGGATGCAATTGACAATTTTATCCCCACAGTCTGCAAGATTTGGCTCTCTTTGAAAAATGCCTGTCAGCACTTGTTGCAAAGCTTCCTTAGCTCTCTTTGTCCTTGCCCTTGTCGTGGGTCCTCCAAGCCCTTCAAGTGCTTCAAGCTTTTTGTCCTTCATGTCCTCATCAGCTATGACTAGAATATTTGAGCCTCTCTTAGAGAATGTGATCATCTACATAGATGATATCTTGCTATTCTCTAAAGACATAGATTTTCACAAGAATTTGCTCAATAGATTCTTCAAGTTAGCTGATCATTATGGAATAATGCTCTCTGAAAAGAAGATGCAATTGGGTCAAACAAAGATTGATTTCTTGGGGATGCAGTTTTTCCAAGGAGCTTATCAACCACAGGCTCACATTGCAAAAGAGCTCATAAATTTTCCAGATGAGCTTATGACCATTAAATAGATTCAACAGTTTCTAGGGATCTTAAATTACATTAGGGATTTCATACCCTATGCAGCCGAGTATACTAGTCCTTTGTCCAAACTGTTGAAAAAAAATCCTCCTCCTTGGGGACCTGAACAGACCAAAGCAGTTCAAGAAATAAAGAAGATTGCCCAGCATCCTCCAGCATTAAAAATTCCTGGAGAAGGAAAAAGAATTATTCAAACTGATGTTAGTGATCATTAATAGGGAACAATATTGATAGAAGAAGTCGATAACAAAAAGTTTTACTGCGGACATACCAGCGGACAATTTAAAGAAGCTGAAAAGCATTATCACACCTCTTTCAAGGAAGCTCTGACAGTAAAGAATGGAATAAAAAAGTTCGACTTTCATCTAAGAGGGTACCAATTCGAGGTACAGATGGACAACTCATCCTTTCCAAGGATCCTTGAGTTCAAAAATAAAATGCCTCCTGATCCACAGATCCTCCATCTTAAAGACTGGTTCTCTAGATATGACTTCACTGTAAAGCATATTAAGGGCCAGGAGAATGTGATTCCCGATCTTCTTTCTAGACCAGGAAAGTTGATTCAAATGATAACCACTACTCATAGCTTTCCTTTGATATTCATGGCCAAGCCTCTGCCTAACCAAGCCAAAACTCAGAAACAATATTCTCCAGGATTAAATCCAAGAACGGTCAGTGATATTCTGTACTTTGCACAATCCCATTATTTTTATTTCCTTCATGAAACTCTAAAGTATAAGCATACCGTTCTATCATCCTTTGATCCTCATAATCCTTATGGGGCCATCTTTGAGATATTCTGTGACATAGGATGGGATCTTTGTGAACCTACAATATGGGCTATTTGGTGCAAGACCGTTCAAAATGTCATTCCTATTGCAATCAGAACTAAGGAAGCTTACAATATCTTGATTAATCCTGACAAACAAGATTTCTTATTCTGGACATTATTGGAATGGTATTCCCCCCTAACTTGGTAGAGAACAAAGTTAGAAAAAATTCTTAGGCTCCAAGACCTTAGAGGAAAGAGTCCTTGCCTAACCTCTATTATCATTATTCATAGACCTTATTTTCAAACTCAGACAGGACAACTATGGTCAAGAAACACAACTTACTTCTAGGGAAATTTTGAAGAATACCCATTAAACCTAAGCTATCAACACCAGCTGTCCCGTCATTTGGAAGAAATCAACACTACTAATGGTCCTGAGAATGATGCACCCAACAGGATTATTCCCAGTTCTTCTAGTCACCCTGGAATAAAGTTTTTCAAGCATGTCACCGAGTTCTATGTTCCCCCAGATCAATTCCAGATAGCTAAGGACTTGGCCAGTGATGATGAAGACCAATGGATGGATTCTACTATAATAGAGGTTAACTCTGACTCCTCTGATCCTAATCTCTCTCCAAGTCACGAGCCTATCTTCAAAGGATAAGAGAGAATCACTTTACTCAAGTAGCGAGAGCTAGCAGCCAAGAGAGATCACGTAAGGGCTTACGTAATAAGACAATAATTAGTCTGAAGTATCTTAATAAAGTTGACCAGTATGTAAAGAAAGCACTATTAGATAAGTGCGTGTCAGTATCTTTACTTTTGCTTTTGTCGAGTAATGTAATAATATGTTGTGTTTTGTGTGCTGTCAGAGAATCTTATCCCTAAGTCAGTCTGTAAAGGGATTTTTGTCGGGAATCTTATCCCTTAAAAAGTCTGTAAAGTGTGCCATTATGAAGCACGCGTCTTTACTTTTCAATAGCTTATTGCATCCAGACACGTGTAAAGGAGAAATTAATCTTCTGTGTCCCGGATTGCTATATATAGGGTTTTTCTTTGAAGTAAGGGGCATTGAAAAATCAATAGAAAAACTTGTTTTCTATAATCATGAGTTTCTGAAACTCTCTCTTTTCTCTCTTGAAAACTCTGATCTATGTCATTATAATCTCTTTGTAAACAGGAAGGTGAAGGGATAAGGGAAGGATATTTTCAGATGCAAGTATGCTCTGTACTCGCCTCTTCGTGAAGATCTTGTACATCAGAAAACTTTGAAGAAGATCCATAGTTGTTGGTCCTTGTTATTCAAATTGTTGTTGTAAATACACTGCAGGGCTGGAAAAGAAAAGCTATGGGTTGCTTAAAAGTACAGCGAGTCAGTGTATTATGGTGATAGTCTGGATATACAGGGCTCCCTGTGCTTCTAGATGCTTTTCTTTAAGCCTAAAGAAGTTGGCTAATGGTTACTTCAATTGTGTAACGAGGATCCTACACCAAACTGCAATCTTTCATTCCCTCTTCACTATCTATTTACGCAGAGTCTATTAGGCATGACTAGATGTAAACACAAGCCACTGTAACAAAAAGGATGAATGGGTTATATCTATACAAATCCATGTCAATCTCCTTAGGTAATTTTTTCTACACGTCACGTTTCTCTGGAGCAGTGTTGGCTTTATTGTATATTGACTCAAAAACCTCCACAGACACACTTGAAAAACTCATAATCCCCTGAAAAACTTGTAGGAAACCCATCTGCAGGTTTTTTCGTGTCATTGCCCGTGTTGCTTTGATTGAGTTTTCATGTTTGATCTTCACTTTCTCTACCTTTGCTCTCAGATGTTCCACCTTCAAACGCTTCTTTTTGACACATGCCTTGGTTCCCTTGGTATCAGAGGATTCCAACATAGAATATGGATCATGTTTACTCTCAATTGATTGAAGCTGAACCACCTTCTTCTCATGCTTTTTCAATGCAGCAACTAGCTTCTTCTTCTGTTTATGCTCCTCTCTTTGTTGAACTACATTTGCATGAACAGCTTCCAACAAGCTCTTAATTCCTTCAGATGTGACCTTCTCAGGAATACGATCAACAGCAAGGTTCCATTCTTCACAGAGAGTGTGTATCTTTGGCTCGTCAGCAGTTTTCTTTACTGGGTTTCTACTAAAATGGAAAAGGCTGAGGCTAAGCCAAGCTGTCAGAGATTGGATATAATCCCTGTGGGCCTTGAAGAGTTTGCAGAAGGATTGGTGCCATTGCTGTATTCCAACCTCTAGATGAAGTGTTGATTTCCTAAGAGTGTCAGATGTGGGGTTACTTGATGTCATATTGTTGAAACCTTCCAGCTGCTGAACTGTGTTCTTTTGGACTTCATGGTACTTATACATGCTTCTCCACATGCTTCTCAATCTGCCAACACATGAAATGCCTAATGATGTAAGAAATTCCACACTCCAATGTTAGGGGGATTCTAATTAGCTAAGTGTATTCTTATTTCCAAGTACTTAATTAAAAAAACTTATTTTAATTTTCGATATAGAACTTGATTTTTAACTTAGGGGTATCCGTCCCCTTGAGTTTTGGGAAATGATCCTTTAAGAGAACAAGAAATTGAATTAAAACTATTTGACAAGGATCACAAATTATATCTTGGAAGAATAACTTATTTTGAAAATCAACTAGAGGAAATTAGAGATTAAATGTACAGAAAATGTAGCAGTAGGTAATATATAGAATTGTGAGTTGGAGACATACACATACTTGAGTATAACATTGTGTGAGACCTTTAAGAGTATATTTGGATGAGTTTTTCAAAAGCACCTCTACTAAAAAATTATAAAAAAAAGTTAAAAAAACCTTTATTAATTTTTTTGAAGATGTGAGACTTTTCTCGAGTTAGTTAATATGTAAAAGCTTTTTCGTATAAATTTTTTAAAAAACGTGGGACATTTTTAAAAATAAGTTTATAAAACATCTTACATCATTTAAAAAATTTATGGAAAACTGTTTTTACTTTTTTTTTTATTTGTATTTTTCCTCTAAACCAAACATATCCTAAGTGAACGCCAGGTTTAGAAGCAATGTAAACCCTTATTCTAAGGAACTTTATCAAAATGAGATTCTAAGTAGTACAGTTTGTACATGTTAGATTCATTGGTGGTTGGCACTCAGCAAGTTAAAAACAAAGGCAAAGCACGATCAGTAAAAAGCAGTCAAAAGCAACAATGTATCTACAAATACCAAATTGAAAGCAACATAACTTCATCATTTACTACTGCAGTATTATCATTTAGTTGCTAAATAGACTCACTCATGTCCATATAGACTCCACACATTGACTATTTGTAGCTAAAGAAACTCATTAGAAGTATATGAATTATGAAGAAATTCAAGGGAAATTTCAAACATGTCACTATTAAAAAAGAGAAGACTAACCCTTTGACAAGCTTAACGAGTTGAGGATAGAGCTCTGTTTCCCTTAATTTGATGATTTCAGCATCTGTAGTCTCGATAGCATGGGAAGCAATCGTCATCAGTGATTCTAATTTCTTCACTTCTTTATTTCTCTTAATCTTCACATAATCACCCTTCTTCATCTCTAGCTTCCTTAGCCGTGCCACCTTCTTCTCATGCTCCATCTTTATTGTCTCGGCATTCTTAAATCAACACAAAGAATATTAAAAATATCAAACTAAATACCATCAAACGAAAATTATAAAAAAATAGCCAAAATCGTTCTTCAAATGTTTCATTTCAGATATTACTTTCCAAACAATGATGAAATGCAAAATTGAACTGAAACACTACCAATTTAAATAGTACAACACAACACAAACAGAATATTAGTCATAAAGAGGAGACATGTCCCCCAAAAGAGGAACTTCTTTAACTTTTTCTTTTTCCTTTATTACTGTTCAAAGAAACACAGGAAAAGCTATTTATATATATATATATATATATATATATATATATATATATATATATATATATACCTACCTTGACCTCTTGGCACAACTTCTTCTCCAATTTATACAGTCTCTCCACAGTGGAAGAGTGGCTACCATTTACACCTCTAATAGCCCCATAAATAGTTACAGGACCCGACTTTCTCTTACTCAGCTTTGAAATGGAACACCATGACCACAGTGATGAACTCAAACTCCATCCACAGCTGTACACTTTACCTACAATGCAACCAACAAGTACTAAAATCATTATCCAACACAACCATATTTTCAAACACTAAAAAATAAATAAAACCATTTAATTAGAATGCCCAGTAAGTTACATTATCACCTTATTATAGATTGCTAATAATTACTATGAAAGTCATAATTCAACCCATGCCCATATGAAAGAACCAAGTCAATACACTGACCCTACACCATTAAACCTAATGGCAGGTTATAGGACGAAACATATTGTTGGGATAAAAATTTTTCTGTACCTATAATGCGAAATGAAGCATGAAAATCTAATGCATATAATCTATTAGCAATGTCAAAAGCAAATTACAAAATTCACTCCCCACGTGCTTCCCATGTCTCAACAAGTAAGAAAGAATATAATCACTACTATAACTCACTAATATAATCACCATTATGATATTACTTTTCATCACAACCTAAAATACTTTTTGCAGGTATCCTATCTTGTACTAGAGAATTACATCCTAACAGAATGGGTAATGATACTCAGACACTTTTGTAATTTATACAACTTATCAACATCTTTTATTTCTTTTTATATTTCTCATCCTATTACATTATAAATCTGATTATATTTATATATTTTTTTCTTTTTTCTTCTTCTAACTAGGTGTGTAATAACACATAGAGTGTTTATGTATCATTTTTCTAACATAACGTTTCAAAAGATGTTCAGCAGAAGATATTTGTTCCCTCACTTGTACAGGTACCTAAAATGTGTTTGAGAGGCTTACTTGCTTTAGTGCGAGTACGAAAGGTAGAGCTTGGAACTTCAAGAAGCAAAGAAACATAGATGGCAGCATGAGCAGCTTTGAGAAAGTAATTATGAAGCACTTTCACAGCTTGAACGAAGTCTTTGTCGAAGTTGTTGGACTCCACGGTGGAAGAAAGAGACACATGAAAGGGGTTCCAAAAATCAAACGCGGAAGAAGATGATGACAGCAACGTATCCGATGTGGGACTGGTGGGAGGTAGCAAGTAGTGAAGGAGGAGGGTGGTTTCTTCTGCGTTTGCAAAGAGAAGAAGTGCAGAGGCTATGTTGTGAAGAGAGTGAATGTATGTGGCATGTGCAGATGAAAAAGCGCGTCGTGCTTTCTTCAACTGCTTCATGCAACGCTTCCTGGCCTTGTAATGCGACACCGTTTCTTCCCTCTCTATTCTTGAATACCAGCAACCCATTAAAAACACAACGTAAACCTTTGTTGCTGTCTGGTTTAAGGTTTAAAGTTTAAGGCTTTTATGTTTCCTCTGCTAAAGGGTGTCTTCTATGGTATGGAGTTGCTAGCTGCGGCAGATATATGCATGAAAATTTCTCAGTTTCAGACATAATAATTAATAAATTAATAACTAATAAATTAATAATTAATAAATGAATAAATAATTATAAAGAGGGGGAAGGAAATAATTTCTAACTAAAAATACCATAGAATTTCTATTTTTATAAAGATTTACATACAGATTTTATGTCACCTGGTTGAAGAAATAAAATAAAACAAGAACCGTAAAAATCAAATAAACAAAATTAGCTTAATCTTAATTATACAAATTAACTATTAATTTTATAAAATACAAAAATCAACATAATGTAATAATTGTTGGATTGGATGCATGTTTGCAAAATTAATTTTGATTGATGTGATTTTATGAAGTTAGTTATGAAATTAACTTTTTGTTAAAATTGATTATGGAATATTTTTTTTTAATAAGCATGTTATTGATTTTATAAAATAAAACAAGAACCGTAAAAATTAAATAAACAAAATTAGCTTAATCTTAATTATACAAATTAACTATTAATTTTATAAAATACAAAAATGAACATAATGTAATAATTGTTGGATTGGATGAATGTTTGTAAAATTAATTTTGATTGATGTGATGTTATGAAGTTAGTTATGGAATTAATTTTTTGTTAAAATTGATTATGGAATATTTTTTTTAATAAGCATGTTATTGATTAATTGTTGATTATGAAATATATTAATTTATATTATTTATTTATAAAAACTAGTCAATGATTGAATCTGGTACATATTATTTTTATCTAATACAAAAGTTATTTAAAAATATTTTAACAATTTTTTTAGATAAAATATTTGAAAACCATGTTTTAATGTAATTTTAGACAATTAAACGTGAATACAATTAAAGTTTTGTTTATCTTCAGAAAAAACATGAATACAAATATTTACCAAATATATAATACTTTTTTAACCGTCAGGGCAATGTTTACTTTGTTAATAACTAGTGTTGATGCATATTAAAAATATATTTGTGTTGATGGGTATTAAAAACATAATTATAAATATAATTTATAATATTAAAATAATTTTAAAATTATTAATATCTATAAATATTACGCATTAGTAATTAAGTATAAGTAAATTTAAAAATTTCTTAAAAAATAAGTTTAAAAGTTAATGTAACGATTCTTAGATCTTATATAAAAGACTTTATTTATGTATATATTACTAATAATCTTTTATAAGATATTTTATAATATGGAACATAAATAGAAAATAAATAATATAAAAAATATATAAGTTATGTGATATAAAACATATGAATATAGAGTTTAATTAGCATGTATTGACAGACAGTATAAAAGAGTTTTTTACAGTGACGTTCAACCACAACTGACTTTTAAAGTATTAATCGATAAAGTAAATAAACTTACCATAAATAAAATATGTGATTCAATGCTAGTGTAAAAATTTTTATATTGTCTGTGCTACTAATTAAACTCATGAATATAATTCAAATTATAATTAGTCTAAAACACTTTGTTGGAATATATTTCTTCTTTGTCCCCTGCATCATCATTTCTTCTCCATCCATATCAATATGATGACAAAATTTTGAACTTTTATAATATGACTACTTGAAATAAAACAATGTATGTAATGATTATACTTTACTTTTTATAAAATATAATAAAATATTTTTAAATTGAATAAAATATGATAAAATATTGTTTAGTCCATATATGATGATGCTCAATATATTATGACGAGACCTTTATAATGTGATTCAATAAATTCTAAATAATGAGTTGTGTTTAAATGTTAATATAAAAACTCTTTTACACTAGCATTAAATATGTGTTAAACTCTTTTTAATTACTAGTTTAATTTTTATCTTACCAATTGTTCAAATTTAATATTCTTCTCACTATTACTAAATAACATTGAATCCTAAAAATTCATATGTTTCTAATTACTATCTTAAATTTTTATCACAAATGTTAGATGGTTAAAATTTTGATTTTAAACTTAGTTATCATGTATATATAATATTTGACAAAATCATTTCAACTTTTTCAATTTGTGAATTATATGTCACTTTTGTTGATTTTAAAACATTTTGCAGACTAACCTTTCCTACATTATTTAAAAAAAACCATAAGAAGTGTAAAACAAAACTTTCAATAATTTGCAAAATAACATTTGACATTTGATATCTTAAAAATTTTTAACCTTTACAAATTGAATAACAACTATTGTGTTAATAGTTTTTTCCAAAGCCAGGAAATTATTGAGCTCACCAGACACAAACAAAAAAAAAGAAACACATTTCATCTTGAAACTATCAATTTTTTATAAAACAAAAATAATTATCTATCTATAAATGTTATAATATAAACTTTCAAGTTTCAATATCTAACATACTTACCCTTGTTGGTTAAACTCAATAACATTCATTTTGGTTTTCTTACTATCCTTCATATACTCTTTGTCAATGTCAACCCCAAAAAGAATACCAATAAAATTTGCATATAAAAAAATCCATAAACTATCCAATGTAAACCACTCAAAGAAGGAAAAACCATTAATATACTAACAAACTAAATAACAACTATAAGGATACTAACAAACTAAACAACAACTATAAGGCCTTCTCGATGCAATATATTGTTTTAAAAGTTACACATCAATGTTTTATAATAATCACCACCACTCGCACCTATTTCAAAATTACTTATCATATAAATTTTTTCCTTCTCATAACAAAAATTAAAATTTATAAATCAATGTTTTTTAATAGAAGCATAAATTCTCAAACCCTGCAAATATATATATATATATATATATATATATATATATATATATATATATATATATATATATATATATATATATATATATATATAACACTCAAAGGTAGCGAAGATCACAAGTTATATATAAGTTTTAACATTTTATTGAAGATAACTCCATAGAAAAAACATTACATCTTCTTCCAGCAATACCATCTCCAATAAACATAGTGCTTTTAAACTATTGAAACTTGAAACTGACCACAATCTTATTATCTACACTTGATTTTCCACGTTTCTTTCTCAGGAGTAATAACAAATAGAGAAATATATTAATAAGCATTGATGATTTTTTGGGATGGATGGACAAAAAGAAAGAGGCTTGTATTGTTGGTTAGGTCATAGTTCTTGAATTTCCAAATGTTCAGAATTAAAAAAAATTATTATTCTACCTATGTCAATTCTTTATTTTTTAATCAATTAATCAAATATTAAATTATAATTTAATATTCATATATATTATTTTTTTATATTACTACAATATATTATGATTTTCTAATTATTTATTATTTATTTCCCAAATCTTTATTTATTAATATAAATTTATATTAAATAAAATTAATATATTTATCTTTAAATATAATGTTTCTGAATTTATGTATTTTTATTCTATTAAAAATTTAAAATAATCTCCTAAATATTCATATATTCAGTCTAAATAAATGAGGTAATTTTACTAAAAAAAATCCATGTTTAATAATACTATTCCTTAAAAGCAAATATACATATTAAAATTAATTTAATAATAATTGTAATATATAAATTCGAAATCTCTTTCTATTTAATGATTTCATGATTCGTATTTTTTTCTCACAAAAACTATGTTGTATCCAATTGGTTTAATTGTATATTTCAATTTTAGTCAATTGGACCTCCAAGTCCATAAACTTGTCACTTAGAAAACAAATATAATTTTACTTTAATTTAATTGTATATTTCAATTTTAGTCAATTATTTTGTTTTCAATGGCCTTTAATAGACTTAGGTTCTTATCCTCAATTTTGTTTATAATATTTAACACTATATTATATGCAAAAAAATTCAACATTAACTTCACTTCAGTTCCATCTTATTCACTTCACAACCATAGTTTCTTCTATATACTATTTAATAAAAAAAAGGTTTTGATTGCCCAACATGTCATATTTTTATTTATTTTTCTTCTTGCCAAAGGTTGCTACTATGTATATCTACTAGTATCACTTACTATTATGCAATACTCCCTCTTGATTCATATATAAACAAAAATACTTAAATTCATACCTATTAAGAAAATTAGTTATTATAATTTAATTTCACTAATCTCTAGTATAAAATAAGGATATTTCTGAAACACTCTTCATTGAAACTTGATATTATAAATAAAAAAGAATCGTTATTAAATGAAGGTTGGTTTAGAATAATAGCATTAAATAAAGCAAAAGTAATTGAGTGTGCTTATATTTGAGTACAAAATAAAATTCAACTTTTTTGCTTATATATGAGTTTACAGGAAGTATTAGTATACAACCCAAGTAAATAAGCTAGTTTGAAATTGAAACATTATTTATGCCAAAAGAATCTTTTGGAGTTTACATATTCTCAATGGTGTCATATTTTCTTTTAGCTCATCTTCCAATTTGAGTATTTTAATTTTTGGAATCAACATGTCTATTATGCTTCCAATGTGTATTAGACTCGTCTACAATATTATAATGTCTAACTGAAGTATCATTATTTTTTGTTGGAGCATTAAGAGTTGGTATGTGACTTAATTAGTTATCCTTTTTCGTCGTTAAATACATTTGATAAACAATTGACTAAGCTTTCTTTATGAATTATGTTTTGAACTTCCCATTAACATTCTTTTATACTATGATTAAGATAAGATAAGAATGATTCATTGCAACTAGTGTTGCAGTTAATATTTGTTATTATTACTTTACTCAATTACCTTAATTATTAAGTTTATTTTTATTAAAATTACTTTACACACTTAATTAAGTTTGTTTTTTTTATTAATATCAACTCTTACCTTATTTCCATTATTTTATGAGAGAATCATGTGGATCATTTCCCCTTTTAATCTATTCTACCCATAATGCTATTTAACGTATTCTACTCAAATTTTGTATTAGGAAAATATTTTATTATCAAATATCATTTCTCAAGCAAAGAAAAAATAAGAGTCATAACTCAAATTTTTTTTAACTCTTTTCTAAAGAGATATTTCTCTTAAACAATATTAAACAAAGTCAAATTAAAATTCAGAAAATCATTACTAATACAATTTTTTCAATAATTGTCTTTTAAAAAAGACCAAGTAATGATGAACAGTGGATAGTAAAAGCAGAGAACATATTTACATGGTAAAGAAACTCATGTAATAGAGACAATCATATTTTGATTTCTAATAAACAATAAACAATCTTACTTCTTCCTCATTTAATTTTTAAATTGCAAGGCTTTGACATTAGTAAAGAATCAAAAGAAAGTGTACAAAATTTAGACCAACAAATTTTATTGAGAAATAGAAACAAAGGGAGAATAATTGTTACGAGAGAATTGTTATCACAAGATAGAGTGAGTGGAGTGTTATAGAAAAAAGTGAAAAAAAAATGTCAACCATATTTTTTTATAGGCCAAATGCTAGTTGTTAATGTGTTTATTTTTTTTAGTGGAGAGATTCAAATCCACAACTTTTCTTTCCTCCTTGTCCCCACAAAAAAATGTCAATTATATAGGATTAAATCCACCTTTTCAACGGTTCTCCTATTTTATTTGTCTTTTTTCAAGGTCTCGAAGAAGGTGGCTGATGCTATCCAGTCTTTGTAAAGAGGCTTCTTATGGGGTGGTTAGAAGAATTTCATAAAATTGCCTAGATTAATTGGGAGTAGGTGTGTACAGAGGAGGTCTGGGAATCAAAGAAGTCGTGGCATTTAATAAAGCTCTGTTGGCCAAATGATGCTGGAGAATCCTGCAAGGTGGTAGAACTTTATGGATTAGACTGTTGGAGGCGAGATATGGGCAACAAATCTGGAGGAATTTAACAGTTCATAGTAGTAGTGGAGGATTTCAATGGTGGAAGGACATTCTAAAAATTTTGGCAAAAGAATGGAATGGTGATTGGTTTCTTAGGGAGATTCAACCGGTAATAGGGAATAACTCATTGTTTAAGCTTTGGGAGGGGGATTGGAAGGTGATTGGGGGGCTTAAATATATTTTTTCCAAGTTATACAGTCTGTCTAATCATGAGAGACATGTACATTTGAAGTAGGGGAATGATGTAACAATAGGTGGGTCTGGCACCTAAGGTGGAGAAGGAAACTTTTTGGTTGGGAAGAGGAGCTAGTGAGAGAGTTGGAAAGCATATTGGAAGGGGTTATTTTGAGACAAGAGAGTAAGGGATGGGTGGAAATGAGGGGTGAGTCAGGGGATTTCTAAGATGTACTTAGTAAAAGAGGCATACCATTTAGTAAAGGGGGTGGTTCATGCTAATGTTTCTTCTTTTTTCAACAAGTTATGGAAGTCAAAGGCCTCATCCTAGGTGTTGGCATTCTCTTGAAAGGTGGCTTTAAACAGAATCCCATCTAAAGTTGTGTTGGCAAGGTGGTTTGTCCTTCCATTACTTGAGACATCTTGTCCTCTATGTGGCCTACCCCAGAGTTTGAGTCATTTACTCTTTTATTGTAAATGTCACTATTCGGTTTGGATGCTTTGCTATAGGTGGCTCGGTTATAAAACAATTTTTCCAGGGGATTGTGAGATGAGTTTTTGGTAGTTGCCAGTAATATGTAATTCATCTAGAAAGGAAGTCAACCATATACTTAATGTTATTTGGTTGTCAATGCTATTGGGTATTTGATTAGTTAGGAATGAGGTAATCTTTAAAGGAAATTCTTTCCTTAGTGAAGAAATATGGCATATGGTCATGCAAAGATTTTAGTTGTGGATCAAAGGTTATTGTAAGGTCTTAGCAATATGATTTGCAGAATGGTTCTTACAACTGTTGTTGTGCATGAAACAGGTGAATGTATAGGGGGTAGATAATTGAAGATTGTAAGGGGATCATGGACACAATAGTGGTCTAATGATGAAGTGGTCTCCATTGTAAGGGGAATCAATATTAGTGACTCGTTGGTGGAGGAAGTTCTTCTCATGGACACAATGTGTCAACAGTAATCCTTAGTTGTTCACTATCATATCTTATGACATGTGACGGTTTGAAGCTTAATAAAGTTTGCCCTTTAAAAAAAAATATAGGATTGACACATTGTAATTTTTAAAAAAAGAGAAAGTAAATTGTAATTTTTAAAGAAAGAGAAAGTAAAGTTTTAAAATTTAAACTTAATTTTAATTTTAAATTAAAAAAAGTAATTTTTGATTAAATAAAGTCAGCTTGATAAAGTGATAATATCCTTAAATAAACATAAAAAAATTACAACCACATGAAAATCCTCTAAATAGAGTATAAGGAGGAAAATCCTTCTGAAATTTGGCAAATGATGCTTAAATGGTGTGGGATATTCACACATCACTCAAGGGGATTTGATTTCACATTTCATGCGGTTCAAAAGACTGATCTTACATATAAAAAAGTGTAATACTAACTATTTATTTATATATAACTTTTAAAGTATTAATCAATAAAATCAATTAATTTATTATATAAAAAAATATAATTAAATTATTATATTAATTGATAAATTTTTTTACACGACTGTTTATAAATGTTTTTCTCACGTAGTTATATAGGAATTTTAAGATTTAAGATTTGGAATGATTGTACAATGGATAAATCATAACCTTACCGTAACGAACCATGAATTGTAAGATTTTCAATAACTATGGCAGGAAACATGGTTAGGTGTGTGTTGGTTATTTGGACATCAAGAAACATGTGTTTATATTTACCTATAAGGTGCACTAACTGCAACATATAGTGAAAGTTGATTAAAATTTTATCATGCAATGGTTGTCTTAAATGACTCGTTGTGTTGTTGGTTTCAAGAATCATGGATTTGCCTATAATCATTATGAGGGGATGACCATTTAACGTTCAGTTTAGGGATGGTAATGGGGCAGGGCGGGTGTGGGTTTGACCCTCCTCATTCCTGTCCCCGTCCCTGTAAAGTACGGGGCGAGTTTGGGTTTGAGTATAAAAAAAAAGGTATGAAATTTTAATCTCTATCCCTGTCGGGTATTTTGGGGTTCAGGTATACCCGCAAGTACCTTTTTTGCAATTTAAATTTATTTATTTATTATTAAATAAATTATATTATTAAGTTATTAATTATATTTTAATTTAAAAAGTATATAAAGAATAATTAATAACTAGAAATTATAAATTAAAGTTTAAGAATTAAAATTTTTAATTAAATATATAAATTTAAACGTATTATATAATCATTAAAATTATAATGTGGCAGGTATGAATTCGGGTACAGGACGGGTAGTCATATATCTATACCTATACCCTACTCGGTTTAACACATCGGGTAATACCCGTACCCAGTAAAATCGGGTAATACCCATCAAAATCGGGATGGGTACCCACGAGTATGGGTATTTTTGCCATCCCTAGCTGCTAGCTATATGAAGGGATTCCAGTTATTTGGTGCTTTAGCATTTTTTTTGTCCAGGTTTCTATTATATTATGTGTCCCTATTAGTATTATTTGCTTTAGGCTTTGCTTAAAAAAAAGAGATTTTAATAGAGAAGCGGGAAGAAAAGTTACATATCAGGGTTGGTTTAATGGAAAAAAGAAGAGGAAAATAATTTTTTTTTGTTAAAAAATAGAGGAGGAATTTTAAAAATTAATTATATTTTAAAGCTATGTGATAAGCTCCATATCAACTTCGGTGTTCTCGAGTATATGATTGTTTCTTGTGGCTAAATATATAATTTTTTGGGATTTTTTTCTTATCTTCCACATCTATGTTTATTTATAGAAAAATTATTAATAATGTTAATTTTTATTAGTGGTAAAGATTGAATTTACAAATTTTTTTATTTTTTACTTTTTTAACCAAGTCACCTTATATCTTCCACACTTATGTTGAATAATATCTTTCTTTTAGTGCGTCTTTCACACAATTTTTTTAAAAAACTTTATTTAATTACCTGAACCAATGATAATTATGTGGTGGTTATTTAATAGATTTTGGTATGAAATGATGAAAATTCGGGAAAAAACACCAACTTATAATCATAAAAAGTTGAAGGCAATAGAATAAAAACATGTAAAATTTATTAATTGATGTGTGATTTAATCCTTGTTCATAAAATATAAAAAAAATGGAAGGAGAGAGCACTACTAGGGTTTTGCAAGAAATATCTAAGAAAAAAGGAGGATTTGCTTGTTTGCAGCGAAGAATGACATAGAGAGCCCTTGGGTGGTTGAGGAGTCTAGTAAATTCTACGGGAAGGCGACAAAGGAGTCGTAGAAATCAAAGTTGTTGAATAGGGATGGGCTTGTGCTTTTTTGGAATTTGATGGTAGATGTTTTGGGATGCAAAACTTGAGATACGGCTTCTTGTGCAATTCTAAACATTTTCAATTCATCTTAACAGATCCAACAAAACAATTTACATAATAATCTGGTAGAAAATGACATTAGAGAATTAAAGAAGCAAGCTTCAATAAATTATCACACCAAGGATTATTACTATCAACACGGTGCATCCACACTTCCTTAACTGAAGGTTGGATAAAAATATTCTAAATTCTATTTGGGCTACATTATTACCCCCAGCAAATTAAATATTAGCAAACCCTTCATATTTGTGTTTCATCTTGAAATTAGCATGTCAGGCTACATTTTCCTTCCATAGTTTGTCCACATGATTAATCCAATCATGATAATTTTCTTGATTATATATTTTACCTTGTTGATAGAGTGTATATTAGAGAAGTCACTACATATATTTGAATCATTTTATGCACACAATTGAGGAAAGATTGGTCACATTTACTCAATTTTCACATATTAAAATGGTCTCTCACATATACCACATGTGTCTATATATATATATATATATATGGCATAAATGTCTAAAAATAATAAATATTATTTTTATTAATGCTCAGTAATGGACACTTTAATTTCTAAAAAAATTAATGACTAACTTTGTAATTTTTAGAGAAAAGCGCCAATATTTACTTTTATTTTAATTGATCAGTGTCACAATATCATTTTTCTATATAATTTTAATTAATATACTGTTATTTTAAAAGTTTTATATTCACATTTAATGACAATCCTTAATTTATAATAAATTTATTGACTTTATCATTTAATACTTTAAAAGATATATAAATAAAATTAAACATTAGTGTAAAACTATTTTACACTATCAATGCATACTAATTAAATGTAAATTAATTTTATTTTAATTGCTTTGTTACACTTACTTTTCTTTTTTTTATTATTTTTAGTCCACTCAATGATGGTTGGTATAATATATTTTGTGGGATTAAGATTGAATTTAATTTCAAACAATTACGAGGAAGCTTTGTAGAATTTAAAAATAGAGAAAAGTTAATTATAATAATATAATTTATCTTATCATTTAACACTTGTGTTCGGGTTTATTTGTAATACTATAATTTAGCCTAAACCCTAAAACCACATATACCAACCACCACCATTGACACCGACAGTTACTGACTGTTATCTCTAACCGGCGGTCACCAGAACCTTCAAGTGCTAGTCATTAATAATTGATTTTCTGTCTCTAGAAAGAAAAGATTCTAGTGTTGTTAAAATTTAAAAACAATGTTTTAAATTTAGAAATACAAATACTATTTAAAAATAAAAAGTGTTTATTATAACATTAGGTCTGACATACATTATATTTGAGAAAAAATAAAACATAACAAACCCAATCAAATAAAATAATATTAATTAAATTTACTAAAATATTTTTTAATATTAATTATTTTAATAAAGTTTGAATTTGAAATATAAAATATATATAAGTAATAAGTTAACTAATAAATATATAATTATAATAATTTATAATTTAAATACTTAATAAATTTAGTAAATATGCAAGAAGGAATATCCAATTACATTATTTTTTCAGTTTCTATTATTTGAACTTAATCTTTAATTTTATTTTTAAATTAATATGTATTAGTTGGTCGTTGGTGAATAAATATTTTAACAAGATCATTTGATATAATTTCATTAAATATAATTTAACAACAAGTAAAAGATAAAGTTCAAATGATAATGTTTAAATGAATTGATAATTTGTTTTTAATTTTGATGGTTACTAATTTTATATAATTTTATTGAAAACGAGTAAAATTTTATTAAATTTTAAAAATAAAAGTATGCAATGTTGATAATAAAAATTTGGTTTGAATAAGATTTTATAATTAATTAAAAAATAACTTTTTTATTTCATCTCAAACTAATTTTAGAATAAAATAAAAGTTGGAGTGAACAAAAAGGAGCATCCCGTTTCCAATTTTTCGTGCAGAACCAATGACCATAAAATTAGGGTTTCTGAGTGTAGGGTTAGGGTTTCGGAGTGAAGGCATTTCCTCAATCTCTTCCTCTCCCTTCGCGACGTTCTCTCCTTCCAGTGGCCATCAATAAAGGTAAACTCATGTTTCTTTTCTTTTTCTACGCTGATTTAAGATGAGCTTGGAATTGATGGTTTTTGATTTGAAATCTGTGGTGTGATTTTTGGGGTGTGTTCACAGTTACGAAACGGAAACGGAAACGGGTGTGGCGAATCGGAGGTTTTGGGCTTTTGCTGACACGGTATTTTTCTGACAAATACAACCCAAAACCATTGAACACCTTCTTTCCCTTTCTTTGGTTTGTAACCTTTCTTTGTTTTTGTTTTTGTTTTTCACTGTCTCTGTATTTTTTTGTTTCCCTTGTTTGGATTTCAGATCAAGGGTGAGAGACTGCTGAAATGTTGTAATTTGTTGGATTCAATTTAATGGCTTAATTTCATTATTTGTTTGTTTGAATTTTGACACATAGGTTAGGAGACTTGTGTGGGAAGGAATTCCCTCAAATCATGCTGAGGCAATAACTAAGTTTCTTAGTGTTGTTCTGTGACTTAAAATACACCTTAGCATTGTCTCTTGTCGGTCTGATTTGCTTTACAATAATGCATAGTGTGTATTAACATAAGTTTTGTTTTCATTTTTTTCTTTTATTAAGATTGAAATGATGGAGGAAGCCAACCTCTCAAACTACAAAGTAGAGTTTGAGAGCAAACAGGTATTCCTTCCTTCATTGTATATTTAGGCGTGTGCATCCTATATTTAGGTGTGTGTGGATGTCGAAGGGCTTGGAAAATGCTAGGGCTGAATGATGAATCTGTGTGCTTACATTCTTGAGGGCTTGGATAGATACATAGCATATATGATTGTTTTTGTTGCATTATGACATTTATACTGGGAGGACATCCATTTGCATCAGAAACTTTCTTTTCTGTCTTGTCTTAATTTCACTTTTCTTTATCCTATAATTTTATTGATACTAAGATGGTGTAATATGCTGAAAATCGTGAAATGCAGAACCACCATTTTTCTCTCTCACAACATGAGATAGAGAAACTTAGGAGTGATGTTGAGAAGATATGTACCAAGAATGATATTAACATGAGAGGCATGGTGAGTTGAAGAGTGATTTGAAGAATGATATTGAGGTGACATTTAACGAGTTGAGGTATGCCTTATTAGTTTTAACTTCAACTGAGTCTTCTGTTATGATATTCACTCTTTAAGAGCACATGACACTTCTTTGATAAACTATTGTGATCAACTATTGATTTGTTCTGTTATGATATTCACTCTTTAAGAGCACATGACTAATTTGTTCTTTTCATTATATTCATTCTTTTGATCAACTATTGATTTGTTCTGCTATGGTATTCACTTTTTAAGAGCACATGACTATTTGTTCTTCTCATGATATGATATTCATTCTTTAAAAGAGTACAGATGAAAACCATCAAATATGATGTCACAAAATACTGCATAGGAGCTGATGTCACAAAATACTGCATAGGAGCGGTCCTTTCAATTGCTGCTTTAGGTACAGCAGGACGCATCGTGAGCTAGCTGTATTGAAAATTCCAGAGTAATTTGTCATACTAGTCCTATTTCCTTTTCTTTTGAAAATATGTATGCTGTCAGCGAAACTATTGTGAGGAACTATTACTTCCAGGAACTCCTTTTTTTTAAAGCCCATCCTATGTTCTTTTGTTAAATAGATATTGTTAAATCAGGTTCTTTGTTCGTTTCAAATTTAATGGGTTTTCTTAACTTAAGCACTAGTTAAAAAGTTATAAGAACTTCTAATAAAAATCATGTGTAAACATAACTCAATTTTATTAAAATTCACACTAATGTTCATTTACCGTGATATGTGTTAAAATAAATTAAAACATTGTGAAATGAAAAAAGCACGAAAAGTATTGGTTAAAAAAGCAACTGCATAGTGTTTTCTTTCTCCTCGAAAATGCAATTCAAATATTTCTTAGTTCTGACATATAAGTAAGAACATTAATAAAGAATAAAGCCTTCTAAGATGAAAATGTCTTAGACACATTTGGATTTCTACTTTTTTTTTTTTTTTTTTTTTTACAAAATAATTTCTACCTTGTCTTAAAGATATAAAAAAACTTTAATTTACAAGTATTGCTAGATAGTAGTAAACACGTTTATACGGAACGCACAACATATTGTAAACTTGGGTTGGCGAATGATTTTTTATTTTTTAAAAATATATTGATTAAATTTTTTAAAAATATAAAATCTAATTTAACAAAACTAAATGTTCTTTTAAAGATGAAATGTATTTCATAGTATTTTTTTTAATAATTTATATGCTATGTTTTATGATATATTGTCATTTTTTTCTTTTTGAAAGATAAATACATTAATATATTGCTGACAGTTGAATTTTACATAGTTTCAAAAATCAAATTAAATTGGTCAATTCAACTGGTTAAATCGGGAATTGAACTAGAGTTTAGTCTAATGTTTTTAATTAACTGGGATTGAGGGGACTGGTTGGTTCATGATTTTTTTTTGACAAAATTATATCTACCTTACCTTAAAGATATAAAAAAAATTTAATTTATAAGTATAGCTGGTTAGTACAAAACATGTTTACACAAAACATGACACATTATATTGTTAAATTTTGAAAAATATAAAATCTGATTTAACAAAATCAAATGCTTTTTTATAAATGACGAAATATATTTTATAACAAATATATCATAATTTTTTTATATGCTACATTTTATGATGTATAGACATATTTTTCTTTTGAAAGATCAATATATTAATACATAGTTGACACTTGAATTTTACATAGTTTTAAAAATAAGATTGGATTGGTTAATTCAACTGCTTGAATCGGGAATTGAGCTAGTGTTTAGCCGACACTTGAATTTTACATAGTTTTAAAAATAAGATTGGATTGGTTAATTCAACTGCTTGAATCGGGAATCGAGCTAGTGTTTAGCCTAATGTTTTTAATTAACTAGGAATTGAGGGGACTGTCTGGTTTATGTTTTTTTTTTTTTTTTTGACAATTATTTCTAACCTTGCCTTAAAGATATAAAAAAAATTTAATTTATAAGTATTGCTAGTTGGTACAAAACATGATTTTTTAAAAATATATTACTAAATTTTTTAAAATTATAAAATATGATTTAACAAAATCAAATGTTTTTTTTATAAATGACGAAATATATTTTGTAAGAAATATATCAGAATTTTTTTATATGCTATTTATTATGTATTGACATTTTTTTTCTTCTAAAAGATCAATACATATAGCTGACACTTGAACTTTACAATCGATGTTTCTTGTTATATCAACTAGTTGAATTGGGAATCGAGCGAGTGTCTGGTCCAATGTTTTTAATTAACTGGAAGTTGAGGGAAAAAACTCATAAAAATTGAGAGATTTGCATCACAACAATATCCATGAAGCCCAAGTTTATGTGAGGGAAACTTTTTCCAATTGCTACCAATCCTTAATCACAATTTAGTTAATTACCTCTCAAAGAGTCATTTTAGGCCATATAAGATTATACCTCCTTATAATATTATAAAAATAACAACACTTATACTTAATAAGATGTATTTTAATTTTTAACTACAAACTAGGATGACTGGTTTGATATTGAATAAATTGCTTCAAGACCAAAAATAGAATAAAAGATAATTGAAGTTTCATTCATAGGCCCTAGATACCTTCATTCCTTCAAAGGACTAAAATTTCAGGTTTTATTATTTTGAATAAAATATCAAATTTGTATTTCAAAAAATGAGTCAATTAAATTTTAATAATATAAAAATCTGACATTAATGTCTAAAATAATAAGTATTACTTTTATAATGCTAAGTAACAAATACTTTAACTTCTACAAAAATTAATGACTAACTTTGTAATTTTTAGAGGTAAGCATTCATATTTACTTTTATTTTAATTGATCAGCGCTACAATACATTTCTTTATTATGTATTATTATTTTAAAAATTTTACACTGATATTTAATCACAATCCTTAATTTACGCTACAATAAATTTATTGACTTTATCAATTAATAATTTATGCTAATTAAATGTAAATTAATTTTATTTAAATTGCTTTATTGCACTTCTCTCTTTTTTTATTATTTTTACTGCACTCAATGGTTGGTATAGTATATTTTGTGGGCATAAAAGTGAAGTTAGTGTAATAAAAGTAAAAATATAGACATCGATTTAAGATAAATATTTTAGGAAAAAAATTACTTATTTAAATAGGATAATCACTTATTATAATTTTTTAGATATTTAATTAAAATTTTATAAAAAGTAATTAAAAGCTGAAAATTAAATTCTTAAAATAAACTTATGCAGAAACTATTTTATGAAAAACTGAAAAGCTAATAATTAAAAGAATTAGTTTTTACAAAAGTAATTTTTAAATAAATTACTTTTTTAATAATTTATTTTTAAGTTTAAATAAATTCATGTAACCGTGAGATTGGATCCGAATCAAACGATGAATATACAAAAATAGGAATACATATCAAACTGATCCGCCACAGGACAAATTAGAACATAGGGTACCCTATGCATTTGTTAAATCTTATCAAATTGTATAAAATAAGAAATGACTTTTTAATAGTTAACTTTTGTCTGTGTTAGAATTGTCTGTTTTCATTTTCCTCTCCTAGGGTAATTGTTTTCTTCACAATTTGTCTTATTTGTGCAATAATTTGATTAAAGTTTGCAAAGTCATTTTTTTTTCTTTTTTATGATCAAAGTCAAGTAATGTAGATTAAACTCATGTTAAAAAATGGAATTTATAAAAATAATTTAACTCTTATTTTTGTAAAATTGAGCTTTCAACTGACAGTCATGACTGCCACCTCTAAAAGGAAATTACCAACTACCACTACCATTGATTGAAAATCACTCGCCGCCATCTCTAATGGGCGATTACTGACCACCACTTTTGACCGTCGGTCACCAGCTATAACCTCCAATTGCTAGTCATTAATCGTTGATTTTCAGTCTCTAGAAAGAAAAGATTCCAGTGTTGTTAAAATTGAAAAACAATGTTTTAAATTTGAAAACCAAAATAATATTTTAAAAAAAAAGTGTTTATTATAATATTATGTCTGAGACACATTATATTTGAGAAAAAATAAAACATAACAAACCAGATTGAATAAAATAATATTAATTAAATTTACTAAAATATTTTTTAATATTAATTATTTTAATAAAGTTTAAATTTAAAATATAAAATATATACAATTAATAAGTTAGCTAATAAATAATATGAATTTTAAGATGATAAGTTGTTATAATTAGTACATAATGTGAATCCAAAATATATGATAATATTGTTGTAGATAAAAAATATTGTAAATTAATATACAATTATCAAATACAATTCTAGATAATAAGGTATGTGTCTTTAGAATATTTGTACTTGAAACTTTTAAATTTTTATTCTATTTTTGTGTGATTAATTTTTCATGCTCGTTAATCTCATTTTAAATCAAACTTCAAATTAGCAAATCTAAGTATAAAAAAATTATCTATACTTATTAGTATATATGTAACAACTTGTATCCCTTAAATAATTTGTCTAAAATTAAAGTCGTGATCAAGTTACTTTTGAATATAGAACAAGTTATATTATGAAGAAAATACCCATCATATGTGTTCATTCAAAATCCGTAGAAGTGTGGGTAATCGATACCGATAATGATTAATATGTACCAATATTGTACTAGAGAGACTCCTGGGACTGAATCTATGTTAGACTGAATCTCTTTTCGGATAATATCTCTTAGCTCCAAACTGATAAAAGATGGATTCAAATTATCTTTTGGAGGCCCAAACCCAGAAAGGTAACACGCTATAAATAATAGAGCATGTGTATAGGTTTAGGGGACTCATTGATTATTATTACTTTTTTGCTTATATTCTATTTTCTAGGGCATTTTAGAAAAGCTCTCATCTGAATTGAGCATTGGAGTGTCATTACAGGTACCCACCTATTCTCATAAGACCGATTGACCCTAACATTGTTTGGACCGAAAGTCAAAGAAAGAGAGTCATTTAGATTGTAAATTCCCTACCTTTTTTTATAGGAACATTTGGTGCCCACTGTGGGGCCGAGTAAGGAATACTTGTTGTCCCCAAAGAACCGATTGAGCAAGCAAGCACAAGAGCTTTCTTGGAAAGAAAGAAGTAGTGAGAATCATGTCGCCATCATCCATGACCACTAATCTAGGATCGAGTCTGAGCTCTCCAACATTTGTGGTGACACCCCTTTGAGTTCAAGAGCGGCACTGAGAGTGAGGAGGTTTCCAAAAGACACAACACCGCAAAATTCTTATGCGTAAACGTGACTCTGTTTCCTTTACCGCTAATTCGCTGGCAAAGAATGAGAGTTGCCTAGGGAGGTTACTTTGATTCTAGCACTTCATGAAGAAAACTGAAATTGCAAGGACAAAGGATTTTCCAAGCATGCTTTGTAGGGAATTTGTCTATCTTGGCAACGCGGGAAAGCCACCTTTCTGCTATGATTTCAAGTTCTTGAAAGACCCTTCAACATGCAGTTACCGATTCTTGATTATTTGTTTTAATATGACGTTGTTGATCTTGCTAACAATCATTTTGATCAAGAAATTTTTATTTTGGCCATTCTAGGGCTTTTGATCTTTGATCCAACTAGAGAGGTGTTTGTATCCAACTTTATTTTGATAATTTATTTAAGTTTTCTCTTGAATTTTTTACTATACACGTGCTTAGTTTTATCACCATCCTCATTTGTTAAACATAGCAATTTTTGTTTTATCATATTATGCCAAGTTAGAATGATGTCATCAGCATCCATATGTTTCAAATTAATAAATATTTGAGTAGCAACTATTGTTTTGTATCTCTGCACCAAAGTAAAGTGATATGTGCATGGTAATGTAAAAACTGAGAACTTTTTGCTTGGACCCCTAGAACTCTCGATGAAAAGAAGTTGTTTCTAGTAGATCTTGGATTATTAGCTTGATGGTGTGGTAGTTCGATTGGCCTTCATGTTGACTATGATCAACGTTTACATGTTTTTAGGGTCACAATTCGCTATGCTAGAGCAGTTCCTCTTCCGTGATAGGAATATTGGACAATCTAAGTCCACAATTGTTGCTTCAGCTACATGTATAAATCCTAGTCTTAATATTGAAGCTCAGCAAAATCAAGTTGGAACTGAAACTGAGAATGTGTTTAATGATACCTCCTGGAAAAATTTGAGTGTCATGGTAAAGGCACTGGACAATGTTAATGCAAGGTTATAAGTTGATTAAAGACGCTTGTATTTCCAAAAGCCTTTTTTTCATCACGGTCCAGAAGAAATCTTGCACAGTCAAGATCATGAATTATTCTAGATACTTTTACAAACCAACAAAGTATTAAGATCCATAACGTAGACTTTAATTTAAAATTTTAATTTATATATTATTATATTATCACTATATAATAATGTAGTTTTTATTATGGACAACATTGACTTGTTAAAAGGCAAGTTTGTTTTTAAAGTTTGTTACAATTTTGTTGCTTTATCTTTGGATAAAGAGTAACCTCCACAATCTTGAGACCAAGTCTAACTAGCCAGTGGAAAAGAAAATAATGTTCAATTTTTAGAGGTTCATTATTATCTCTATTTATACATGGGTGCTAAAGGAAAACATATACAACACTGAAAATAATTTTCTCTCCATTAAAAAACCTCTCACTTCTAAATTTGGAGCGATGTTCATTGGTTCGGGGATCCTTTGTTGCACTCAAAGGGTCTATCAGATTGATGTACCTTGGGAGCGAAACGCGTTATAAAGCTTCAAGAATACAAGTGCAGTGGGAGCGTTTACTTGCTAAGGACAACGCTTTGCATGCTTGAACCCAGGCTATTCTAAACCTTGAACTCATTTACTATTTGTAGTAATTATAATTATTGATTGCTCTGATTTAAATATCCATTGTGTACATCTAACAATTAGATTATTTTATTTATTTTCACCAATTAATTTTTTCCAACACTTTACAAGCCAACAACTATATTCAGATCCATAATCGGGAAGTGGGAAAAAACCAACGAGCCGAGTGTCACATTACTATCTAATCTTAAATATGGGAGATAAAAGCATGATTCTACCAAAAGAATGATATCATGTCTTTTGTGATCCTCCATCAGACCCAGAAGAAAATGAACTATCATTATTAGAATCACATCACAAAGAGCCTAGATCACTGCTGGAGCTGCTTGAACTACTTGTCTTACTCGTGTTATCCACTTGAATTTGTTGTTGCATGGGCAAGGAGGGAGGAACATTTCTTTCCTTTGCTTTTACTTTTTTCAAAATCTCAACCACAACTAGTGCTTGACTCTTTTGCAGGGCATTCAGCTCTAGCTTGAATAGCAAGTTCAACCTTCCTATTATTTTTGGTCAAAATTTTCTTATAGTTCGTCACAAATCTATCAAACTCCCATAGAGTTTCAATACCCACACTATTAATGTCCGCTTCAATTTCATCATCATGTTGGGAAAATGTTTAATTTATCTTCTTAATGATCTATACATTTGCTTATAGCTTCTCAGAAGGGGTTCGAGACAAAGGAGTAATGCACATGATTTTCGAAGGCTGTGTCATTGATTCTGACCTATCCAAAATCCGTCTCATATCAATAGGTGGGAGCTGAAATGCAAGAGTCTTTCTAGACAGAGGTAAAAGTTCAAGGCCAGTTGCACCATAATCTAGGCCATATCTCATCTCACAATTGTAATTTGACTCTATTATATCCCTTTTTTCCTCAATTAAATTTGACAGTTGCTCTGCCGTTAAATGAACATCTTGCCCTTTGGGATTATAAGTCATGGCAGTATAAAATTGTTCATAGTGGCCACTGTTGCTACCATTTTAAGAAGTCAAGCAGTAATTTTGACTACCTTTTCCATCATAAGTTAATGCCATGCATTAGAAGTGAAACCTCCATTTACCATCTTGGAGTTGAATTCTAGTACCGTATACCTTACACGCCATCTTGATACCAAAAGGAACATTTGACAATTCTTTGGATTATGAAACTACTTAAGCCTATTTTGTATTAATTTGAATACTTTTTCAGGTATACATAAAAGGGAAATGTAAACGACCAATTAAAGTATTAAAAGCCAAAGGTACCCTCCTGGTCAACCAGATCAGGCCTGATCGTACACATTAAAAGCTCAAGGTACCTTCTCAGTCAACTAGATTGGGCCTAGCTGTACACATTAAAAGCTTAAGGTACCCTCTTGGTCAACCAGATCAAGCCTAGTAATACCTCCAACAAAAGCCAAAGGTACCCTCCTGGTCAATCAGATCGGGTCTGATTGTACCTCCAACAATTAAGTCAAAGGTACCCTCCTGGTCAACCAGATTGGGTCTGCTCATACCTCCAACAATGAAGGCAAAGGTACCCTCTCGGTCAACTAGATTAGGCATAGTGGTGCCTCCAACGAACGAACAAAGATACCCTCTTTATTTTCATACATGTAAACTCAACAACAGCTCGGACAAGGAAATACTTGAACAATAAAATGACCAAGGAGTCACAACCCTAAAAGTCACTCACACCTGAGTAAATAAACTTGTTTGAACCAAACCAATGCACATACTTCACAAAAAATACCCTCAAACCAATAGTAACATCTTCATGGCTTTGCTCTTTGAGGCTGGTGGGGTTGTGTAGGGAGGGACCCTCAGCATTAGACCTACCACAACAGTGTCCACCTTAAGTAACACTAAAACATCTTCATCACTTTGCTCTTTGACGTTGGTGGGGTTGTGTACGGGAGAGACTCCCGATACCAAATTTATACCAGACCAAATCTCTTTTAGTGGGTAATATGTCTTAGCTCTAAATAGATATAAAAGATGGATTCAAATTATCTTTCGGAGGCCCAAGCCCAGAAAGGTAACATGAGTGCACACGTACAGGTTTGGGAGACTCATTGATCATTATTGTTTTTTCACTTATATTGTATTTTCTAGGGCATTTTAGAAAAACTCCCATCGAACTTAAGCATTGGAGTGTCATTGTAGGTACTCACTTGTTCCCGTCAAGCCAGTTGACCCGGGCATTGCTAGGATCAGAAGCCAAAGAAAGAGACTCCTTCAGACTATAAGTTCCTACCCCTTTTTTGTAGGAACAAATATGATATTATAAAAAAAAATATTGGAAAGGATATCCTATTCCGATCTTGCCTCTATAAAAATTATCAAACTAAGACAGCGTGTTTGTTTGTTTGAAATTTGCCACTCCCAGTTGGTTTGTTTGCATGGATGAAAATAAGAAAAATGCTATCAACACACTCTTTTACACATTCTTCCTAGCAGACTCCTTGTTATTGGTTGAAATTTATGCAAAACAACAATTATGTGGTCCAACATGTCATTAAATGACTATCTCTCCTAATTTTGTAGTTTTAATTTCAACAATAAGAAGGAGTGTGTTAGGAGTGTGTAAAAGCATGTGTTGGTAGCATTCTTTTGAAAATAAATATGTGGAAGCAGAAATGATAGTTAACTATCTTTGTTTTTAGAAAAATAAATTTAATAAATATGTGACAGGAATGAGAGTTAACTATGTTTATTTTTAGGAAAATAAATTTAAAAATATGAAATATATTATATTATTTTTTATTTTAATCATTTTAATTTTTTCACACACAAGAAAACAAAACATTATGAAATATATTTGTAAACAATTAGGGAGTTAGGATTACAAGTCAAGAGGGTCAAATAAAAATATATGTATACACAAAATTAAACAAAAATAAAAATTATTATTAATAATTAGTATTTATTTTAAATAGTTTTTATAAAAATTTTAATACGTTATTTATAAGATTACTTAATTAAAAAAAATTAACATGAAATAGTTTTTATATTCTTTAAAAAAAATATTTATTTTCAAATCAATTATAACTAAACCAAGATAAAATAAAGAATACAAAATTATTTAATTACTAATGTAATATTTTATATCTTATAAAAAAATACAATTTTATATACTTTAAAAAATCAACAAAAATTATGATTTTCCCGTTGACAGTGCGCCATACTCTTTGGCTGCCCATACTCCTTGTAGCACTTTTTGGATTTGTTTAATAAAAAAAAGAAATTAAGAAACAGAGTGAATAAAAATAACTGGAAAAATTAAAGATATTTAATTAAAAAAATTGAGAATTGAATAAAAGTATATACGTAGAGCTAAATTAAAAGTACTAGTGAATCTAATCTTTTTTTTTTTTTTTCATGGGAGTAGAATAAAGCTATGGGTGGACTTTCTTACTCTAATAGATTGGGAGAAGAATATTGGCCTAGAGTGAAGGTTGTGAAGTATTCTCTGATAGGGTGATTATATGTCAGTATTAGAGGTTCTAGTTGGACGAAGTGTGTGCAACGGCTGAAGCACAACCAAAGAGTGTTTTTTTAAAAAAATTTGAAAATGTGATAGTGAGTCTAAAAATGATCAAATGGTGTACTTTCAACGGTCAAATACACAAAAATAGATTTGTGTTTTAGGAAAAATCAAATGAGGAAATCCAGACATGTCAATGAAATTGTCACGTGTCGTCTTGCCATTGGACAGTAACTGCAGTAAGCTCAAACATGTCATTTGCTTTGATGTGTTTGACCTCCATATCTGGAAACAACAAGACTCTCCTGCACTTATGAGTCTCTGTTAGTAAAATATGCTAATTGATTGGCGTGTTTAGATTCTCTTACGCCAATTTATTTGATGTGTTTGGCTGTTAAATAGTTAAATTACATCATTTTTATAATTTTTCAATTGACCATCCCATTTTTAATTTTTTAAAACAAGACCGTCTGTTTGTCGTTTACCAGTGTGTAGCTGATTAAATTTAAGCATCTAGGGAGCCGCACAATTTGCTTCTCCATTTATGTGACCCTTAAGTTTGTAGTATCATATTTTTTACTGTACCGTGATTTGGTGTAGATGTGTTTTTTGATTGTAAAATTATGAGTAGGTGAAATATAGATTATGCATATAAAAATTCATGCTCTGTACTGATACTTTATGCAGCAGCATACCTTATGATCACTCAATTTTATTATTTAATAAAAATTCCATATTTTTTTTCTAAATCTATTTTTTTTTTACTATATGTACCAAACAGGGCATTAATGATAGGTGTTTTCATTTTCATATAAATAAATAGCAAAAGACATAAGATAAAGATACACAAAATTAGAAGAGGAAATGCATTAATGATCCACAACTATTTCAAACCAACAAGACGGATTCCAATGTGTGTGAGTGTATATCACGCATGCGTATCTTGTGTAAGTTAAATGCAAATAAAATATGGTATATATTGCGAGGGTGTAGCATAAAGAAAATATATTGAATAATTATCCTTCTTACATAAAGAGAAATTGTTCATCTAAAATTTTAGAGTTCTAAAACATTTTGTTCGTTCAGTGAAAAAAAAATGACAATAAGTTATCAAATTTGTATTTGACTCATAATCGGATAAAAATCACTCAAGATCAAAGGTGAGTAAATACTAGATAGTAGGTACGTAGTTCTATAAGTTTATATAAAATATCATGCATGCCATAAATCATAATTAATGTAATAAAGTGGTGTAGGGACAACTGGACAAAATAATGAAGACATGGTTTTTTGCTACAAAGTGAGGGCTGAGTTTGATTTCATAAAATTACACAAAAAAAAAAAAAAGTGAGATTCAAATTATTATTTTAATATGGGTCTCATAAGATGAGTTGCTTAAAAATGGATAACAGTTGTTTATACAAACATCTCTGACCCATCTTTAAAAAATTCACCTTATAGGACCCATATTACTTAAAATAATAGTTTTCATGTTAAACAACTCATCTAAGCATTTCCTACCAAAGATGCTAGCAATTCACCTTGTGGGACCTAAATTAAAATAATAATTTTCAAATCAAGCAATTCTTACTAAATATGTAACAAGTAATAGGTAATTATGCTAGAGATACAAGGTGATTCAATTGATTGATAAGGAAGGAAAGTTAGGAAATGTTGTAGATTCAAATTTCAATGTAACAAAAACTAATATATCATTTGGCTGATAAAAAAAAGCAATAGATTGACATATATATTATTGGGGTATAGGTAAACATAGATTTGGCAAAGCTCAAGGGCAATTCGAAGAGGCCATCAAGGTTACTATTAGACAGGTGGTTAAAAATTGATTATGGTGAAAGTTAATGCTATTGATTAATGATTGTTATAATTGTAATGGTGAAAGTTAGCTAGTTTTAGTTTTTGACTTGGAATGACACATGTTTAATATTAGACTAGTTAAAAAAATTATATTGAGTTAAATGTATAAAATTACATCCTATTATAATCATTTTTATATTTTTTATTATTTTAATAGTAAGTTTGATTTAATATTATACAATCCAATTATAATTTAAGTACAAATTTAAAATAGACAAAAAGGCTTTAAGGTAAGGGGATCTCATAACCCCTTTTCTCTTTCTAATAGTTACTGAAAGTCTTGGGGGATAGTAAGAGAGGCTAATTGTGAGAATATTTTATCTAGAATATATATTGGAAGACAGGAGCTTCAGGTTGTAATTCAATAGTATGTAGATGACACTTTATTTATGGTTAAGCCTGAGATTCAAAATGTAACAACTCTAAAAAGTGTCTTAAGGTGCTATGAACTGACATTTGACTTGAAAGTTACTTCTCATCAAAGTAGCATGGGTGGTGCAGGGATGAAAGAACAGGAGCTACAATCTTTGCAGGAATTCTATATTGTAAGATAATGCAAATGTTCTCTTATCTTGGGATCCCTATGGTGACAATGTTAGAAGAAAGAGAGTTTGTAGAGTTGTGGTTGAAAAATTGAGTGCTAAAATGTCTTTTTAGAAGAGAAAAAACTTATCCTTGGGAAGGAAGATTTGTCTCACCAAATTTTCTATCTCCTTTATTCCTTTTTTCTTATGTCCTTTTATAAGATTCGAAGATGGTGGTAAATGCAATTCAGTACTTGCAAAGGAGATTTCTATTGGGGGGTCTGAAACTACTAAGAAACTAGCGTCGATCAAATGGGAAGAGTTGTGTAAGGCAAAAGAACATGGTGACTTAGGAATTAAAGTTGTGGGGGACTTTAATGAAGAGTTGCTAAGCAAATGAAGATGGAGAATTCTCAATGGAGAAAATCCTATGAGTTAAAGTTCTTAAGGTCAAATACAACAATATTAGGGACAGACTATTTTTAGATAGGTGGAAAGGAGGGTCCCAATAGTGGCAAAATCTAGTGAAGGTTACATAAGATGAAGGGGGAAGAGGGAGATTGGTTTAGGAAGAATGTGAAGGCAGTAATTGGGGATGATTCATTGTTCATGTTCTGGGAAGGGTTTGGCGAGATTGGATAGTCTCAAATCAATTTTTCCTAGATTATATGCTCTTCCAAACCAAACGAAGGCCCTAATTTTGGAGGTTGATGTTTGACATAATAATAAATGGGAATAGAGATTAAGATTGAGAAGACCATTACTCAACTGCGATATTAGGTAGGTGAGTGAGTTGGAGGAGGTCGTTGAAGAAATTTAAGTTACCTCTGATGAACGAGATGGTTGAGTGCGGAGGTAGCAATCATTATTCAAATGTTGGTTTTTTTCTAAAAGATACATATAAGATAATTCATAGTAACAACCAGAATAATAGTTCTCTTTTCTACAACAATTTGGAAAGTAAAAGTACTAGCCAAAGTGGTTACCTTTGATTGGAAGGTAGCTCATAATCGTATCCTAGTAAAGGTGGAGCTTGCAAAAGGGAGGGAGGGTTCATCTTCTGGATAGTGATATATGCCCTCTTTTCCATGTTGAATAAGAATCAGTAACATACTTATTGTTTTCCTATAAGTCTATATATCAAGTATGGATGCGTTGTCACCACTAGTTAGGATATTTGATGGTTCTTCCCTCTAACTATTTTTTTCATTTATGGCAACATCTCATTAATGTCAATGAGAAGATAAAGAAGGAAGTTATGACAACTATTTACTAGCCTCTATGCCATCGATTTGGCCATTGCAAGGAATGATCTAGTATTCAAAGGAGTAAAGTTCTATGAGTTATCAATATGACAGAAAGCCCTCCAAAGGTCCTATTATGGCTTAGGGGGTTCCAAAAAATCCCACTTTTCTAATTCTATGACTGGTCAATACAACCAGAGTATTTTATTCTCAAACTAAGTAATATGTGATATACGAAGTTGTGAGAAGTTTAATTATCTAAAATGCACTATTACCAAATGTGGGGTATAGCTGAATAGTTTTTTTTTTGTTTTGTATCTGAACTAGTTCCATGTTGACATTCCTTAATCATTTATTGTGATTGTGATATGTCTTTCAATTGGTACTAAATAAAATCATTGCCAATTAAAAAAAAACTATAATTATTTTTTATTATCCAATTGCCTTTAAATAACAAAATTAAGGTCTATCATTTTATTAGATTACTGTCACATGTTAATAAATATTGTTTGTCACTTAACAGTTAACACAAAATCATCAATATATGATGGATGTGCACAAATTCAATAAGTTAAAAAAGGTTGAGAGCACAATGCCATGATTTAAAAAAAGAGGACAAAATGTCACAAGTTAAAAAAATAGAGGGATACAAAGTGTAATTAAGCCTTTGATTTTTATTTACTACATTGGAAACAAGATTTAAAACATAAACTTTGCAAGATATCCAAACTCTCTTATGATCAGTTTATTTAAATAAATTTGATTTTGTAAAATTGATTTTTTAATTGTAAATTAAGTGAAATAATGTTAAACATTTATTTAAAATAACTTGGACATAAAATAATTACTTTTTCACTTAATATTACGGTTAGAGATCATATATCATCTAATAATATAATGAAATAATATTATTAGAAATTAGTTTTGTAAAATTAAGTTAAATTAAATCCATTTCTAACAATTATTGTTAACTGGTAAACATATTACGGTTAGAGATAATATATCATAAATAAATAAAATGAGGTTTAAATATAGTCTTAAAAATTAGTTTTATAAAATTGAGTTAGATGAAATAAATTTCTAACAATTATTGTTAACTGTTAAAGTAACTCAGAGTTATAAGATTGATCTGATCACAAAGTTCATATGCAAAGAGATGAGGAGGAAGAGTTTATGGGTTCGAATCTTTCCGTTAACAACTAATATTTGTCTAAAAAACAACTAGTAAAGTAATTTATATCTCATAAGTCTAAATTTTTTAAATAATTTATTGTTGAAAGTTAATTGATAAAATTAATATTTTTTTCAAAAAATAATAGTTAAGGTAGTTATTTGTTGAATTTTAAATTTAAATACTAATATTTAAATTTATTAATGCAATGTTGTACCTATAATTTAATTTAGAGAAAATAAAAAAGATAAAAGATACTATGTCATATCACAATATGTAAAACATTATATAAAATACTTCTCGATTGATTGATGCATAATGACAATTGAACAATTTTTATAATATTATTATCATAAAATTATTATTACTATATTAAATTTACAGTAAACTATTTTAAATCAACACATTTTAGGGTCTATTTTCTTTTTTTCAATCGATGATTCATTGAAAATATCCGAAGACACTTAATATAAAAATATGCGCAACAAATAAAAAATGAAGACATCGTGCCCTATAAATATATAATAATAATAATAATAATAATAATAATAATAATAATAATAATAATAATAATAATAATACTAATAATAATAATAATAATAATAATAATAATAATAATAATAATAATAATAACAATAATAAGGCGTCCCATTTTGTCAAAAAAAAAAAGAAGATAAATCATGCGCAACAAATAAAAAATAGCAAATAGATATACATCTTAGAGCTAAATAGTTAAACATGTAAACAATCCTAAAATTACTAATAAAGTAATAGTTTTTTTCGGCATTGTTTTTCTTTATGCGTCTCCCAGTTTTAAAATTTCCAAAAATATTTTAGATTTCGTAATCCTAATATATTTTTCTAACTATATAGTGGTTTTTGTATTTTGTAATATATTTTTTTGTACTTATTGTGGATTTTGTCATTTATAATATATATTTTTATTTTTAATTAAACTTTGTGTGACCTATTTTATTAATTTTGAACATTTTGCTTTTCTATTTTTAGTAAATTGACATTGTGTCATTCAATACCAACCATTAGTGAATTAACATTGATCGTTAAATAACAAACATGGTACTATGTGAGAGACTCTAGTTCTATTATTTAAAGGTCATCTAATTAATTAAAATTATTTTCTCATTATCCATATCACCTTTAAATCATAAAATTAGGGTTAGTTATATTGATAAATTAGTGTCAACCGTCAATCAATGTTTATCATTTAACAATCAATGAAAATTAGAGGTCGATTATGTAAGTTAATATGGAGCACAATGCTACAATATCATAATTTAAATATAACGAAACAAAAAATCAAAAGTTAAAAATATGGGAGCACAAAGTATACTTTTAGTCTTTTTTAAATATATTGCAAATTTTGTAATTTGTAATATACTCATTTAACCTCTATTACAATTTGCATAAATTGTAATATAACCCTTAAAAGTTACAAATTATATGATTTGTAATTGTTATCTAAGTATATTACAAATCACAAAATTTGTAGGTATATCTTTTTATTCATAAGCCCAATCATGCTAACAATTTTTTCCTCTCCCTTAAAGGTCATTGCTGGTAACGACGTTGAGATTACTACAAAACTATTGCCAAAATTGCAATGTTGAAGATGCATTGTTAAGAAGAGTTTCATGGGAACTAAATAGTCTTTTACTCATACCACTATTGTTATGGTTGATAGTGAGGAAGTTAAAATCAAAAGTAATTTTGTAGATCGAAGGTAGGTTACCATTATCATGTAAATTATGTATTGAGTGATCTTAATTGAAAAGTATATTACATATCACATAATTCATAAGATTTGGTACTTAAACATATTTAAAAATAACCAAATTTGTAGCGTTTGCTATAACACTAGATTTATTTATTTACAATGTCTAGAGTAGCTTCTCTTGAAGTCAATATCAATGAGTTTTGTTTATTTGCAATATGCACTATTAATCATTGCCTCCTAAGTTCTGAACTTGGAAATTGATGCAAGGTTTGTGCTAAGTTGAATGGAAGAATAATTAATTATTTTCCTCACATTATCATTTCACAGAACAAGTTTTTGCTCTCCCATATTAAAATGCAATAAATGCAAAGTTCATTTGGTCAGAAGTGCCATGGATGCTTCTTATGGTGATATGGCTAATCATTCTTCTGGTAACTTTTCTTTCACGAAGAAAGCTCATTTCTTGTATTATAGAAAATTTCACTGGTAGGGTATATTGATAATGTAAACTGGTGTTTAGGTACTAGGTAGATGGTACTTTTGTTGAAATTAATTGTGGATTAGTATCACTCAATATCTATTATCATTAACCGACAATATCTTATCTCTAACCGACAATATCTTATCTCTAACCGATACTATCTTATCTTTAACAATATGGTTAATTGAACTGGGATTACAGTGAGATTGACTCTGTGATGGGTTAGGTCAATCAGATTAAAAGCCCAATTAAGAGAGGTCCCTGACTAACTTGCGGGGTTATAAATTTGCCATCCCATTAAGCAAATTGACACATCAGACTTATTCTCTACAATAACCCCTCAGAAGGTAGCCAGAAGAACCTCCTAGAGTTCTGTTCAATAGTGCTCATGGACATGAATGCCAATTGAGGTACACATTCATTCTCATTCTATCAATTCAATATCATTAGTTGACATACTATAATTTGTGTCTAGTACAGTATAATTCAAAACCTACTTTATAGTTTCATCAATTGGTATCAGAGCCAGGTTGATACATTTTATGGTTGTCAATTGAACAAACCCTATTTTTCAACATTAACATACACGCGTTTTTTTTAGAGAGGGAAAGAGACCGAATGATACCTGAACATCTGCGCGGCGGCGGTCAAGTCATCCGCCGGCAGCCGCAGCCGAGTCGCCAGCCGGGGCCAGCAGCTCTGCCGGTGGTCGGCCGCTGGTCCCGGCCCTACCGTATCACGTTTCGGCGCTCCACCTCCGCGCTTCAAACCTCGTCTTCGCCGCGCTTCGACCGCCGTGTTCCGATCTAAAGCAGAGAGGGGCGGAGATCGGAGATCGGCCCAGATCGCGTCGCGGCGGAGATCGCGTCTTGGCCGCCCAGATGGCGGCGGAGATCACGTTTCGACCGCCCAGATCCCGGCCGATCTTGGGGCTTTCGGCGCCTTCAGCGCGGTCTGTTCCAGCGGCTCTCCGTCGCCTTCGAGCGGTTCAACCGCTGCGCTTCGTATCGTCCAGATCCCGTCGGATCTTGGGGCTTCGGCGCTGCTCCACCGACGCTCCAGAATCGAAGCCGCTGCTCCACCGGCGGACTCGCGTTTCAGCGCTGAACCAGATCGCGGCAGAGATCGCACCGACCGTTCGAATCTGCGTCTCCTACCTGTCTCCGCCGTTTCTGGATCTGCGTCTCCTGCCCATTTCTGCACGAAACATCAAATATTTTTTAGGAGAACAGCGGTGGTCGAAGCCGTCAAAATATATTTGTTCTGTAACCACCGATTCCTCCACGCCAAATATTTTTTTTAAAATTATTAAATCAATAATTTTTATTTGAAATTTCATAATATTTAAGATATGTGGCATAATATTGAAATTTCAAAATTTTATTATTTTGTAATAAAATTTACCTGAGGTTATAAATTTCATAATAATTTTTTTGGCATATTACTCTCAAATTTTGAATATTGAATTATCACTTACAATATGATTTTTCTATTAAATTGCATTGTGATGACCTGCCTATCGTGGGCATGATGATGTGAATTTTGTTTGTCATATTTTAAGATGATTAAATAAACATGATTTATGCTATTAATTTACATAATTGTAATTTCACCTATCGTGGATGCATCTGTGTAAATTTATGAATTCATTATATTAGTGATAATTATACCCTATCGGTGTGTTGTTATTAGTATAATTTGTTGTTGTACAATGCATTTCTCTTGACTTATATTAATGTTTTTGGTACCCTATCGGTGCTAGGATTTATTAATTTAAGTTATAATGTATTGTAATTTGCTTAGGGATTTATTTTAAGCTGAACTTTTAAATCACTTTTTTCTTTATTGTGATGTTCAGTTTTCTTCCCTAATTCCGTCAAAACTCTAAACGGAACAAATTATGAGACTGGAAAGAATCATTAGATCTCTACCTGACCATTGGCAATCTGGATTTAGCATTGAGGATGACGAGGCCTGCGCCTCTTACAGATGAGTCTTCTGAAGCTTAGCGAATTTCTCATGAGAAATGGGAATACTCTAACAGAGTGTGCCTGAAGGTGATTAAATTCACCATGGAGAAATCTATTAGACAGAGCATTCCAGATCTTGATGATGCCAGTGCTTTTCTGAAAGCAGTCGGTGAAAAATTTACAACTTTTGATAAGGCACAGAAAAGCCAATATCTTTCCTTATTTGAAAAGACCAAATATGATGGTGTCAGCGGTGTACGTGAACACATTATGAAGTTAGTACATTTCTATAATAAGCTGAAGTCTCTCAAGGTTAAGGTTGGCGAAGACACTTTAATTTATCGCATCTTGGAATCTCTGCCTTCTCAGTTTGACATCATGAAGACTTCATATAACATTCAAAAGCATGACTATGGAGTGGATGAATTGATTGCAATAATCACCCAAGAGGAGGAGTCAATGAATAAAAATAAACCTAATAGCATTCAGGTCGTTGCTTCTAGTTCAGGTGCTAAAGGTGCTAACAGGTATAATGGAAAGAAGAAAAAGGGTACAGAGAAAGCAGAACGACATTTAGAACCCAAGAAGAAATTCTTTAAAGGTTCTTGCAAGTATTGTAAGAAACGTGGTCACAAGGTGGAAGATTGCTTTATCCTGAAAAAGAAAGAGGAGAAGCGAGGTAATCTGCTAGCACTAACTTGCTTTGAATCTAATATGGTTGATGTTCCTCCAAATTCCTGGTGGTTAGACTCAGGGGCTACTATTCATGTTGTGAATTCTTTACAGGGGTTCACAAGCCTGAGGAAACCAAGTGATGTTGAGACGAAGATTGTTATGGGAGATGGAGCTGGAGTACCTGTTGCTGACATTGGAGTCGTCTCTTTATGTTTATCCTCTTGACATACTTTATTATTACATGATGCTGTTTATGTCCCTTCTATGAGAAGAAATTTGATATCAATTTCTGTTTTAGACAAATGTGGATACAACTTTCATTTTGGTGATGGAAAATTGGTGATTTATTATAATTCAACTGTTGTTGGTTCAGGAGTTTTGCATGACAGACTTTACATGTTAAACGTAACTGATATGTCAGTTAACTCCATTAGTGGGAGTAAACGTAACAGGATTGATGAATCTTCTTCTATGCTATGGCATAGACGTTTGGGGCATATTTCTAGGCCTCAAATTGAAAGACTCATAAAAGAATGTATTCTGCATGATCTTGACTTCTCAAATTATGACACTTGTGTCGATTGCATCAAGGGAAAGTTCACTGCCAAAACCAGGAATAAAAGTTCAAACAGATGTGACGATGTGCTACAATTAATTCACACAGACATATGTGGACCTATTACACCTACTGCTATGAGTGGATATAGGTATTTTATTACCTTCATAGATGACTTCTCCAGACATGGATGGGTATATCTTCTTCAGGATAAAGCAAGCTCTCTTGAAGCCTTCAAAACCTTTAAAGCTTTTGTTGAGCTGAAAACAGAAAAGAAAATTAAGTGTGTAAGGTCTGATAGAGGAGGAGAATATTATGGTCGTTATGACGAGACAGGAAGAAATCTAGGTCTATTTGCTCGATTCCTTGATGAATACGGAATTGAAGCTCAATACACCATGCCTGGAACTCCTGAACAAAATGGCGTTGCTGAAAGACGAAATCGAACACTCATGGACATGGTAAGATGTATGTTATCACATTCATCTCTGCCAGAATTTCTTTGGGGAGATGCTTTGTGAACTGCTATGTACATCCTTAATCAGGTACCTAGCAAATCTGTGCCCAAAACTCCTTTTGAGCTAATGACTGGTAGAAAGCCGAGTTTGAGACATTTCCATGTATGGGGTTGTAAGGCAGAAGTAAGACCTTATAATCCTAAACAAAAGAAACTTGATCTCAAAACTATTAGCGGTTATTTCATTGGCTACTGTATCGGTTCTAGAGGATGCAGATTTTATTGTCCTTCTCACTCTACACGAGTTATTGAATCTGACCGAGCAGTTTTCTTTGAGGACGATTTGGACAGTGGGAGTTACACACCTCGAATGATGACCTTCAGAGAAGATCGAACCATGCTTCCATTACCATCTTATTCTCTTCCTACAGACATCTCAATCCCAATGGTTCACACAGATGAACAAATTGTTGAGAGGCAAGATGAACAAATGATAGAGCCACAAGTTGATGAACCACAACTCAATGATCAACAACTTGATGATGTTGATGTGGCCCCATTAAGACAATCTCAGAGAATACGCCGACCTTCTATACCAAATGACTATGTTGTATACCTTCAGGAGCACGAATATGATCCACATGATGATGACGATCCCATCACATTTCAGGAAGCACTTCTAGTTCTCATGCTTCTGACTGGCTAAAAGCTATGCATGATGAATTGTCTTCCATGTCTCATAATAATGTTTGGGATCTTGTGGACTTACCAGCAGGTTGTAAGCCTGTTGGATCTAAATGGGTCTTTAAGACAAAACGTACTCCAGATGGAAAGGTTGATAGGTTGAGCATTTGGTGTGTAAACTTAAAAGGTCCATTTATGGACTGAAACAAGCATCTAGGCAATGGTATTTAAAATTCGACCAGGTTGTCACTACTTACAATTTCAAGGAAAATGTTGCAGACCAGTGCATTTACTTGAAGACTAGTGGGAGTAATTTCATCATTCTCGTATTATATGTCGATGACATTCTCCTTGCTAGTAGTTGTATGAACCTATTGGTTGAGACAAAATCAATGTTGTGCAGACATTTTGATATGAAAGACCTTGGTGAAGCTTCTGTTCTTCTAGGCATCCAAATTCTTCGTGATAGGTCACGTGGCATAGTTGGATTGTCTCAAAAGGGATATATCGAGAAGATTCTCAAGAAGTTCAACATGAATGCTTGCTCCCCATGTGCTGCACCTGTGCAACGTGGTGACAAATTATCTAACAAACAATGTCCTCATAATGATGAAGAAGTGGATGCTATGAAGAAAATTCCATACGCTTCCGCTATTGGCAGTTTGATGTATGCTCAAGTCTGTACTCGTCCTGACATTGCTTTCATCGTCAATGCCTTAGGCAGATACTTGAGCGACCCAGGTTTGGGTCATTGGAAAGTCGTTAAAAGGGTCATGCGATATTTACAGGGAACCAAGGATCATATGTTGACTTTTATGAAGTCTGATCAACTTCAAGTCACTGGCTATTCTGATTCTGATTTTGCAGGTTGCCCTGATGATCGTAGATCTACTTCTGGCTTTATTTTTATGATGGCAGGAGGAGCTATCTCTTGGAAGAGCGTTAAACAGTCTCTTACAGCTACCTCTACCATGGAAGCAGAGTATGTTGCTTGTTTTGAGGCCACTCGCAGGCCATGTGGCTTAAGAAATTGATATCTGACTTTCACATAGTTGAAAGCATTTACAGGCCACTTGTGATTTATTGTGACAATACTGCTGCTGTGAGTTTCTCTCGGAACAACAAAAGCTCTACTCGTTCAAAGCATTTTGATATCAAGTATCAATTTGTTAGAGAGCAAATTCAAAGTTTTCACACTCGGATTGAAAACATTGATTCTGAGGAGATGTTAGCAGATCCACTGACTAAGGCCTTAACTGTTGGAATTTTTCTTATTCATGTAACTCACATGGGTTTAGTCAAGACTTTTGATGTATTAAGTTAGTGGGAGTCTGATTCTCTATTTTCTTTAAGAGACATGCTCTAGTTGACGTCATTTCATGTTTCTTATTAGCATTTTATTTATGCTTGGACCATTGTAGTGTCATTTATGGGACTGCATTATGCCATACATCTATGAAAAATATTAGTTAAATGCAATTGATTAATATCCCTATCGGATATTTATTTTGTTGCTCATATTTTTCATATTGTTAATTAATATATGATGTATCGACAATTGTCGTTTTAGCTTAATGATTTGTATGTTGATTATTGATTGACACTATCCAAGTGGGAGAATGTTGAAATTAATTGTGGATTAGTATCACTCAATATCTATTATTATTAACCGACAATATCTTATCTCTAACCGACAATATCTTATCTCTAACCGATACTCTTATCTTTAACAATATGGTTAATTGAACTGGGATTACAGTGAGATTGACTCTGTGATGTGGGTTAGGTCAATCAGATTAAAAACTCAATTAAGAGAGGTCCTTGACTATCCTGGAGGGTTATAAATTTGCCATCCCATTAAGCAAATTGACACATCAGACTTATTCTCTATAATAACCCCTCAGAAGGTAGCCAGAAGAACCTCCTAGAGTTCTGTTCAATAGTGCTCATGGACATGAATGCCAATTCAGGTACACATTCATTCTCATTCTATCAATTCAATATCATTAGTTGACATACTATAATTTGTGTCTAGTACAGTATAATTCAAAACCTACTTTATAGTTTCATCAACTTTTTCCTGAAGCAATAGATAAGTAAAAATAAAACTAAAATTGAAAATGATTATGGGATCACTCTGGATGTTTGATCTTCTCCTGAATGTTAGACTAGGAAAGTTCTTGCGCTTTTATTCATCGGTTTGTTGAGTTGAAGTCATATAATTCTTTTTACTATTATTTAAGGTCTTCTTTCTTAGATCTTGTGTTTGAGAACCAGAACTAGAATGATAAGAAGAGGCTAGGTGGCCGGACTATTTTGGAGATTGAAGAGGAAATTATTTTTCAGCTTTTTGTTTTTTGGGTACAAAACTGTTTCTTTTTTCAGTTTAATAACTGCTTTATGGGTGATAGATTATGCTTACTGTTTGCGAAGAATGATTATTTCCCTTCTTTGCCACACCCGAACCTTTGTTGTGGATAACTGTGAAATATATTATTATTTGCATGTTGTAGTGGGCTCCATTTTAATTTTAATGCATTCAGTCTTATTCACTCCTATAAATTATTTTGCTGATCATAAGTTATTGCTTAGCTTATCATTTTGCTGATCCTTTGCTGCAAATGCAGCTGTCTTTCCTAGGATTAAAGTGAGGGACCCATAATAAGCAAGGAAGCTTCTGAAGATGAAACTCAAGCAGCAAGGAATTTCCTGATTCAAAAATATGCAGGACACAAGCCAAGTGTAGATGCTATTGAGTCAGCACATGACAAAATAATCATGTAAAAGTTCTATGAACTGAAAAACCCAAAAAGTGACATTAAGAAAAAAATGAGGGAAGTCAATCAATCGAAATTTGTTCAGGCTGTCAGAGGCAGATTTCAAACTCCATCCACAAAATTCATTATAAAAACTTCACTAGCATTCTTGGTTCTTGGAGTTTTTACTGTCCTCTTTCCAACTGAGGAAGGGCCAACTCTTCAGGTAGCCATATCTCTGATCGCTACAATGTATTTTATACATGATCGACTGAAGAGCAAGTTCCGAGTTTCACTGTATGGGTACGTTGCTGTAATGTATCTTGTTCTTTAAAATATGTTAAGAATATATACTTTATCGTTCATTTAGAAGCGTCACATTCCCATGGTGTGACTTTCTGATGTTAATATCACCGTGCTCTTCTCTCTTTTGAATGAGTGAGAAATAGGATGCATGAAAATAGAAAAGGTGAATAGAAATAATTGAGACATAAAATGGAAATAAATAGTGGAAATAATTACTAGCTCTCACTTTTGTTACTCCCCTCGCTCATTTTCCTTTAACCAAACATATTTTTTAAAAATTTTCTCTTTTATCAAACAAAGGTAGGTTTTTTTCATACATAACACGGTGCTTTGGTGCAGGATTGGGGCATTTGGTTTTTCATGGCTGTTGGGAACCAACCTTCTTGATGGTGTCAGTAATTCCTCTTATTATCATACTTAAGGGACCAAGGGCATTTGAAGTGATCTTATCGTTGATATCATATGTTTTATTATGGGTTTCATCCAACTATCTTAGGTGAAGGCAGAAGACCAGTTGTTGTTGTTGAAGTTGGTAAGTTACCTTGTTAGATGTCAAATTATAGCTTAAAGAAAGAAAGTGACATTATTCTGTTGAATGAAAAGTTGCTTGTCTTATCTCGGATTAAGTATTTGAATGAGCAAACGTACTGGAATTTTTTAGAAGCGGAAATGAATGTTTTGTTCAGCATGGATATGAAAATTTCAACTTTCAAATTTACATTGTTTCAAGGAAATGTTCCAAACGAGTCTATCTAACTTGATACGAATTTGTCTGGATCCAATGTAGTGTTTCTAGAGATGGAGGGTCTCAAAAAGGAAAGCTTGCGTGCATTTGACTTGTTTTTAATTTTGAAATGTGTAACCAAAGCGTTTTTTATAGTCTACAATGATTGTCTCGTTCATTGATATTAAATATTAGTAGTATAATTCATGAGTAGCTTCTTTTTATATTAATAAAATAAAATTCTGACACATTATGCCCTACCAGCTAGTTTCTTTCCTAACAGTTCAGTCTTAACAATATGCTTTTACGCCTTACTGCCGGATTCTGAAGATTAATTTGTTTGTTCATACATTTACTATTCCAAACTCTAGAATGAGATTAATTTGAAGATAAGTTAATTTTGTTGTTCATACATTCACTAGAGCATCAATTTTACACGTTAGTTCTCTTGTTTTTCACTGTATTATAATTGTATCCACTATCTTATCTGGAATGAAATGTAGTGACGTTATATTTTCTTTTTAAAAAACATTTCAGTATTAACAGTCAAAATAATAATTTTAGTACTGTTTTGGGTGATTTTATTTTTAGTTTAAAATTATTTAAAACTAAAATCAAAATAACTTTTTAGTTTCAATTTTTTTTATTTTCAATTTTAAAAACTTGATAATTTTATAATATTTTAAAAAGGATTATTGAAAAGATGTGAAACTCTTTACATGAGGGGCTATGGTGAGAAGATTTGAGTGCATTATTTTATGGGCTTTTGTGAGTCAAACATTATTTTTCATAAGATTTTTTAAGCAATTATATTGTTTCTATTTTAAATTAAGAGTTTAATTGGTATACAATATTAGCTTAAAGATTTTTTACATTGAAAGTGTTTATCAATTAAATTTTTAAATTAAAATAATAAAGAGTATTAATTGAAAATTAAATTTGCACAAGGCATATATCTTTGAGAGATTAAATGTACAATTAACAAATGCAACATTAGTATATATAAATTGTTATCTCCCAAGACAAACAAATTAAATGGCTTAGTGTCAGTAGAGATGGGCACTTTCCGGTTCTTAACCGATAAAAAAATGTCATCTAATTTAATGAAGTACATAAAAGATAAAAGAATTTATAAAAAAATTTATTAAATAATAGAATATTTTTTGATAGAAAAAATTTTAACATTATTTATAACACTAATCATTTTAATTATTTATTATTTTTTGTATATTTTCTCCTAATTACGTGTCATCACAATAAATTCACGTATTAGTGGTAAAATTTATAAAACATGAAAGTGATGAACAAAATATACATTTCATTTTCTCACTCTATTTCCCTTTTAATAAAACATAAACGATTACCTTGTGTTCACTTGTACAAGGTTACAAGTCACTCTAGATAATTTATTAATATTTTTTATGAAGAAAATGCATCTAAAATATCCAAGAAACTTGGTTGAAGTTCAAATATTAATGATTAGTTAAAGGGTTTAGATAAGTTGAGTAGAATGCGTAGAAGGTTATAAAATTTTCAACATTTTTTTTAGTTTCTATCAAGACTAAAAGAAATAACTTATGCTATATTTGGTTATTTATAATATTTTATATTTTATAATAATATATCATCCCATGTTATTAATATCAAGATTTTACATAAACTCGTGAAAGTTTTGAAAACTCGACTCTTGAACTTGACTCATAAACTCGTAAAAGTTTATTTAAAAAGAAATTACATAATCAAAGTACACTAAGTTCCAAATATAATATAAATATAAGTTCAAACTCATAAAAAGATCACATAAATATAAATTCCAAACTCATAAAAAATCAAATAAATATAATAATAACATAAAGAGTTTGGAAGTGATAAGAAGCTATGGCAGAGAAGGTCCCTGCAATCGAAAGCAAGGTCGAACTAGGAGCAATTGTGGCACGAGAACAGAGGATGTTATGGCAGAAACAGAGCTTTGCTGGAATTGGAAGCTATGACAGAAACAAAAGTGAATTCACAATTACAATAGGTTCGCACTTTCAAGGTGAGTTCGTAACTGAGGTGGCATGAAGGTGACGAGTCACGAAGCTATGGCGGAAACAAAGTCAAGAGATGAGCTCATGACCTAGCGTAAAACCTAGGTTGTAAACAAATTGATTTCAGCTTATGTCTATGCATCGAAACTACATCATTCAATGCCTTAGAGTTAATCTCATAAATTCATGTGTGAACTTGCGATATCACATAAGTTCACTAATATTACATCGAATTTACTCATAAAACGAGTTTACTCACGATTTATAGAGTTGTAATGTGATGTTGATAACCATGATATCATCTTATTTATTTATTTTTCTACTTTAAATAACTTATAAAAAAACAAGAACTTATACTTTTGGTTTGTTTGCACAAATGAAAATAAGAAAAATGCTATCAACACACTTTTTTACACATTCTTCCTAACACACTCCTTGTTATTGGTTAAAATTTATGGAAAATAACAAATTATGTGGGTCTCACTTGTCATTAAATGACTCTCTCTCCTAATTTTGTAATTTTAATTTCAACAGTAATAGGAAATGTGTTAGGAGGAATGTGTAAAAGAGTATGTTAGTAGCATTCCTTTGAAAATAAATATGTGAAAGGACGGAAATGATAGTTAAGAGCTTGATTGGTTTGGTTTTGATTTTTAGTTTTTGAAAAGAATTTTCAAGAATAGTTTTCAAAAACTGTTTTCGGAAAGAAAAGAAAAAAAAACTTGTTTGGTAAGTGTTATTTAAAAATTGTTTTGAAGATATAAAAATGGAAAAACTTATTCATATTTATTAAAATTTCATTAATGAAAAGCAAAAAAATAACATATTCTGATTGTATTTTAAGTTTTCAAAACAAAAATAGAAAACTAAAAAGCAAAACTACTTTTAATTGTTCTTGTTTTTTAGTTTTTAAAAACTGAAAAACCAAAACTGTTTTCAAAAACTATTTTCAGAAAACACTATCCAAACGAGTTTTTTAGTTTTTAAATACTAAAATACTGAAAACGGTTTTATAAAATTGTTGTCAAACAAGCAATAACTATTTTTGTTTTTAGAAAATAAACTTAATAAATATGTGATAGGACGAAAATGAGAGTTAACTATGTTTTTAGAAAAATAAATTTAAAAATATGAAATCTATTATATTATTTTATATTTATTTTTTATTTTCATCATTTTAATTTTTTCAAACAAAACATTCCGAAATATATTTGTAAACAATTAAGGAGTTAGGATTACAAGTCAAGAGGGTCAAATAAAAATATATGTATATACAAAATTAAACAAAAATAAAAATTAATAAAAAATAGTATCTATTTTAAATATTTTTTAGAAAAAATTTAATAAATTATTTATAAGATTACTTGATTAACAAAAATTAACATAAAGTAGTTTTTATTTTCTTTTAAAAAAGTCTTTATTTTCAAATCAATTATAATCAAATTAAGAGAAAATAAAGAATACAAAATTATTTAATTACTAATGGAATATTTTATATCTTATAAAAAATAAAGTTTTTTATATACTTTAAAATATCAATAAAATATTTTATAATTAAAAATAAAATAATAATACTTAAATATTTTATCCAAAAAAGAAATTATAGTTACCTTAACACAAAATATTTAAAAAAGAGTTTAATTGGTATACACTGTCAGTGTATAGATTTTTACACTGACATTCAATCACAACTCTTCATTCATGGTAGGTAGATTTGTTGACTTTACTCATTACTACTTTAAAAGTCACATAAATGAAAAATCATGATTGAATGTCAGTGTAAAAATCCTTTACACTGACAATGTATACCAATTAAACTCTTTAAAAAATAAGTAAAATATAGTTGTATAGATGTAGAAAAACTGTTATTATCTTTATACTAAATGCTCAAAAGATGATTAAAATATTTTATTAAAAATAAAAATAACACAAGTATTATTATTTTTACAATTAACTTCTCAAATAAAAATAAATAACTAAATAAAAACATTGAATTTTTAAAAATAAATGTTAAAAATATCAATATTATATATTATATTTAAAATTTTTATTATTATAAATATTAAAAATTACAAAAAAAAAATTAGGGGGTCATACATCTGTCCGTTTGTAAAGTGTACATGAATAGAGAAACTTTGGGAAACTACTGATATGAGGAAACACTAATGTGCAATAGGAATCTGGCATTTCCATTGTAAAAAAAAAAGAAGTTATAATTTGCTTGTTGAAAGTCCACCATACTCTTTGGCTGCCCATAATCCTTGTAATACTTTTTGGATCTGTTTGATAAAAAAAAGAAATTAAGAAACAGAGTGAATAAAAATAACTGGAAAAATTAAAGGTATTTAATTAAAAAAAATGAGAAATGAATAAAAGTATAGATTTAGAGCTAAATAAAAAGAACGGGTGAATCTAATCTTATTTTTTTCATGGGAGTGGAATAAAGATACAGTGGATTTTCTTACTCTAATAGATTAGAAGAAGAATATTGGCCTAGAGTGAAGTTTGTTAAGTATTTTCTCCTAGAGTGATTATATGTCAGTATCAGGGGTTCTGGTTGGACGAAGTGTGTGCAATGACTGAACCACAAGAAAGTGTGATAATGAACCCAAAAATTATCAAAATGGTATAGTTTTTAGGGTTAAATACACAAAATAGATTTATGTTTTAGGCAAAATCATGTGAGGAAATCCAAACATGCCAATGAAATTGCCATGTATTGTGTTGCCATTGGACAGTAACTGCAATAAGCTCAAAATATGTAATTTGCTTTGATGTGTTTGACATCCATATCTGGAAACAACAAGATTCTCCTACAATTATGAGTCTCTATCAATAAAATATGCTAATTGATTGGCCGTATGGATTCTCTTATGCCAATTTATTTGACGTGTTTGGCTGTTAAATGGTTAAATTATATATTTTTATAATTTTTCAGTTGACTATCTCATTTTTAATTTTTTCAAAAAAAAACAAGACTGTTTGTTTGTCGATTATCGGTGTGTAGCTGATTAAATTTAAGCATCTAGAGAATTGCACAATTTGCTTCTCCATTTATGTAACCCTTTGTAGTACCAGATAAGAATGCCAACCTGCTTGGCTAATTAATCGATTGGTAATCACATTTAAAAAAAATCTGCCTTCTTCAGTATACTTCCAAATTAGTAAAGTGTCATAGTCAATTACTAGTAATTATAAGTGGAAAGAAATTATAAGTGGAAAGAAACATATATATGCATGCATGCATCACCTCATACTACTATTGTATACTATGTTATACATAGGTTCATCATACAAATTACTTCCACATTAATAAGATATTATTCGCTTTATCTGTTCAAAGTGTCACGTTTTTTCTTTTGGTTATCTCTCAAAAGACTACATTAACATCCTTTTAAACCTTACACTAATACCTTTCAAAATATTGGAGAGTAATTGTTAAAACAACGAGTAATTGTTCTTTTGGTTACCTCTCAAAAGACTACACTAATACCCTTTAAAATATTGGAGAGTAATTGTTAAAACAATGAGTGTCCATGTGAAATAATTTACTCTTTATCTTATTAAGTAATTTTGACTTGGACTTAAAATAATTGTTCACTAGAAAAAAATAAAATAAAATAAAAATTTTAACCTCTCATGAAAATAGTGTGTATTTGGCATAAAATAAAATCAAAATTAAGTTAACCTCTCATGAAAATAATGTGTATTTAACATAAAATAAAATCAAAATTAAGTTAATCTCATGAAAATAATGTGTATTTGACATATTTATATAAAAAATATATTTTTTATAATAATTATAGTTGGATAATAAGATATTATGGATAATAAGATATTATAAAAATTCATAATTCATATCAATTTATTAAAGTCAATGATGTGCCTCTTTACAACTTAAAAGGCATTAACAAATAAAGAGATGATAATAAAAGATAAGAGACATTTGAGTGGGGACTAAAGCCATGCCAATAGTCATGCAGCTATTCCTATCCGTTAAGAAGTATGCTTCTCTTCCCTCTACTGAAAATGTGGAGAGCAAGTTCATCTCCAACCTAATACACTACTAAGTTGTTGATTATTCATTTATTAGATTAAATTGGTTCACTGCAGTTCAGGCCCTTGGACTCAGAGATAAAGTGATGTCCTGAAAAACCTTAAGCCTCTTGTCTGTGTTCTTCTGCAAAATCCTTGAGTTGGTGCTGCTTGTGTCATTAGCTTTATTTGAACCATTTGGAGGTCCCAAAATTGCAGCAAGAATGGCCTCTTCAAAGTCATCATCATCAGGCAAAAAGTCAGTTATTTTACTCTTTTTGGCATCCTCAGATGAGAGCCTTCTGGTTTTGTTATCTGGCACTGGCACCCCTAGTTCCACCTGCAACTTGCTGTTGGTTTCCCTTACATCATTCACAACTCTCATGGACCCTGCAGCATTTCCAGACCTTGTTCTCTTAAGGGTCTCTGAGAACTGGTGCTCAATTGATTTTGATGCATAGAATGGAGGGGCTGCCACATTGAGTGAGTTCCCCAACATGGTAGCAGAAACAACAACTTGTTTGTTGCTACCCTTAGGTGGTGGCAGTGCTGTGTGATTTGCTTTTGTAGTCATTATGTTGGAATTGAAGTTCTCATCTGCAAACTCATCATTGGATTTGGTTGAATTTGTTGTTGCTGGCAAGGTTGTGTGGTGGTCCTTGCAAGGCTGGGGTTGCCAGATTGATGAAGAACCCAAAAAGGCCTCAAAGAGCCTGCTTTGTTCAATCCTATCCACTCCCTTGTTCATCATCTCAGACTCAAGGTCTTTCAGCATTTGCTGTGCCCTTTCATAGGCTTTCAGGTGAGAATCTGAGCCTCTAGGGCCATCTACTACTGCAGGCTTTACACGGTACAGTGTTTCCTTTGCCTCACCCATTCTCCCTTGCTTCATCAAGCAAATGCCCAGATTGCACATTTTGTTGTTGTCTGGAGCTATGGAAAGAGCACGCCTATAGGCCTCTTCTGCTTCAACGTAGTTGTTCTGCTGCATCAGTGCCCATCCCAAGTTTCCCTACATTTCAGAAATTCAGAAAACATGTACAATTCAATTTCCTTTAGTCCACAACACAGAAGACTACTTTTATGTACAATTCAGTTTCCTTTAGGCCACAACACAAAAGACTACTTTTTATGTGCTATTCTTACCAACAATCTAGTGGCTTCTTGCTCCACAGAGACTTGAAACTTCTTCCCTTGAGACCTAGCAGTCTTTGTGCGCTTGCCATTGAAAGCCAATCCTTGTTGAATCAAATACAGCTTGTGCTTCAAAAGGGCAATTTGGTCATCAAGCCTTCCACACCTCTGTTGAAACAAGTGATTTTTTTTTTTCAGTATTATTAGTGATACAACTGTTAGTATTTTATTCCACAACAACAATAATCAAAGCCCAGGTGGAATGGGCTACATAAATCACACACCAATAACCACAATAACAATAATAACAAAGTCATGTTCTAGTAGATTAGATCTATAACATACATCACATGATGTCATTCAACTCAATTTAATAACAGTAACTATAAAATTTTGTCTTATTATATGAATTCTCCAATGTAGATCACGTGACTGCATTCAACTCTAACAAGAATAACAAAGTGATTTTTTCCAGTATTGCCGCTAATTTAAGTGATCAATAATCAATGTCCAATAAATGAGATTGACCACATAAATCACATGATGTCATTCAACTCAATAATTAACAACAACAACAAAATCTTGTCCTATTGAATGAAATTTGTCACATAGATCATCAGACAACATTCCACTGAATTGAAAGTTTTCATAAAAGAATTAACATAAATTTTGGTGAATGAAAGTGATATACCTTGTAAAGATCCAAAAGGATGTTATCCAGAGATTCCTGGGCAACATCTGAACATCTACTTCGAAGCGATTTAATGGCTTCAATGGCTTCTTCAGCCCGATTTTGCTGTTTCATAACAATAGCCATATCTTTCAAAGCACTGTCCACTCTATCTCCCGCATTAATGGCTGCCCAAAACAGCGGAATTGCTCTCTCCGGATCCTTATCCACCAACTGAACCACCAAAACAAACAAAAGAAAACAACACTTGAACACTTCAAACAACATTAACAAAAGAAAATTAAAAAAAAAAAAAAAACAACTTCAACATACCTGAACGTTTTTGGCTCTAACATAAGGAGTATCACCAACTGGGACCTTGTGAGTGACGTGAAAGGACTCAGAGCGTGTTCTGGGAACCAACCCAAGAGGCTTTGCCGGAGAGGAAGGCGCAGACTTAGAGGGTCTGAAACCAGGAGGAGCATTCCACATTTCTTGCAACATTGCGAAAAATGAAGAGATGAAGAGAGCTTTTTCTTCTATCAGAAGGGGTATTTGATTTTATCTGAAATTCTCTTCTCTCCGCAGGAGAACAAAATGGACAGTGATTGAAAGCAGAACTAACTCTGAGAGAGAGGGAGAGAGTGTTGCAGAAACAAAGAGAGGAATGGCTGTGTGGAAAACCATTGTGGGTTTGCTTTTAAATTTTAAAAATTTTAATAGCCGTTGAAAAAAATAGCCGTTGGAATGTAATGTATTTGGAATGTAATGTAGTCTCACTGCAGTAACCAGCGTTGGACTCATGCCGTTTGGGGCCTCTAATATAAAATGGGCTCACTCATTACTTAATATATACATCTCTTACATTATTAAATACACCTCTGTCTTCATTTAATATTATTTTTAATACTTTTTAAATTCAATAAAAATATAATTTTAATACAGTTTATTTTATTCCTTTGAATTCTCACCAGTCTCAAAATCTCACATATCACAATCAAATATGATACAAACGCATCCAAATTCCCATCCGAAACAAGATGAAATACAAAATCTTCTAGTATTAAAATTTTCTTTCATTACATTTGAAAAATTAATTATTATTTTTTAAAAAAATTAATTTAATTTATTTTATTTTATTAAATTTTAAGAATTATAATTTTTATTAAATTTTAGCTTATTAAAATAAATATTAATATAAAAATTATTTATAATTTAGATATTTTGATTAATATTTTTAATTTTAATTAATTTTATTATACTATAATTATTATTTAAATATAAGATTAAATTATCTCTTTATTTTCTTTTATTTCTTCATGGTTTAAAACTTTTTAAAACATTGTATTGTCTTCTCCTATTTATTATATCAACGACCTTTGTTTAAAAAATACTAAATTAAGTGCTCTTGTTAGTAGGGATGTCAAATAAACTTGTACGTGTATAAGTATGAATGAGAAATATCCGATTTGTTAAGTCGGGGTTGAGAATGGGATGAGGATATACATACTCACCCCATATCCGTATCCGTCCCTGAACCTCCTCGAACCTGTCTCACTCACTCTTATTTTAATAACTAAAATATTTATTTGTTTTAAAAAAAAGAAAGGTTTGATATTTAATTAATAAATTACAAATTTTGTATTTATTAGATAACTTTTGAATTAATATCATTTTATTCAAATAAATTATTTTTTCTAAAATATTATTATACTTTTTTTTTTGCAGGTATTAAACGGGTATGGGTATACCCAATACCCGATGGGATAGGGATAAAGACATAAATCTCATATCCGTTAAGTATGAGGATCGAGATAAGTTTCAGAAGTAGATATAGGAACAAGAATATCATACATGTCCCCGGCAAAAGAAGGTTATTGAAAATATTAAGGAAACAAGAGAAGTTACTATCTACAATCTTTAAAGAAACATTGAGGGTAACTAATAATCTAATATATTCTTTTTTATTTTTTTTATTTTTATTTTTTTAATATTAACATATATTGAATATAAATTAATAATATAAAATAAATAAGAATATATCACGTTAAAATATTAATAGTGCAATAGATATAATAAAAATAATTATTATAAAATGAGTATTCATAATGTAATATATATAGTATAATTTATATTATAATAAATTATTCATTTTAATTTTATCATGTATTTAAGTATACAAATTTAATTACATAAATTATTTTTTATAATTATATTAATCTGTTAGACCTTATTTATTTATCATAAATTTTGTTACCAGTAATGATACTGTTTAACTTCCCCGTTTTATATTTTTTTAAAGTAAAAACAATATATTTAATGTCCCATTTTAATTTCCAAATATATTTAGTTTCAATTTTAGAATTAAGATTTAAAGATTTTAATTTTGTTATGTATTTTTAATTTTGCATTTTATATCCGTTGTAATTATACTATATACGAAATTTTGAGAGATGTTCTAAAAACTATAAATTCCTATGTGGGTCATCAAGCTTGTGTACTCGAAGGTGAATTTTGAAAAATCACCTAGTTTGGTATATTTTGTTCCATTAAGGAAAATATGTAAAAATCATGATTATTTTTAACTATTTGCTTGAGGACGAAATGCATTATAAGTAACAAAGTTAGTTATACTTATCTTTAATTGATTATTGGATTTTAATTTTTTGTGTGAAAATATTACTTGATTTTAATTTAAAACCATATTTCATTATATTAATATTTATACTTTTGTAGCACTATTTTTCCATTTATACTTTTGCAGCACTGTTAATTCAGAATTCTTATGATCTTTATGTGAGGAACATGATATCGATAGGGAAAAAAATCATGCTATTTCATTTAATATTTCATACTTTTTTATTATCACGTTAAACAATTTTGTTAAAGAAAATAATAGTTCTTAACAAAAAATTATTTCCTGTGAAATAAAATATAAAATAAAAAGGATTTTCTAACACTTTTTGTTTAGCCATGTACCGCACGGGTAAAAGTTATATATTATTATATAGTTTTATGTTATATTATAAACTTATTTATATTTATACTTATTAATAAAATGAATTTTTTATTTTGATGTATACTTTTTAAAATACCTATTTCATTTTATTTTTTTTAAAAAAAAACTATTTGTTAAAAAGAAATTCAAATACAACCTCTTCTTCCCTATATATGGATTTTGTTATTAGATCAAACTTATAATGAAAAAAAACTATTTTAAATTATTTATATCCAACATACATAATTGTTTTACTATATCTATAATTTATAATATATAATATTATATTATATAGTATATCTATATTTTATTAATAAAGGAATTTTCCCTTTTGATGTCTACCTTTTCAAAATACATATTCTACACTTTTTATAAAACAAAAAGAAAAAAAAATATTGCTAAAAGAGAAATTTAAATCCACGACTTCTCCCCTCTCTTACATATGAACTTTTTCACTAGATAAATCCTATAGTTTTAAGTAAAAAAACTATTTTAAGATATTTATATCCAACATATATGATTATCCTACTATATCTATAATCTATAATATATAATATTATATTATATACTATATTTATACTATTAATAAAAAAAAATTCCCCCTTTATTGTCCACTTTTGAATACCTATTCTACCATTTTAAAAAACAAAAAGAAAAAAATTATTTTGTTAAAAGAGAGATTCAAACTCATTACCTTTCCTTCTGCCATATATGAAGTTTGCTATTAGATCAACCTTTATCCAACATACATAATTGTCATACTATATCTATAATCTATAATATTATATTATATACTATATTTATACTATTGATAAAGGAAATTCTTCATTTTGATATCCACTTTTTAAAATAACTATTCTATCATTTTCAAAAAACAAAAAGAAAAAACTATTTTGTTAAAAAAGATATTCAAACTCATGATCTCTCCCCTCCCTATATATGGATTTTGCCATTAGATCAAGTTTATAATTTTTTTAAAAAAATACTTAAAATATTTATATCCAGTATACATAATTGTCCTAGTACATTTATAATATATAATATATAATATTATACTATTAATAAAGAGAATTATCTCTTTTTGATGTTACTTTTTATAATACTTATTCTACATTCTTTTTTAAAAAAACACTATTTTGTTAAAAAAAAGATTCAAACTCACGACCTCTCATTCCTCATATATCGACTTTGTTATTAGATCAAACTTATAATTAAAAAATAACTATTTTAATATATTATATCCAACAAACATCATTATTTTACTGTATCTATAATATATAATATTATATTATACAGTATATCTATATTTTATTAATATATCACTTTTCAAACTACCTATTTTGCACTTTTTAAAAAACCAAAAAGAAAATATTTTTCCAAAAAAGAAATTCAAACTCACAACTTCTCCCTCCCCAATATGTGGATTTTGCCATTAGATTAATCTTATAACTTTAATAACAAACTACATTAAAATATTTATATCCAACATACATAATTATCCTACTATATCTATAATATATAATATTATATACTATGCATATACCATTAATAAAAGAATTTCCCTTTTTTTCCACTTTTCAAATATCTATTCTATCCTTTTTAAAAAACAAAAAGAAAAAACTATTTTATTAAAAGAGAGATTCAAGCCTACCACTTCTCCCTCCCCCATATATAAACTTTGTGACTAAATCAACCTTATAACTTTAAGAAAGGAACAACTTTAAAATATTTATGTCCAACTTACATAATTGTCCTACTATATTTATAATCTATAATATTATATTATATACTATATCTATACTATTAATAGAGGAAATTCTCCATTTTGATGTTCACTTTTTAAAATACCTATTCTACCCTTTTTAAAAAACAAAAAAAAAATTATTCTATTAAAAAAGAGATTCAAACTCACAACCTTTCCCTCTCCATATATGGATTTTTCCATTAGATTCAACTTATACCTTTAAAAAAAACTACTTTAAAATATTTATATCCAACATACATAATTGTTCTACTACATCTATAATGTATATAATATAATATTATATTATATACTATATATTACATAGACATTTTGTTGTCCATATTTTATGATTTTTCCCACTTTTGGAAATATAACTTTTCCCATATTAATATATGCACATCTTCACAATTTCTACCTTATCACAAATCAATCTTCCTTAAATATGATTATGATTAATATACGTATACCTTTCATGATAAAATTTTTTATAAATATGCAAGTACAAAGGTGCGATAATATTTTGAGTTCTATTCAAACTCTCTCCTCTTTCCATTTTTCCAAATTCATGGCAAATTTTACATATTTGTTGATGTGACATGTTTTTGTCATGCTATCATAAACAAAAAAATATAAAATTAACAAAATATATTTCAAAACATCTATCATAATAATCTATTTCAAAATAGTAAATTATTTATATTCTATCATATAATTACAAAACATATTAAATTAAAACCCTAGAATTGTTATAACATATCAAAATAGAAATACAAATACGCATATGCTTTCGTGGTTGTTTTTTCGCTGGTCATTAATAAAAATGAATTCCCCTTTTGAGGTCAACTTTTCAAAATATCTATTCTATCCTTTTTTAAAAAAATAAATTTATAAGAGAGATTCGAACCTACGACCTTTACATATCCCATGTATGGACTTTTCCACTAGAAACCCTATAACTTAAAAAAATAACTAATTAAAATATTTATATCCAACATATATAATTATCCCACTTTCTGTAATCTATAATATCATATTATATATTATATCTATACTACTAATAAAGAGAGGAATTCTCCATTTTCATATTCACTTTTCAAAATACTTACTCTACCATTTTTAAAAAAGAAAAAGAAAAAAAACTATTTTTTAAAAAGAGAGATTAGAACCCACAATCCTTCCTTATATACAGACCTTTCCACTATATCAACATTATAACTTAAAAAAAAAAAAAACTTTAAAACCTTTATATCCAATATTAAGGTTATCAAACTTGAGAGTTTATGTAGATTTGTGAGACTTCAGTATACTCGACTTGTAGAATTGTAAGAATTTATTTTCTTAAAAAAATAATCATAATAAGTATCTATTTCAGAACATTTCTAACAAGAATATTTCAAACATCATAATTCAGAAAAATCAAAACATCATAAATCACTCATATAGATTCAGAGAATAATCAAAAGTTCAAAACATCATAAAAGCATTCAAATTATTTTCCAGAGTAGTCACATAGAGTAATCACACAATCGAAATTTTCCAAATTAGAGATGAGATATAAAAAGAATTAGAACAAGGATGAGAAAGAAAACTGTAATTCCAAAGTATATCAAACATACATAATTGTCATCTGTAATATATTATATCTAAAATTTAAATTATACTCAAACTCTCTTCTTTGTATATTTTCTCAAGTTCATTACAAATCTGACATATTCATTGAAAATCTAACATATTTCTACCATGTTAACATAAACAAAAAAACATACTAAACTAAAATTATTGCACACAAAATGACATGGTGAATTATTTATATTATATAATGTTATTAAAAAGCATAACTAAAACTCTAAAATGATTATAATATATCAGAATAGAAATGCAAATACGCAAACACAAACAACATTTTTGTTTTCGCTAGTTTTAATAAAAAAGTTAGAAACAAAAATTAAATAAAAATATAATACCCATGTTTATTAAATAAAAATGATTTTTTTATTTCTTATTTTTATATATTGTCCCCTTTAATTTAAAATTTTCCTCTCTCTTCATTCTGGTTCATTCCAACATTCCAATCAATTAACTCTAATGTTCACTTCTTTTCCATTCATTTCTTCTCTTTTCTTTACTCACATATTCCCTCCTTTTCTCCCTCCTTTCCATCAAATAAGGGTAAGAGGAAATCTCTCCTAACTCATTTTTAAAGAAAAAACTTATATTATAAAATTTAATTTACAAAAAATTTCAATATTAATATTTTTTAACAGCACTTTTTGTATAATTAACCTTTACTATGTATCTAAGTTATACCTAAATTATAATATATTTGTAAAAGTAATGTTTTTCAGAACTCATTTTTATAAATTAAAATGATATAAAAGTTATTGAAATTTTGCATATTTAATTTAATTGATAAAAACATGAATAATGGTTAAATTTGACAAATTTACATTCTAAAAAAAATGATTGTTGAATCCTGACCCATATAAATTTTATGCATTAAAAATATAACATCCATGCAAAACATGGATGATAAATAACTAGTTTTAATTAAAAATAGAAACAAAACAAGCACTCAGTCACAAAAAAGCATATTTTCAACATTGAAAACCATTTTCTGAAAACAGAAAAAAAAACTAGAACATACCTTTAAGACAATTAAAAAAAAAAAAATTCACTTGCTCTTGACTAACAAGATACTTCACATATGCATGTCTTTCTAAAAAAATTATTTGATTCAAAACCATTTTTTTAAATGCATTTAAGGTAAACTTCTCTGTTTACGTGTACAACAACGGATGGTATACTTAACAAAAAGGTTAAACAGTCATTTCTTAAAAATATCTCACCCAAAAGAAAATAACTAGTGCCAAAATAACTAATGGTGCCTAAATACAAGTGATTATAACCGCGGAATAAAAAAATTTATGGACAAAGACAAACTTGTAATAAGACATGTTCAACAAGGTGATCTTATATTGAATGAACACATGCGTAGTTACTAGTATTTTTTTAGGTACAAGGCTACATACATCCTTTATAAGAGACAATCATGATTGAAATTGGTAAAACTAGAGATGGCAAAAAAATCCCAGCCCACAGATATATGTAGATAAAACCCTAAAAAATATATGTACAGATAGTATAAATAAGTATCTATCACTTGCGGGTACAAATTTTTTTCTACCCGCTTCTTAACAAACACAGGTACAAGTATTATAGTACCTGTATCCGTTAAGCTAAACTAAAATAATATATATATATATATATATATATATATATATAAGTTAAAAAAATAATATTTTTAAAAAATAAATCAAATTAAAATATTAATTATTAAAATTCATTCATATCAATCTTAATTTTTTATGAAATCTTACTTTTTTATGAAAACTCATAGTTAATAAAATTATTTATTATAAAAATACCGATAATATAAAATAAAGATTTTATTTATATTAAATATTTTCTTATAATATATTATATTAATCTACTTTTAGATCCAATTAATCTTATAGAAACTAGTATAATTTTATTTCTAGATTTTTCAAAAAATAAATTATTTATTTGATAAAACTTTTTTATAAAAAAGATTTAATTTAAAAAAAATAAATTAAAATACCCACAGGTACTCGTGGACATCCACGCGTAATAAAAATACTCGCGGGTATTTTTATAGCGAGTACCCGACAGATTTTTAACAAGCAACTGGTAACGTAATTTTTGTTATGGGATCTGGTAACAGGTAACCATTTTTGTTATGGGATCTGGTAACAGGTAACCACTACCGTGCTCGCCACATTGCCATTCCAAGGTAAAACTACTACGAGGAACATTTACTTAATAAAATGAACTAAACTTCAATCACACTACAACAAATTTAAAATGAAATGACAGACTGACTGGTAGAGTAAATACCCATATGTGAGCCATTGCATAGATGGTAATTGGAAACATAATCATGCCTACATGCCATCATTATATATGGATAAAAAAGTGCTTTCAACCAGACAAAAACACTTAAAATGCCATAGCCCCAACCAAATAACATAGTCACAATCCACTCTCAACTATACTGAGCTTTAAAACTATCTGCTCTGTCAAGTCTAGCTGTTCCGGTGCTTGATGACTCACCCATTGCATCAGGAGATGCTGCATTCTGGGGTGATTCCCTATTTAGTGAACTGGGTATACCTGAAATCTCCTGAAAATAATACCCATGGAAGGTTACATAGAAAGCATGAATCAATGGCAAAATCCCTTCCGTTACCATACAGAATCATCATATTACAAATAACAAAATAAGCCGTATTATTCTTGACGAGAAAATAACAAAACAACATTCTCATACCTTCATCAGATGAAACCTCAAATCGCATGGTCGTACCTTACATCCAATACAGGCCATAGTAAATTTTGAATAAAGAAACAACACATCCGCAGAAGTTTGCTTATCTTCTTCGGGCTGAAACCAAATTCACTTCTTTCACATAGATGATTTGGAGTGTATATACACAACTCCAGATACAATAACAGGACAGATTGAAAGCCAAATGAGAAGGAAACAAAATACTGTATTCTCAAAATCAATAAACGCAAATTTGAATTTTAGTTGCAGAAGTTGTTGCAATGTTCAAACAAGAGATATTGTATGAAATGTGAAATAAAACAAAGCCTTTTATTAATGGTTTGCTATTAATGAATGCTATTAAAAGTAATATTTTTAACATTTGTTTCTAAATTTTACACCATAAAACCACACCAACAATAGCCTTACCCATTGGGTGAAATTAGCCATATGAATTGCATGATGCCATTAGATTCACTTGAAAACTAAAATATAAGAAATATCATTCACCGTGAGATCCCTTTTAATAATTTCCTTCTAAGTTATCTGTTCCCCTCTACTCCTTTTTATAGCACTAGAAATTATGCAATCTATTCTCACATGTGCCTCCAATGGTTTTTGCCATTTTCCTCCTTGATTGTTTCACATCAATATTTCATTGTATAAAATTATTTCATATTGTTTCTGTTACTCCACTTTTTTCTCTTTTTCCTTTAAATTACAACATTTACAACCAATAAAGTATAGTAATGCCATAAAACCCCAATAAAATTCCAAAGAACCATCCATCAAAGGTCGGCGGTTAATGACTGGGAAGCTCACTATCAAGCCTTCATATACCTTTAAATACAACATTTACCGCCAAGAAAGTCTAGTAATGCTATAAAACACGAATGTGCCAAAAAAGATTGCTTTGCAAGTGAACAAAAAATCAATGCACACAATGAAATTCCAAAGAACCATCCATCAAAGATTGTCAGTTAATGGCTAGGTCTCTTTTTGTATAAAGCTATGACTTTGATAACAAGCAAAGAAAACAATGCACCTTGTCTGAAACTCCCCTTAGTAACTCACGGACTACTCTGAAACTGAGTGAGGGTGATTGATTATCATTCCTGTTTTTAATAGCTGCTTTTCTCATACGAAGGTATATGAAAGCTAGATAGTGAGCTTTCATATACCTTCATTATTAAAACAGGAGCATCCATCCAGCAAACAAGAATGAGAGTCAATCGCAGTCACTCAGTTTCAGAGTAGTCGTGAGTAACCACTGAGGGTAGTTTCAGACAAGGTGCATTGTTTTCTTTGCTTGTTATCAAAGTCGTAGCTTTATACAAAAAGAGAAGCATTGCAAGTCTCAATCACAAAAAATGGTGTCATCCTGTCTTTTTAAGAGGGAGCCCCACTTCAAAAAGTACTCAACCTAGGAAGAGAACATTCACCGGTGAGAATTGAAACCCTAATTTTAATATCAATCAAAACCCCCCAAAAATGATGCTGGTATAGATGCAAGCACTTAATAAAGATATTTAAAAAAATTAAGATGTTTCTGGAAGATGGGATTTATTCCAGCAAGGCAAAATATAAGAGGACTTGAGAATGGTACCTTGACACAAAAAGCCATTAACCTAATTGAACAAAGCAAATCCTCTTTGCATAATTATCCTTGATATGCTAGAAAAGGGACGAAAAATAGCCACTAGGGCAATAAATCGATAGAAGCGCTTAAACGTGTGTAAACAAGTGAAAATAAATAATAATAAACGAAGGTTGATGCTACCGACAAGTTGTTTTACAAGTTCAAAGATAAAAACTAACAGATTATTCAAAGAAGTTGAGGAAAATGGAAAAAGTGAACGAAAAGAATTGGGGATTTGATGAGAAGGAAAGGCAACTATTCTGAGAAAGGAAAGTGGAGAGTACCTCGAAATCCCGTTCCCGTTCCCGTTCCCGTTCCTTCATGGCTTATGTCAATAACACTAACTTCCCGATCCTTGCTCCTTCCCTCCCGCGATTTCGATTAAGACCCCCCTCTCTGAACTGGCTTTGTTCGGTATAATAAATAGAGAATTATAAATTACAACTAATCATTACCAACAACTGGCCTATTAGCTCAGTTGGTTAGAGCGTCGTGCTAATAACGCGAAGGTCGCAGGTTCGAGACCTGCATGGGCCAAGTTGTTTTAATTTTTGACAATTCAATTCATTTTTTTACTTAATTTTATTCAGCATTTTATATATATACCTCATTGCCAATCCTTTAGTTGTCTCAAATTGGCCGGTGATAAAATCCATCCGAATTAATTGTTTGATAAAAAAAATGTTATAGAATAAATGTAAATATAATCCAACCAATTTATAGAAACCAGTTACTCATCACTTTAACTCAATTATAACTATTTTGAAAGAATTTGCTATTAAATGTTTTAAAGACTGGATACAAAATTTAAAGAATTTTTTAATTAAATTAAAATGTACAAAATTACACTAACATATTAGTTTTTAATAATAATTTATCCCTTTTAATTCTTTAACAGTATCCTGAGAAATCTTATTAACAAGACCCTATTTTGAATTATAAGTTTACAATCATTTTTATTTTTTACTGTATATGTTATCAATTTATATTATTCAACTTGCATCTTATTAATTTGACTGACTTAACTAATTTGATAATTGTTCCGAATCTTATTTCACCAATTTTTCCATTTCACGTCATTAAAATCTATATGGAAATATATTTCTTAAATATAGTTGTTTTGGCCAATATAAAGAAAGAACAAGTTCCTGTCAATAAAAATCTTGTGTGGCAGTACCCAAAAACAGTAAAGCAGTCATTTTAAGTTAGGCCAACATCTAGCAAGAACAATTCACGAGCTAAAACAAAAGTAACATAAATCATGTCTCCTTAGACAGGGTATTCTTTGCAGCCTCAGCGGCCGTTTTCTCTGTTTCAATCTCAGATACAATGGCATCGATTTTAGCTTCAGTGAGTACAGCCAACACCTTGCAAGAACAATGCTCATGTAACACAACAGAAAATCATGTCTCCTTAGGAGGGGCTTTCTTAGCAGCCTCAGCTGCAGCTTTCTCTGCTTCGATCTCAGCAACAATGGCATCAATTTCAGCTTCCTCCAGTTGATGCAGACCACGCTCCTTTGTCATCACAGCAACTTCTATGTTCTTGCCTCCACTCTCAACAACCTAATCATATATGATGACAAATTAATGTCAAAAGCGAATTATATTAAATAAATCCACTTCCAAAAGCATAACAAGCAATTAGCAAACAGTACTATTGTAATTATGCAACAGGAACAGACCGAACTACTTGATCTAATTCACTGTATGATTGAACAAGCCAATTTACAACCATATAATTTATCAGGTTTCATTACTCGTTACTTTGTCTGACAATATTTGAGGAATTTGACACAGTATTAGTGTGGATATCATTATGTAGCCAAAATGTATACTTTTAAGATGCAAAAGACAAACCACGTACATAAAAGCTTTGAATGCAAACAAGTCATGTACATGAACTTCAAGTCTAGAATAATAAAATTTTCTTCAAATCGACAAGACCAGTTTGCAAGACTGCAAATGTCAGTCTTCAATGGGATAGTATTCCCCTCTCCCATGTATCTATATTCTATAACACAACCTAAAAGAAGAACCTATTAAGAGTTCTTCTGGGCTCTTGGCCTGGAGCATAGAAAATTAACAACAACATGGAACTTCCATGCAAAATTAATTTGACATTTAGGAACTAAGTTAAGTGATCAATTAAGCAAATATACGGTTAACCCATTAATCAATCTTACAACACTGTTAACCATTTGTTTAGTTTGTTGTTCCTAAACAAGAAATATTTTACCAAAATTTCCTAAGTTATAATTCTGACAACAAATACGTAGAATTAATCTCCAAAACAAATAGCTTCACTTGCAATTTTGAAGTTGCAGACAAACTAGGGGCATTTTGGATAAACTTTTCCATAAACATTTATAAAAGAAAAAATATGAAAAAATGAAAGAAACTTTACCAAAAGCTAAAATTAGTTTATGCATACCGATAAAAAAATTAAAAAAATAGTTTGTGCATAAGCTAATTGTAGAAATTCTTGCATATTGCCTTCACTTATTTTTAGCTTATGGAAAAATTGTTTCATTTTCCCTTCTCATTTTCTTCTTGTGTATAAGTGCTCTTATGGAGTTTATACAAACCAGTCTTAGATCATTCATGAATAATCTAATCATTTTAGTTATTTGTAAAGATGACATTTGCTTGCACCCACACAAAAGAAATTTACAGAAGAGAAAAGGAAAATTACATCTTAAGTAACCACCATATCCTCATTCCCTCCACCTGTCTGCCCTAACTCACATCTTTTGCTTTTCTATTAAATTTTCCAAATGAAGAGATTTTCAACCAAGTGAGCCACAAATACCACATATTACATAGTCTTCTTATTTTTCATATATTCATTTTGGTTTAGAGTACAGACCTACATACTATTGCACAAAAGATCACAAAGCCTTCAAAGTCTACAAAAGCAATCTGAAAGCTGGGAACTATTACATATCTGAAAAGTTATCATGACATTCTACACAACAGTTTAATTAATTTAAATGATTATCGGTTAAAATTGAGGTTTATGATATGTTTATTTGCACAATGTATAGAATAATGTACTAGATAATTCACAACCATATATCAATGAACAAGGACTTGATAGCTAGCAGTATCATAAAATGTAATTAAAAATTTAGGCATGAATGGGTTGCATGCTAAAAGATGGGTATATGTCTACAGCAGTTAAATCAGTGCATAATATGTGTTTCAATACTATAAAAAAAAAAAAAAAATTGTCTTTTAATCTTGCAGAAAGATAAATATTCCAAAAGAATAGTGTTACAAGCAACTTTTATGTCAATATTAACTATTATTGTTTATTAGCAAGAAACTGCGTGTCTAAATTGAGAACTAAAAAGGGACAAGATCTAAAATGAAAGAACCCGGACACTTTAGTTCAATCTAAGCCTAAGCTAGAGGAAATAGTTACTTCAGCTCAACTGCCCAGCATATAAATAGTATAAGCATAGAAATGCATGGTAATTTATCAAAGGTTTCTGCAAAGGTTTTTTTTTTCTCCCAATGCAAAAACTTCGCAATCATGAGGAACTCAAGACACTTAAGTAGTATACCGTAGAACATTAGAACAAGACAGAACATAGCATATGGATTTTGTTATGTGCTTGGCGCATTTTAACAATCAAACAGAAATGAGGCTGCCTAAAAGACTGGTAAGTTTTGGTTCGACTTAAAATGTTTAACCAAAGATAGCTTATTATGAGGGTACACTGTTCCATTCCATGTTATCACCACATCAAACCCTAAACCTTAACACTCCTTTCAAGTTACTAAGAACAGTAAAAGACAGACACATGCAAGAGGCAAGGGAATATTAAAAGACAGGATACAGCCACAATCACAGAAACAAGAAATGGAACTGACTTCAAGCAAAGCACGAATGGCCAATTTGACAGTCTCTTGGCCAGAGGTTTCCTTATAGTTCTTCTCCAAAAACTCCCTAATGGAATTGGAGTTTCTGCCGGTGGCATTGGCTTTCCAGGCGGAAAACGTGCCAGAGGGATCGGTCTGGTAGAGCGAGGGGGCACCAGTGTAGGGGTCAAAGCCAACAATGAGGGTAGAGAGGCCAAAGGGGCGCACGCCACCACTCTGCGTGTACTTCTGCTGAAGCCCTGCGATGTAACGAGTGATGTACTCAACGGTAACGGGATCCTCCACGGTGAGCCTGTGGCTCTGGCACTCCACACGTGCCCTGTTTATAAGCACACGTGCGTCGGCCTTGAGTCCCGCGCAAGCCAGCGCAATGTGATCGTCCAGATTCACGATCTTCCTCACCGTCCTGCACAATAAGGTTTAGGGCTTAGGGTTTAGGGTCCGAAACGACAGCGTTTGGATGCGAGTGGGGAATTGCGATCTGAAATTGAAGAAGAGAGGGGAGAGGGAACCTGGAATCTTGGAGTTTGGCGGTGGATTTCTTCTCGACCCCGAGGACGACGTTGTCGGTGCCGCGGACGCCGACGGCGGCGTTGCCCTTGCGGACGGCTTCGAGGGCGTACTCGACCTGGAAGAGATGGCCGTCGGGGGAGAACACGGTGATTGCTCGATCGTACCTAGCCATTCTGCTTCTTCTACTTCTCACTCGCGATTCCAAACTCTAAAACTCTAGTTTCGCTTCTGTGAAGAGTAAAGACGAAGAAAACTAGTGTTGCTTGGTTTTTTACTTGCAGGACGAAGCTGCTTAGGGAACAAGTAGACCAACATATTCAGCTGGGCTTGGGCCTTAGGGATGCTGATACACCACCAACTCTGCCCTTTTTCTTTTTGCGCCCCATTTTTCTTTCTCAACTTGCATTAATTCAAAATAACTTTTACCCTTATCTCAAAGTTTATGTGGTCTTTTTTTGGTGTCGGTTGGTTTTCTTGTTGTTGAGAGTAGGGAAGTTTGCCAGCGGGTTTGGTTAAATTTCAAGAAGAGAATTTGGTTGGCAAGAAATTGTTCTAAAACAATAAAAAAAAATAAAAAAAGAATTATACGCTAAAATTAACGTATAATATTGTATAAAAAAAATTAAAGAGCACATTTAATATTCATCAGATTAGTCAAATTCACTTTTATCCCAAAATATCAAAATGTTTAGCATACACCAAATAAGCAATATTGATTAACATAATTACTTAAATATTAAACTAAATAAAGTCATAAATCAATTTAAAAGACCATTTGGTGTGCAAGATACGACATGATAGGATATGATAGAAGAGGATGGGATAAGAGCAAGATAAACTCTTATCGTATCCTATCCTATGTTTGATGTATATCAAGATAGGAAGATATATATGATTAGTTTATCCTATCTTACATTTGAGATGGATGGACTATGGTAGAATAAGATTTAAAGAATATTAAAATAAAAAAATTATGCTCATTACAAATTTACATATTATGGTTAATTTAATTTAATTTCTTTTTTTACTTTATAATAAGTACAAATAATAAAAAATTTATTTTTTATTAAAAAATATTCAAATTTAATTTACAAAAAAAAATTGGTAGCAAGTTCGAATTAAGCTATATGTTTACCAAAGTCGAAGAAGATGGTAACCACAATTGTCTCAAAACCTACATTCCTTTCAACGTTAAATAAGCCCTTTCTTTGGTGCACCATTCCATTACCCTCACTCCTCGCACAGTCCCCACTTCGTTTTCTCAAAATCTCCAAGGCCCTCTCTAAAGGAGTTGCCACTATGGAACCCTTCATGTCGCGGTGCGACCTTGATGAGCCCTAAAAGGGTGCGAATATCTTGGTGGAGGCTTTGGAGTGGCAGGGGCATGACGGACATGTTCGCATACCCCGACGACTTGTCGATGGAGAAATAAAAACAAGAGAAAGGGGAAAAACATGAGAAAATAAAACGACCAGAGAGTCAACAATGAGAGAGAAAGAGGGAAGAGAGAGTGGAGGAGATTCATAAAAAATTAAGAGGTGTGGCGATGACGTGCATGGAAGGATCAATGTAGGGAGGGTCGAACTCGAGAGAGGAGATGGGAAGGCAAATGAGAAAGTAAAAAATAATTCAATCCTTTCACTTTCTAATCGAGTCTCTAGGATAAAAGTTACACTAGATGGTAGAATGTGATAAACTAACAAGATACACTTATCCTATGATATTGGTTTTAACAAAACACTTGATATAAGATAGGATAGGAAAAAGTTATGTTATCATGTTCCTTATGTGGTCTACCAAGCAAAAATAGTCCAACAAACATCAAATTAATAAGTAACAACTAAAAAATAAATAAAACACTCAATTTATAAGTAACAATTAAAAACAATTTAGTTAGTTGGTTTAAGTCAGTTTTGATTTTAAAAATCCAAATTCATGAAATGAACCAATTAAGATTTGTTTGTTATTGGTTTGGTGTGAGTTGAATTTTAATTGATTTGCTTTAAATTATTGAGTTCATTGGATCAATTCGAATCAATGGACACCCTTAGTAAAAATGCTTCACGATGCTATATTGTAGATTTCTCTTTGCAAAGGAAACACGTGAGTTATTTAATCAATAAAGTTTTTTTATGAGTTTGTTTATTCAAAAACTTTTTTTTTCTATATTATGAATCATAAATCTACAACACATTAATTTTTTCTCCCTTGCGGATCATGAAATCTACCACAATGGGTAACATAGTTGTGGATTTGATAATCAATAACATTTTGATTTAATAATACATAATATATCACTTATGTATTATTTGATTCACATTGTATTAAATGATCCACACCACACAACTCTTATAAGCCTAAAAATTACATTACAACGTATTTTCTGGATTTAAAATTATGAGAGAAAATAGTTATGCACAAACAGTTTAAAGTGTTTTTACATTGTTGTTTTACTTCATGTATAGTAAATTTACTGCTTAAAAGTAATATCAATCATGATTTCTAATTGGTTGAATATAAAAAAAACTTTTTATACTGTTTTTGAATAAAAATTAAATTCAAATTATAGTTCTATTTCCAATTTTGCTTTTCATTTGTATTATATCAGAGGGCATTGTCACTAGAGGATCAACTACTTATGTTCAAAGAATACATAAGAACACTGAAGGCGGCAGTAGGGGAAGAAAGGACAACTCTTATTCTAGGAAAAGGCTTGTTTCTTGTCAGCATGGGAAGCAACGATATTTCAGTAACATATTTTCTGACACCAGTCCGGAAGAATGAGTATGATATCGAAGAGTACACAAACATGTTGGTCAATATGTCTTCCAATTTTCTACAGGTATGGTTCTGATGTGAACATGGCAAAGCTATGAACAATACATGAATTCAAGAAAGCAACATATTTCAAATCCTTTTTTGTTAACCAAATGTTCTTTTAAGATAAAAATGAAATTGGTTAACCTTATGTTGCATACTTGTTATCAAATCATTGTTTAAAAGGGATACCATCTTACCTGTTTTTTTCCCCTTGGGTAGACGTTAGCATTAACATCTATTTTTATTAGAAAAATTCAAATTTTGATGCAAATGTGTTGAATCTAATGGAAGGAGCTTTATCAAGAGGGAGCAAGAAGGATTGGAATAATTGGCTTATCACCAGTGGGATGCGTGCCTAAGCAAAGAACAGTAAGTGGAGGCAGAGAAAGGAAGTGTGTAGAATATGTAAACCAGGCAGCCATGGTCTATAACTCTAAGTTTTCTTCTTCAATTGTGGCTCTCAACAAAAGCCTTCCTGATGCTAGGGTTGTTTACTTTGAAAACTATAATGAATTAAGTGAACTCATTCAACGGTACAATCAGTCTGGTAAATTTCCCCATATACTTGAAGTTGTTTTAACAAAGACAAATTTCATGGTATGCAGAATGTAGCAGGTTCTAGTATTTTTATTATGAATTCAATAATTAGTATATATCGTCAAATTAACATTCAATTACAATTTTTTATTTGTGGATTCATGGTGTAAAATTATTTTACACTATGAGTGTATATTAATTAAACTTTTTTATTATTATGAAAATATTTTTCTGGGGAGGAAAAAAAATTAGCAACCAAAACTCTACATGAAAATTGTGATTCACAAACTGAGCCATTGTTCGTGGAACAGGATTTGCAGTGGCGGATAATGCATGCTGTGGAATTCCAAATGTGGAATTTGGCATTCGCTGTAATTTGTTCTCCTTGCAAGTCTGTGATGATGCCTCTAAATATGTGTTCTGGGACGGTTATCACCCCACGGAGAGAACTTACAATATACTTGTTTCAGAGGCCATAAAAAGGCACATTGATAAGTTCTTTTGAAATACTTTTTCTTTGTACCTGAATAATTTACCCTCTGGTGAATTTCATACTGAGAAGGGAATGTAAAATAATATATTGGATCATTCTATGGTAACAGATTTTGTTTATGTTATGCTCAATAATGTACTCAGAACATACCCACTAATGATACTTGCAAGATGTTCAGGTTTCAATTAATAAATGTGGTAAGTCCTTGGGTAAAGGATATTTAGATGCACTAAGGATAAAAATAGTCAAATTTTCAAAACAATAACTTACCTTCACGAAAACTATCAGAGAGTTTTCCCTTCAGTTAATAATTTCTGGAGAAAATTACACATTTTTTTTGTGGTTTGTTCTTACTACACCTATCACCCCTTCATTTTTTAACCTCTTACAAACATCCCTTCACTTTCATTACATGGATGGAGCCCTTCTTAGGCAAAAAAATAATATTACAACAACCCTCCTTAGAAGCCTTAAAGTAATTTCTAAAAAATGAACGGGTGATAGCTATAATAAACACAAACCTCATGGGACATGTGTGTAATTTACACTATTTTCTATCATACATAGAAATCTGTTAAAAATTAAAAAACTACAAAGTCAAAGGGAGAAAATGGAAAAAGAAAAGTAATACTATATAAAAAGTTGGATCTGCCCTTACTCATTTACATTTTACACGTCCCAAATAACATGCGATTGCTAAATGCCATGAAAATCATACATTGATAAAACCACTTAGTTCAAGTACTCACTTTTTCAATAGCTTTGACAGTGAAGTGGTAAAGTTAGGACTTCAGACATTTTAAAATCCAAGCAAGCATGTTTATAAAATGGCAGTTTGCCTTCCGGGTTTATTTCTTACAAAAGAAGATTAACAAGTTCCTAGTTAGGTTTTCAATATCTCTGGGGCGTCCTTTCCCTATGGTGTACCTATTTTAACTCTTTTCTTTTTTTTTTTTGGGATAGGCACCTATTTTAACTCTTTAAATAACCCTTTACTATGAAAAGTCTTGTGAAAGGCAATTATTTTAACTTTAAAATTTAAACACATTGATGATGATAGTAGAGAGAAGAAGATTCAGAGGATGAACAACATTGTAATTTCAACGACGTACTGCTTATTTGCAAAATGTATCTAATATATGAGGGAGAAAGAGTATTTAAGTGTACAAATGGCTGGAATGCTAAAGAAGAAGAAAATCATTAATTCAACTAGAATGTGAGACCAATAACAAATTGTACTAGTAGAGAAAGTTATGCTAATTGCGTACTTCATAGCTCATAGTTCAGCATCAACTTTTATGTATCATAAACAAATAGGTAAAAAGATTGGGTAATACAAATAGGTATATCATTCAAGTTCTTTCTTGTACAAAATGCAGTCATCTTCGTATATAATTTGGCCTTCTCTGTATAGTTGTAGAAACAAAGGGTAACAAGTTTCAGCCTTTTTCTGTACAAATGAGTTAATTCAGGAAAATTGGTTTACATTTCTGGAATTCGTATGTTAAGCCATGTTTCTTGACGTTATATTTGGTAAACTTCTATACATTTCTAGGATGTCTAAGGGACTAAGACAACTCTTTATTAGCTTCATTACATGTCAGGATGTCCTTCTTGTGAGTGAAAGAATGGTAGATTCCATCAGTTTGAAGTCAATTGGCTTTGTTAAATAAGCATCCATGCCCACCTCTAGGCACTTGGCTTCATCGCATGACATTGCATGAGCTGTAAGAGCAACAATTGGAATGTGCAAGCCAGTTCCCACTTCAGATTTCCGGATTGCTTTTGTTGCCTCATAGCCATCCATCTTTGGCATCTGTTTTATTTTGCAAAAGCAGAAGGAATTGAAACATCAAACGTAAAATACATTATGATATTGACTTCTTGTAGACAATAACTATTTAGCATCTATTCTTTGTTCAGAAAAAGTGGTAGAATGGGATACACTCCCAATACTACAGGGTAAGGCACCATTGGCATGCAGGGGCTGCCAGCATTTACATGCCTAAAGTGCAAGCAGTTTTACCCTGATACTTAACTAGCTCCTGTGTGGTAGGGGGTTCTATTATTTACAACTGCTTCTGGTGAATTCCTTTTATAATGGTAATTTCTTATGGTTTTGGTCCTAAGTCTATATTATTTAAATTGAAATATTATTGATATTAATATGTTTTTCTCCTAGTTCATACCTGACAATCCATTAGGATCAAATCATATGGGGAGCAATTGAGAATCTCAGTTTGAGATGATCTTGTGTTTCTTTCCTTTAGGAGAGACTCCCTTCTACAATCTTCAACACCAGGCATGCCATTTAGAGCATCCACTGCCTGTTGTCCATCACCTACAGCTACAACAATGGCTCCCATTTTTTCAAGCATTATGGTTGCGACCCTTTGAATTACTGGTGTATCTTCTGCAAGAAGTATTCTCAGACCTTCAAGAGATTGCTTTCCACTGACTGCTCTACTTGAGCTACTGGCCCTTTGTGTTTCTCCATATTCAGAATCTTCACCTTTAGAATCTTTCACAAAGGAACTCTGTTTAGTGGATGATGATGTTGGTGAAGTGTTTGCAGTGACATCGTTAGAGTTGAGGCTGCTCTGACATAATTCTTCCTTCTTAGGATTGTTATCTTCCACATAATCATTTGTTAATCCAACTAAGTTATTTATCTTTTGTTGTGGTGATGGATCGGATCTCACTACCTTGTCTCTTTGTTTTTCTCCACTGTCACTAACATGATTAGAACCTCCTGTTTCAGATATGTCAGAACCATCTGAGCTTGCAACATCACATTGAGTATAATCTATCTCAAGACTCTCGTGCAGATCACCCTCTTTCACTGTAGCTCTTGGAGTAATCATATTTTTCTTTTGTAGCTCATCACTTCTTTCCTTTATGATGGCTTCCAGAATATGAATCATTTTTGTTTTGTAAAGGGGTTTGTTCACTGTCATTGTATGTCCTTTCTTGCAAAGCTCCATCTTTATGGTATTGGAGGAATCATGGTTTAGTATCCACACGAATTTTGCTCTCCCAAAGTATCTGTGAAGGAAATTGAGCTGTTCCTTCCATATATCTGTGCTCAAGTCAAGTAGCCCAATGTCAACAGCAATGACAAAAACTGGGTTCCTCAATTCCTGTATGTTCAGTAGTTTTGACTTTAAATTGTCGTGAATTGAATAATTCGAATCAAAGCCATTGTTATGAGCTGAACTTCTTGCATGAAAGAGTACCCTAAGAGTTTGTGTTAATCCATTCCATTCTGATGCCTCCATAGTGATCACCCCATTTTTGTGTAACCACTTGGATGTAATTGATCTACCCATGTTACCATGTAGTGCATGTAGTACCTGCATTGACACATCATATTACAAGACCTGCTTATAATCTTTTCAGTTACTTAGTGCCAAGGTGTTCTACTCACCACTAAGCCTTTGTTAGCAAAATCTACTTGGCAGTGTTGTTCTGTGACAGCCACAGGTGCACTGAGACGTAAGTACAATCGCATCAGTGTTCCTGGACCCTCCTTTTTGACAACCTTGATTTCTCCACCCATCTTATTAACCTGCCACCACAGTAATAAAGAGATAAATGAAAATACATACAACTCAAAAGACTTGTGTCATTTTAGAATAGAAAAGGAAGATGCAAGTGAATTCATACACACACACGTACATAAGTATCACCTACTTTCTAATTCATTTTAAGAACTCATTTGAAAGAGCTTATTTAATAAGAGTTACGTAAAAATATAAACTCTTAAACTCAATAAGCTATTTGTATTTAGATATACAAATTTAAAAGCACTTAAATGAAAATAAAGAGTTTGAATATATAGATAGAGAGAGAAAGAGGGGGGAGAGAGAGAGATAAAGAGAGAGAGAGGGAGAGATAGAGACAGAGAAAGAGAGAGAGAGAGAGAGGGAGATAGAGAGAGAGGAAAAGGGAGAGGGATAGAGAGACAGAGCAAGATAGAGAGAGGGTGAGAGTGAGCGAGATGGAAAGAGAGACTCAGTAACAAGTTTTAATCATGAAAGAAATAAAAAAATGTGAGAGGTAAAAGTGGAACAAAGTGTGAATTTTCAATGAAGTCTAAAATAGTTTTTTTCAAAAAGTTACTTTAAATAATATATTCAAATACGTTTAAAATAGTTTCCAGACCTTATATAAGAGCTTTTATAAATTTATAGAAATACTTATAAATACTTATACGGTAAGATAAGTTTAAATAAATTATAAATAAGCTCTTTCAAATGGAGCTAAGTCTAGAACATGCAATAAACATAAGTTTCGGCTATGTGTGTGATGAAATTACATGTTTGTTCTGGAATAGGTTGGCATCTTTTGACTTCCAGCAAGAACATGCATTATGATTGGTAATTTCTCTTGATTTAAAAATGAACTTGATTGAGAAAGGGTCTTACTCACCAAGGTTCGGACAATGCAAAGACCAAGACCGGTGCCTCCATGCCTGAAATAAGTAAAGGTTTCAGAACTCCTTGAACTTCAGCACATGAAATTCAAAAGGTTTTTTAAATTGCTGTTGGATATAGGTTCAAATTAATTTGAAAGTTTAATAACAATCTTGTTGACTCGGGCAATAAGGTCATGCTAACTTGCTAGCAAAAGAATAATATCTAGCAGATTTATATCATGTCTTTGTCAAAAATTGAAGCCACTTACAGTCTAGTAGTTGATGGATCAGCTTGCTCAAAGCTTTCAAACACAGATTCCCATTTACTTGGGTCAATACCTATGAAGGGATGCATACGAATATGAGATAGCCATGAACTGATGAACATGCCAAAAAGCATGGGAAACGAAGCAACAGTTTGAAAACTGATTTTTCTTTTGCCACAGAAGGGATGATTTTTCAATGCAGTTCAAGTTTTTGATTCATACCACAGCCTGTGTCGTCAACTTCAAACCAAAGTATCATTTTGTTATCTCTATTAGAAATCCTCTTTGCAGGGTTGTCATGTTGCTTTGCTCTGGTCTTCTGTGAACACCACGATTTCTTTTGCTCTAGAAGAAAATTTGTATTATCACTGCAAGAATTTGGATTTTCACACCATCCTCTCAGAATAATGTGACCTGCTGTAAACCATTTGAAAAAGTTCAGTCTTCTAAGTTTTCAGTCTTCATTTATCGATAGTAATTGAATCATTTGTTAAAATCTTTGAGATTCTTGAAAACATGTTAATGACTGGTGATTCAAACACAAGTTTCCTCCTCAAGAACAATGTACATAAAACTAGGTGGAGTAAAAATATATTTAAGTTACAATTTAGACAAATATTTTTATTAAAAATGTTTTCAGAAAACAACAAAAAATAAAAAACAAAAAACAGAAAATGTATTTGAAAACAGGAAAATACATAAATATAAAAATTTAATAACAACATTGTAATTATATAAAAAAGTAATATATAAATGTATTTTAAAATATATATGTAAATAATTTATAATATTTTTACTAAAATTGATTAAATTTAACAATATTATTTTTTTAAAATAGAAATATCAAGTAAAAACAAACATATTTTTTAAACGTTGAAAATTTAAAAATGAAAATAGAAAAGGAAAATAGAAAATAAAAACATAAAAAAAGTCACATAGTTTTTTTCCTGTGTAAGATAGAATTAATTTGAGCAATCATAGATGAATTCATTTTATTGAATAAAATGACATCATATTTTTTAAATTAATTCAACGAACATAACTTTCAATATTTTGTTAAAAATGAACTTAAATAGGTGTCATCACAACCGTCCCCCCAAAAAGTACACAATACGTGCCTGAAAAAAAGCGTTTTATAGACAAACTTTTATTATTTGAGACAACTAATATTATGGTGATGGGTGAACATGGAAGTCATACAATAATGAATAGTAGAATTTTTGCAAAAGCATGCATAGTTCACATAATAATAATACTTTCTCTTGACCATAGTAGTTTTCTTTTCTACCACCTCTAATGTAGTGAAAGTATTACATAGAGAAAAGGTTTGACTTACATAGAGTAAACTTAATTGAGTTGTTGATCAAATTTGCAAAAATTTGAACTACCCTAGCGGAATCACCCCGAACAAGCTTTGGCATATCATCTGCAGCAAATTAACTAGATGCATTAGAAAATACATACTTCTTGTATTGATTTCTTTTCACCTGCTTTTGACTGAAATCAAAATCTCTTATGCAGGTAAAATAAGATTCATACCAGACAGGTCTAAAACAGTCTCTACATTGTGGTTAATGCACTGCACAGAAAACATATCTACCAGCCCTTCAAGTTCCCTCCCCAAGTCAAACTCTGCATCTTCTAGGACCAGTTTTCCAGATTCCACCTATATTTTGTAAAATATTAGAAGCCTTTTTGGGAATGAATTCAGTTATGTAGCAATGGAAAGTGAACTTAGCATTGCAATTTATTAAGTAATTGCTGTGAGAGATTAAAAGCTCTTGGACAAAAGGCTTAGCTTATAGCTCACCTTGCTAAGATCCAAGATGTTATTAAGTAGACGAAGCAGTGCAGTTGAACATTTTCTTATTTGAGTAACGGTTGCACATTGCTCATTTGTGAGATGGTCATCCGATATAAGAATGTCAAGTAACCCGATTACTGCTGCCATTGGTGTTCTCAATTCATGACTGTGAAGCACACAACAAAAAGCTATGTAAGCACGTTTGTGAACACACAAGGGCAGGAACTTCTTATACATGTTAACCAAATATCACAGATTGGTAATCCAGGTCTTAGGAACGTTACTAATTCTCCTTAAAGGAAGTGAACACATATGTGAATTTAGAATATCTTGAATACAGGGTTATTTATGTTATATGGTTTATTGAGACCAATGAACATACTGTCAAACAACAATGAGGTTTGGGAATACATAAAAGATGTTTAATGTAGCTGTCTCTTTCTCCTTCAAACCCCATCAATTGAGACATATTTTATTAGATGATTTGAATTATAAATCGTATAAAGGATGTGATATGTATGTGTTTAATAAAAACAAGATGGACACTTTAGACTGGAGATCAGCTTAACATATTTTCTTTAAATTCACATTGAATTGAAAAACCAACCTCATATTTTCTTTAAATTCACACTGAACTTGAAAAACCAACCTCATATTTGCAAGAAATTGACTTTTATAGTTGCTTGATGCCTCTGCCTTCCTTCTTGCTTCCAGTTGACTGATCAGTTCTGCTCTTAGTTTCATTTCCTTTGATACCCCGTTTGTCAATATCAAAATGCAAACACATCCAATGACAATAATACACAATGAAGCAGATATGAGAATAACCAAAGTTTTGAAGGCTCTTTCATCTGCCTGCCCCATGATATGCTTTCTAGGTATGATGATTACACCCACCTGCACAAAGTTTAATCTAGTAACTAGTAAACAACCAAAAGGTATAAATTATAATAGGGAAGTTGTTGGTGTCAAAACAGAAAAAAGTAAATACCAGCAGAAAATTTTCAGAGAATTTATGTTTAGCAGAAATTGTACTACTTGATCATCTATAGATCATTGTAAGATTTTAAAAGAAAATATTTACACATAAGACAAAATGAAAGGAACGGTTTAGTGTCTTTAAAAATGTACCAGAGGAAGTCTCTTCAAATTCAGGAAGAATGAGTCGATGTAATATTGTTGGCTGCCTAGCCAGACATTCTCTACATGAAGCTCATGACTTTGGGGGAAATTTTTTGCATAATTTTTCTGTAGCCACAGAGCTCCCTCTCTTATTACTTCATTTTCACAGTCAACAGCCATCTTAAGCTTCGGAGGCTTGGTAGAATTTGACAATAGAGGTGCATTTGTGGAAGTTGCAAGTAAGTAACCGTCTTGGGAGGTCAAATACATGTGACCACTGTGCTTCTCAACTAGCTCTTTCATGAGCTGCCCCACACTATAAAGTGCAGTTGTGACACCCACAACTGCCATAATGCTTTTATTAGAAGAGTCCCAAACTGGCAATGCTGCAGAAAGCAATGGTGAATCTGTAAACTTGCTTACAGCAACGTGCCACGAAGCTACACCATCAGGTACTTGGGAGAGGCCAGCTATGTTGATAGAGTTCTCTGGTGCAATTGGCATTACTTTTCCAATCTTCTCACCGCTGACAGGATCAAGTGGTTCGCGATACCAAATTGCAGGCTTTTTACCATGAATGTCTGTATCATTCCAAGTTTCATTTGTTGAAAGTGAATTGATATCTTTGTAGCCACTGGCAGCCATGGAATAATTTGTAAGATCAGAGTAAATGTAAAAAGTATTGTTGTCCTTCAGGTCCCTATGGAATGCTTGAACAAATCCATTCTTGTATTTGACAGTTATTGAATTGAGAGCCTTTTTACTAGCAAACAGTGCCCATGTTACAGCCCTCATCGCGTTATACATCTGATCAGAGTTGGAACAAGTACTCAAATTTCAAAGTGCAAATGGAATCAAACATAAGAATAGCATAGCAAGAGTTTAAATAATGAAAAAGTTAACATTCAACTCAACCTCAACTTGGTCTGCTTGAGTGGCAAGGTTGGCGTGCCTTCTGATCACATACTGAGACAGCTTAACCTGAGCAGTTGTAATTTCAGCAGTAGAATTCAAAATGTTCCACATCCTCAAGATGGGGCGTTGCAGAAGTTCATAACGCAGATCATATGCCAAGCTATTAAGAGATTTTGTTGTATAAATCTTTGTGAAATGCCATGTCAGGAAAGTGAGCAGACCAATCAAGATGGCTAGCATGGCCTGCATAAAGCAATATAATAGCTTGCTTAGGCCAACAAATATAGCTAATTTGATCATATTCAAATAAAAAGGGTCTAATCCATCTATCACAATCTCTCTCTCTCTGCTCATCAACCATGTTGCAACTGCAGATAACACTCAATTAGAGACCAAAATTCCAATCATGTAGGGAAAGATTATCTGACCATGATTGCTAGACGAACCACAAAGACACTGTAGTAGGATGAGAGACATTGAGTGCTGGCATACTGAAATTCTTCCTTTTCCACATCCCTGTGGAAAATTCTTCTGCCAGTTGGAGTGCTGCTTTTCTTCCAACAAGTGGCAAAACTCTGTAATCTATCAAAAACGTGTCTGCAATTGGTACCCATTGATTACCTTGAACCTGGTGACCATACAGAACTTTCACAAGAACTTCGGTCTTTCTTCTATTACATATAATTCACTGTTATGTTACTACTTGAAGCAGTTATGAGCATATAAATTAACAACTCAACTTTGTTTGTGTGTTAGAGAGGGGAATAGCTTTTCACGAATTATCATTGGATAAATCTCCCCTATTAAAATCCTAAACCCCCCTAGGCTAAGATTGCGTACATCTATCCTTCCTAGACTCTACTTAGGTGGAAGACATGTCACCCTTTTAATACATGTTTAATATATTTGTGTGGTTGGCACTTGGCAGAGATAAGCTTTTAAAACATTTTTGGATCCAAACCTTTTAATATTTTTTTTTTTTCACCATAGTTCCTCCTATCGAACAAGCATGTAATTAATTTCTAAATTAAAGTTTTTTTTATGTATTATGAACCAATAAGAAATGAGAAAAACACTAATAAACCATCAGCTCGTAAAAAGTTTGAGTTTAATTAGTTTGCATTCTGAGTCTGACATTCAATCGTAATCCTTCATTTATGATAAGTTTATTAATTTTATCAGTTAATTTTTTAAAAGTCATATAAACAAAGAAGTGTGATTGAACGTTAGTGTAAAACTCTTTTACATTACGTAAACTCAAAAGAGTTTTCCATTGACATTCAATCTAATTACAACTATTTATTTATAGTAAGCTCCTTGACTTTATAAACTAACACTTTAAAAGTCATGGAAATAAAAAATTGTGATTAAATAAAATTATTTTACATTGATAGTGTATAATATGAAACCATGTTATGTGAAACTTTCACACATGTATATGTCAAGATCGATTCACACTAAGTGTCAACCATTCTCATATTTTTATGAATAATTTATCATTTTAATTTTAATATATAATACAATATTTAAAAATGTATAATATATACTAAATGAGTAGTTAAACCTATTATTAATAAGACCCTCACCAATAATATTTTTTGTTTAATTAAATTTTTAGTCCCTAAAATTTGACTAAATTTCATTTTTAGTACTTGAAAATGAAAATAATTTTTTTCATCCCTAAATTTAGTAAAAGTTAGTCATGTTTGGTCTCTAAAAACAATGTAAACTTAAAATTTTAGGGACAAAAAGAAATTATTTTTAATTTTTAGGATCAAAAGGAAAATTTAGTCAAACTTTAAGATTAAACATTTAGTGCTTGTTTGACAACAATTTTATAAAATAGTTTTTAAAAACTAAAAAATTTGTTTGATTATTTTTTTAAAACAGTTTTCGAAATCAGTTCTGTTTTTTTAGTTTTAAAAACTAAGACCCCGTTCGAGGTGGTTTTTGGTTTCTAGTTTTAAAATTTCTAAAAACAAAAACTAGTTTTAGTTTTAAGTTTTCAAAATTTTAAAAACAACATTATTTTAAAAACATTGATTTCAAATCTTAACCAAAACACTAGTTGAAGTTAGTGATCGAGACCGTCATTGAAAGTGATAATCAGTCATTGGCGATCGCCACTCGGAGGTGTGGTTGGTGACCATCGATCGGAGGTAGCGGCCGGTGACCGTTGGTTGAATGTGACCGTCAGTCAGAGGTGGCGGCTGGTGACCGTCGGTCGGAGTTGGCGGTCGGTGACCGCCGGTCGGAGTTAGCGGCCGGTGATCGCAGGTCAGAGGTGGTAGCCGGTGACTGTTGGTCGGAGGTGGCGGCCGGTGACTGCCGATCGGAGGTGGCGACCGGTGATCACTGGTCGGAGGTGGTGGCCAGTGACCGTTGATCTGAGGTGGCGGCGGCCAGTGACCGTTGGTCTGAGGTGACGGCCGGTGATTATCGGTCGGAGGTGGCGACTGGTGACCACCGATCGAAGGTCGCGACCGGTGATCGCCGGTCGTAGATCGGAGGTGGTGGTTGGTGACCGCTAGTTGGAGGTGGCTGTCGGTGACAGCCGGTTGGGGGTGGCGATCGGTGACTGCTAGTCGGAGGTGGGGGTTGGTGACCGCCGATCGGAGGTGATGACCGATGACCGTCAGAGTGGTGGTCGGTGACTTTTGGTCAGAGATGATGGTCAATGATGACAAATGATGTCAAGTAATAAACTTAAATAAAAACGGAAACAGAAATCTAAAAACCAAATTTTATTATTTCTAAAATTGAGTGAAAACTGTTTCGAAAATGAGTAAAAAACCAAAACAGAACCATTTTTGTCGAACAAGTTTCTGTTTTCAAAATACATTTCAAAAGCAAAAAACCAGAAACTCAGAATCACCCCGAACGGGGCCTAAAAATCAATAACAACTATAAATAGTTTTGTTTTTCAGTTTTTTATTTTTGTTTTGAAAACTTAAAATGCAAAAATGTTATTTTTTGGTTTTTATTAATGGAATTCAATAAATACAAATAATTTTTTTTCATTTTCACATATGCAAAAGATAAATAACATTTACAAAACAAGTTTTCTTTTCTTTTCTTAAAAAAACCAGATATTAAAAATTATTTTTAGAAACTATTTTCAAAAATTAAAAAACCAAATCAAACCCTTAATTAAGTCTATTTTTTTTTACCACAAACATACATCTCAAAATGAAATCAAAACTACATGTTTAACCCATTCCACTGAAAATAATACAGATAATTAGTAGTCATAAAGTTTCATGAATCATGCAATCTGTACTTCATGTCATTTCTCACTCATATTGTGTGCAAAAGTGGAAGAATGATGTGTTATATTCCTTATGCCTTTCTTATCCTTATTTATACCACACTTGCCACTTCCCTTGTGTCCCTAGGCTTCGCCCAATTCCACGGTTGGCATAATTTGAACCATAAATATGGCTATTAGTAATATTATTACTGCATTGGTTTAAAAAAGAAAAAAAGAAGAAGAAATATAACTTCAAACAAAGGGAAGAACCAAGGCCAAGGAACCTACTTGTGTCGTGTTTGGGTTTGGATGCTATGAATCGGGTGCAGTGGCGCCCACACTACTCTCTTTTGTCTTCAATCATGAACCTTCCACCAGGAAGTGATGTAAGGGTCCCAATTATTATTACTTTTTCGTGTTTAATACTATTATTCTTATGGTCCACTTTTTTCTGTTCTTAGAATAAGATAAATAGTAAAACTAAAATTAGAAAGGCTCAATGAATTTGTCTCAAACATCTGTCATTCATTCTTTTTCTTTTTTTCCTATTCAAGTGAGTGCACTTATGCTTAGTTTGATATCGTAAATCCAGCGAAAAGGAAATTATGAAAGGTATAGGAAACTCAGTAAAAAAAAAATAATTTTAAAACCAAACTAAATCATTATTTATTTTGTCATTTTCACGTTATGTGACGTTTAGTTTAAAAAAATGTTTTCTACTTTTAGAAAAATGATTTGTGTGATTTGATACGAAAGAACTAAAATATAAAATATCCTAATGTTATTTTTTTTTCTACAAATTTGATTCTTACTACTAATGAAAATTTATATCAAGATATGTAAACAGAGAAAATATTTAAATAAACAAAAATAACTTTTTTTTATTGATTAAAATTTCAATCGATTTGGCAGTAATAAATGGATTACATCTTTTTTTATCTTTTTGAAAATAGTTTTTATTTTTAAGTTTTAACATTGGAAATATATTTATTTTCATTTGATATTTTTTTTTTCAAAAAATAATATTATAAATTTAATTAATTTTAATAAAATTATTATAAAATATTTATATGTAATTTAAAATATATTTATATATAATTTTTTATATAATTACAATATTATTGTTAAGATTTTATATAGTTTTAATTTTTGAAAACAATAAAATCAACTTTTTTTTTTCTGTTTTCTGTTTTTAATTTTTTTAAAAAAAATATTTTCTAAATTACACCAAAACATATGTGAAAATAAAAAAAAAAACACTTAAAGCAAATGTTATCTTAACTATTTATCAATTTTTTCGATAGTTAATATTTGTGGAAGGTGGCTGGATACTTTTAACGAGGTTTCTCTTGTTTAAGACATTCAAACTCCATGCGGCTACCATTACCAATAGCATGTTGGTTAAAACTAAATTGTTATAAACAGTTAAATTATTTAAAAATAAAAAATTAAAGAAACTGGAAAAGTTGCAATGTTTTAAGTGTGGATAATGCCTTTTAGAAGATATATTTTGTGCAATGATATATGTTAGACATACTATTTTCCAGTTAGAACAAAAATTTTAACTTGGTAATATAAAAAAAGATTTACATGAAAGGATTATGCATATGATTGAAGTTCAATTCCAATTCTAATTAGAGAATGAAATGTCTGAAGGCTTATTTATCAATAAATTTAGTCCTTATTTTTATGTTTCACTCTAATAATGTTTTGTTGAGTGATTAACCTCACGACACCCTTAATATGAGTTAAGATTTAGGTCCGGTATGGTATGTAAGTTTAACAAATGAAAAGAACAAAGTGGGGCTTAATATAGGATTCATATTACAGTAAGAAATTAAAGGTCTTCTATAAATGTAATAAAGTAATTATTAGTATTTATTGATAAAATTAATAAAATTGACTATTTACATATTATAATAATTAAATGATCCTATAAAAATATTATAAATGAAAAAGGGTGACAATCATATTCAACTTTACAAAATTTGTTTAGGTATAAGATTTGCATCTTATTTATATATTATTATTTTTGTTTATCTATCTTTAACATAAAATTTACTACTCTTTTCTTTCCTTATAGTAATACGACAATTATTTATAGTGTTTTATTTTTAATGAAACTAAATAAAAAAGTAAAAATTATTTTACTATTTTTTTTAGAAATTAATTAGAGCAACTTAATTTAGTGGAGATTTTAGAATGATTTTAACTATAGAAATAACTTTTTACTATAAAATTCTTTTATCTACATAGTACTAAGAGAAAAAACAAATTTGATTTTGCTATATATGCTCGTAAGAGTTAAAACATGTTAAATTCATTTGTTTCTTTTATTTATTTATTGAGTTTAACATCTATATACGATTAGTATTAGGATGACAAAAATATTCATACTTATGGGGTACCTGTCTTATCTGCTTTGATTGGGTATGGGTATGAGTACGAGTATTACCTGATGTGTTGAATCATGTAAAATATGTGATTACCCGCCCTGTTATAATTTTAATAATTATATATAAGTTTAAATTTATATATTTAATTAAAAATTTTAATTCTTAAACTTTAATTTATAATTTCTTGTTATTAATTATTTTTTATATACTTTTTAAAGTAAAATATAATTAATAACTTAATATATATAATTTATTTAATAATAAATAAGTAAATTTAAATTATAAAAAATAATATAATAGTACCCACGGGTATACCCAAACCCGAAAATATCCGATAAGGACGAAAATAAGGATTAAAATTTTATATTCACTCTTTTTATACTTAAACTCGAACTCGCCCCGCACTTTGCGGGAACGGGGAGGGTTAAATTCACACTCGTCTTGCCCCATTGTCATCCCTAATTAGTGTAAATGAGTTTTACATTGACAAACTTGTTATATTATATATAAAAGGTTATAATTAATAGCCACCAAAAGTGTATAAATGTTTTTTTCATACTTATTTGAACTTTTCTTCTATAATAAGCAGTGACTTAGTTTAAAATTTTAATTAAGTCGTCATTTTCAGTTTGACTCGTTTAGCCCGTTGGTTGGTTCATTAACATGCCTTTGGATGTGTCTGTGTGAGTATTTTTACAACACATGCTGATGGGTGCATGGGCAAATCAAACACAAAAATCAGAAGAACAACTACAATTCTATTAGCTTAATGTCTTGGCTATTCAAAGCATAAAGAATACTCAAAGAAATTAAAAGCAAAAAGGCAAAATCACATAATAGCCAAATATAAAAGTTTTCATTTTATTAAGACTACACTTCATAAAAGAAGTTAGAAAAAAAATAATTGAGAGCATAATGTCAATATGGCTCACTTTACCATGCATCTAACACTCAGCCAAAAAATGTACGTAACATTTAATTTATTGAGACTACCCTTCAGAAGAGAAAAAAAGTTAGAAAAACAATAATTGAGTATAAAGCCAATATGGCCTACTATAACTATTACCATTTATGTTCCACTCATTCATTCTTTTATATTCCTATTGTTTAAGTTTTTATATAAAATAAAAAATGAAATATATTTTATTGATCCTAAAAAAATAATAACTAGGTTTCCCATAGGGATAATAATAATAATAATAATAATAATAATAATAATAATAATAATAATAATAATAATAATAATAATAATAATAAACTGTGTCCCTATAATTAGAGGTTTTTTTTACATAAAAAAGGTCCTACCTTACTAAAACAAGCCAAGGCTTAGGAAATGAAAAAAAAAAATTATACATGTTCATGGCTTATACTAATAATTCAATGTTTTAAAATACTTTTTAGTGTAATTTTTTTACCTTTATTTATTATATATGTAATTTCCTTTTTAATTTAGGTGAGTCAACTCATATAATCACCATGGTTGGTTGGCTTAAGTTGACATTTTCTTGTTTCACCAAAAAGTGAATTAAGTTGGGTTCAGGCTTTTTGGCTCACCTTTTTAAATATTTTTATTTTAAATATACAAAACTTATAAATTATATTTTTTATTAAATTATATAAAATTATTATCAGTTAACTTACATAAAATAATATTACATATCTATTTATTTAATATTTTATTTCTAAATAAAACTACCTTGCTTGATTTAACTATGAATTAATGTGAGAAATGATAGAATGAGGTGAAAATGAGTGTTTTGGATAATTAATCTAATTTAACATTTTACATTAAGGGGAAGTTTAGTAGATGATAAGTTTTTTGCTTGTGAAATTTTAAGGGATAAGTTTTCATGTTTGGTATTCAGTTTTAAAAAATATATTTTTAAGAACACCTTAAATATGTTTAGACTCCATGATTATCGAATTTTGATTTGGATCTAATAAATTTTGTAGTTGTGTTGAGTCTCTAATAATTTCTTTTTATTTTGTGTTAGTCATTACTATATAAACCATTTTTTAAAGTATTTCAAAATAATTTCAAACACTATCTAAGTATTTCAGAGATAAAAAAAAAATTAGAGACCCTATGTAGATATTCAATTTTTTTCAGATAAGACTTTTAATAAAAAAATGATGAATAGAAGAAGAAAATTACATAAAAGTTTGAGGATGTGATAAGTGTCCACTTTTTATAAAAAATTATATTTGTATGACATTTATCTTACCAGAAAATTATGGAAACACTTGGCATAACCCAACTTTATCTAAAGATAGTTGATAAATAAAATTGTTTTAGGGTGTCAAAATTGCACATTCAACCCATGATTTATTGTGTCCAATCTCCCCTTGAAATAAGCAAGAAGCAAGGAATAACAAGGAATGATATGATGCTAATGAACAAATCACAACGTTATTTAATGTGAATTGCAGGGTAACAACCCAAACCTCAACCAACGATGCTAATGGACCAAAAGAAGGTGTTGTTCCATGTGAATTGCAAGAAAACAACCTAAACCTTAACCAACAATGCCAATGAAATAAAAGAAAGCATTGTTTCATGCAAACACAAGACCATAGGTCAAACGTTAACCAACAATACCATTGCAATAAAAAAAGTTGCTAATTCTGATCAAAATTCGCTAAGCCATGAAGGGAATGACACCCAAAAGGTCACTTAGTGAATCAATTTTTGCTAAGAAAACCCTAAAAGTAGTTGGAAAGTTTTAAGATTTGCTGAGCGGACCAACTGTTGCTTAGCAAAACCATGGGAGAGGCTATTTTCGCTGAGCAAAGAAACGTTCACTCAGCGACGAGGTCCAAATTTTGGCTATAAATAGGGGTGCAAATTCGTTTCTTAGTAAGAGGTTTTTTGGAGTTTCGAAGCTCTTCTTAGGAGAGATTTTGAGAACCTTTTTAGGGGAACTTTGGAGAGTTTTGAGAGAGGTTTTAGAAGGTTTTTTCTCAGAGTTTTTCTTTAGCTTTCTTAAAGGTTTTAGGAGGCTTTTAAGAGTTTTTGAAGAGATTTTGGGCAAAGGTCTTAAGAGCTTTTGAGGGAGTCTTAGAACCTTTCTTGAGGAAGTTCTTGGAAGCCTTGGTAGAGTTTTTCTTTAGCCCTCTTGGGTTCTTTCTTGAGGTTTTTTCATAAGACCTTTCTTGGAGCTTCCTTGGGGTCTGTCCTGGGATCTTTCTTGGGAAAGTCCTTAGAAACCTTTGGTAGAGTTTTTCTTGAGCTCTTTTGAGTTCTTTCTTAAGGTTTTTCTTGAGACTTTTCTTGGAGCCCTCCTTTGAGCTTTCCATGGGGTTTGTCTTAGAGCCTTTTCTTGCAACCTCTCTTTGTAAGATCCAAAATTTTCTAATACTTCTGATAATATCACTCGTGTTTCACGTAAATTTAAAACTTAAAACTATTGAAAACCAAACTATTAATCATAACAATATTAGTTTCATAGAATATAAATCCAAGTATAATAAAATTTCCAACAACTCATAACATACACTAGACAAGCTTGCCACGTGAGACAAGCTGCTCAACGAGTAACAGGGTAGTTCACCCAGCAACCTTAAAGTGGATTGTTCCAATGAAGAAACTTTGCTCAGCAAGACACATTGCTGGGCACAAATCCAAACAATTCTCAAACAGAGACGAATTCTCATTGGGTGAGACTCACTGCCTAGCGAGCCCATAAAAACTATAGAACTTAGCTGCATAATCCTCTACCAAACATCATCATACTTAAACCAAGTTTACATCATTATCTTAACATACATATAGGTACATGCCATATACCAAGTTCATCTCAATATGTCATCTGCTAATTAAACTTCATTAAAAAGCATACAGATTATCTATATTATTCTATACCATGCTATTTACAAAAGATTTAAAAGATTATACAAAATTTTATCAAAAACATTTTATACTTCAGGTCAAGTCTCCAAGTACAGTTACAACTCATCTACCCGACTCACAACATCACGATTGCTATTTGATCCCGTGCAAAGCATGATCATCATAGTTATACAAAACAATCACACATGCAAGGGTAAGCATAGGATAAAAGACATATATTATTATGTAATAATTATGCAATCTCAAAGTATAACAACCAATCAATCACACTTATGCTCCACCTGAACATAAACACTCACAACCAATCGATCACACTTATGCTCTACTTAAACATAAGCACTAACAACATTTAGTCTATGCTTTTCATAAAGACTCATTAATTTGAATTCGGATATCAAGGTAGCACGGTTCATTTGACTTCCCCACATTGGTATTTGGTATTTATCTGACCCATCCAATAATCAGTTGAAGTCTAAGCATACTCATTGAATAACCAACTGATGTATGGTGTATCATCACCTGAAATAGGCCCTATCACACGTGTATCACCACCTGACATAGGGCCCTAACATTGCATCATGACTCAAATAGGCCTTTAGCACCAGAATCTCTTAAACCTATCTACCTCCCTAATTCAATGTATCACCTTAAAGGCTTTGTTACATCCTCGTAACAGCCCACAATACAATTCATTAATACTCCTTATTAATGAATTACAATCACTAATCATCCACAAACACAATTTCAACAACTCATCATATCAACACAACATATCATAAAAATGTATCTCATTTCACACACATCATTACAACATGGATCACAATATACTCTCAGCAATTATTTGCCAATTCTCGAAATAGCTCAACATATCACCATTTATTCAAAATATCCAATCACATTTTCAACAAACCATCAAATCAACATCTTTACAAAAAGTGACATTTCAAATCATCAATTTCACCAAAATATCAATATATCAACATTTACAAAGAACAACCAATTCATTCAACAATCATTTCAAGAACAACAATTTCAAAAATATACTTCATCTCAATTACACAAAACACTCAATTTTATAAAATACTCAATCAAAGTTAAAAGTAAAATCACTCGGAATCAATTAACTTCAAAACCCTCAAATCTTAATTTTCCAAAGTAAAAGCAAAAATTTAGCTTCCCTTACTTATTTCTCCCTTTAAAATTTGACTTAAATAGAAATGACAGAATAAACCTGAAGAGATCTCTTAGAACCTGACAAAAATCCCAATTTTAACAAGAACCTAGGAAATTACAATTTCAAAAAGAATTCTCTTTTTTTAACGAAAACAAAAAGATGAAAAAACGAACAGAAAAAGTTTTAGTAAACTACGATCAGATATACATATACTGATCACCTCTCAGAATTAGGAGTAATAGAAGAGACCACATAGAAATCTGTTGGCCCGAAAGCCACCATGCAACAAAGAGAAAGTGGTAGTGAAATAGAGAAAATGAACGGTGTTGTGGAAGAAATCACCAAAGAAGGAAGAGAAAATAATGAAATAAGAAAGAATAAGAATTTATATAGTACCAGGCTATATTTAGTAAAAGAAGTTTGCTAAATGCAACTCTCTCTCTTCCAATAACCAATTATTCAGAAACTTCCTAAAACTCAACTAAAACCTTCTGAAACAAAAAAAATAAAAATTTCTCACCCTTTTCCACCCTTCTACCATCAATCGACTACCACGACAAAACATTAACATCAATAATAAATCCCATCACACCACAATTCAATTAATAATTTAAGTAAAAACTTAAATTTAATTCTTTTCACTATTTATTCTACGTAGTTATGACCTATTAAATAAACAGGTTCTTACACTCTTCTGTTTTACTTTCTTTCCTCTAATCAATATATCATCTTTGCACGTTCACCACTACGGATATACACTGAGGAACTGACACTCATTGCTGCATTGAATACAGGTTCTTCCTTCAACACTGATTGTGTCACACTCTTTGTGAGTTTGAAATCATTTCTTTTGTTTCAATCATTGTCATTTTGTTTCATCATCTTGAAATACCATGTTGTGATTTTGCCTTCTTTTTTTTTCTACTTTCATCAAACATGTCATTGTTTATATAAACATAATACTTCTTAGAGATAAAGGGATTGATTAGATGTGACATCTCTTTAATCCTGAGGTTTTAAGGCATAAGTTGTGATAACTTTTTGTCTTAAACCTAAAAAAAAATTATTAGTCAAAATTATTCTAAAAAGATAAAAATAATCCAAAAATAAAAATGCTCAAATAAGATTAACTTGGGTGTACAGCTGTGTCAATTCTAAATTTTAGGAGTTATGAGTTGCAACAGTTCAAAAATCCTAAATCTTACAGCCAAAAATCAAAATTAAAAGTATTAAGTCAAATATTTTTTACAAAAAACTACGTAAACTTTAATTCTTCAATGCACTTAGAGATACGTAGGAACAACAATCTTCTCTTGTCAAGTCCAAAAAACATAAAAATAATAAGTTATTAAAAAGAAAAATAATAATAATCCTTTCATAAAAAATAAATTTCTCAAAAATAAAACTCGTGTTAAAAATGTTAAAATCAATAAAATAAAATAGTTTATATTTTAAGGGGTGAAATAAATATTTTCAAAATTATTTAATTTTTCATGTTTAGTTAGAGGTATCTGTCTTTATGATAGATGTTGTAGGGTGTTAATACTTTCGTTACATGTAATCGACTCCCGAACTCAGAGTTTGGTTTCGTAGACCTTCTTTTACTTTAAAGGTTTTTATGATATTTTTCTTAATAAACATTGGTGGCGATTCCTCTGATTTTTCAAATTATTTTTCGCCATCTCGTCAAGACCCATGCATTTACACCCAATATGAAACAAAAATTTATTGCGAATTCAACACAAAATTCATTAATATATAAGAATAAAAAACTTATTTAATCCTTTACAAATTGTTTTCCAAGACTACTTTTATCTTTTCACAAAAAAATTTCTACAAGGAGTTAGCAATCAAACTTTCCTACATGGAAAAATTGACTAGGGTGCATAGGACAAGGCCAAGTTAAGTGGTGGTGCAAGGCATGGTGGTGCAAGGCAAAGTCATGTTGGCGCACATGGGGTTGCAAGTTGTGGAGGTGTAAGGTAAAGTCATACACACAAGCACATGTGTCGTGGCTGACAGCGTGCATCAGGCGCATGTCATGACTGGCAGCGTGCACCACGTGCGCGCTGTGGCAAGCAGCGTGCACCATGTCCATGTACCATGGACATTTTCATTATATAAAAAAAACTAAATTATCAGTTTTTTTAGTTATGTATTATCCCTAACCCTTCTATTGCCATCATCATGTTCTAGCATACACCTAGAGTTAGAATTGTGAAAATGAGTTGTGACAATTGCTTTATATGCTTAACTTTTTATGGGCAAATGAGAGAAACTATCTAATTCTTTTTTATTTAATGCTTCCATTTTTCTTTTATTTATATAGAAAATATGTATAATTAGGATTTTAGATAATATACCTAATTTAGTTTGATCATTACTATTTTTTGGAAATGCATATATAGGTTTTAGAGTTGGATTAAAGTAAGGTCAGTTAGTAACTAGCTGGTGCCTAATGCCTAGTAGAGGGGCACCTATCCTTTGCAGACAGAGTGCAACCAAATAGCTGAAGTGTCATTGCCCAACGCTCGTCTTCATGAACGCCTAATGGTGGTCTCAGCACAACAATTGAGGTAAGTGCTTAATAGTCATATGGGATCATTGAGAGGTGATGTTCATGCTAACACTTTAATGAGAAAAGAACAAGCACTATAAACGGGTTTTTTGTTTGGAAGCTCCTAATTCTTCTTCCTATGACATATATTGCACAATGCTCGTGGCTCATCTTTAACCTTTATTTTATCCCTTTTTGTTTCCTTCATGGCTTTGGATGCTCCTCTCTTAAATAAGTAGTTGAGTTTCTCCTTAATTTGAGTTTGATGTAACTAAATTGTTCCACCCAAAGTCCCACATTGCTTAGGAATTGAGACCAAAGGTTGTTTAATAACATCCTCCTTCCTTTACCCCCTGAGGTGCCTTTTAAGGATAAAACTGTAGACAATAACTCGGGCGTGTTGAACCTAACGGTGTCTTGCGACTAGCGGTAGGAACATTGGCACCCACTGTGGGGCTTAGCCTCAACTCTCACACCCCTTAGTCATGACGGAAGGACTTGTTCCGGTACACAATCAAAGTTCCACATCGCTTAGAAATCGAGGCTAAGAGTTGTTTATCTGATATTTTTTTTAATAGAAAAATGTTAGTTATTAGTGTGTTAGTGTTGGTAGTAGAGGATTCGAACCCACGACATCCCATTCTCCTTCTCTCCATAGGTGGATTTTCCTATTAGACCAACCTTATAACTCACACATGTGTATTATTTGATATTTAATCTAAATTTATTATTCAATATTTATGTTCTTCTCTTCTATATCTTCTTATTTAATTTATCTTCCATTATTTTGCAGTTTGAATACAATGGAAAATTTTGTTTGAATAAAAAATGAGAAAAATGCTCAATAGGGTTTATTGCTAAAAATAGAGTAAAATTCATTGGTCATCTTTAACTCCTTCTCTTAAAGCAAGAAACTTGGTTTATGTTTTATTGCTATGAATTTATTCTTTGCTTGTAAGAGATTAATGTTGGGTATTTGTATGAGTTGATACAAACATGAATAGTAAACATGATTAAAGGTTTATTTATACATGGGTGATTGCTTAGTGTAATAAAATCCCAGCTAGTTCTTCATTTTGGGTTAAAACCCTTTTTTACTTTAAGTTTGTGTTATTATCTCTTTATTGCTTTTTGTAGTTGTTAGTCTATTCGTTACATAACTAAAAAAGTGTATAAATTTCTTAAATATTAGTCAAGTTTTTGTGGACATAACCTTGCATTTATAAAAAAATATTACACAAGTTGGTATTTTGCTAATCTAGTAACAAGTGGTGACTGTTGGGTTGGGTTGGGTCATTAGCCCTTTTGGGTTTGACATTGTTTTTTACCTTAATATATCTTATCCAATATGGACTAATTTAAAGGATACAGAGGATGATGTGACCCATTTTTAAATAAAAAGTATAATTTTTTAAGTATAAATTGATGCATAGATATTAGATTTTTATTCCTTCTACATTTTTGTTTATTTTTAGTCTTTTGTAAGTTTTTTATGTTTAATCTCTATAAATTTATTTTTATTTTCATATTTAATCCTTGTAAGTTTTTTTTAGTTCCTCTATCATGGTGATGACATGACATTATTGTTGACTTGTCATTGATAAAATATCAATATACTAACATTACATTAATGATACGTATCATTTTGTTGATGTAACATGTGATGACATTAAGTATGACATCATGATGACATAATTATTTTTTAATAACGAATGGTGAAGGCTTGAGCTATTAAAATGGGTCTGTTCTTTTGGGTTGGTTCATGGGCCAACAAAATGGATTAAGCTGGACTATAAAATTGAGACCAAAATAAAAACGAGCCTTTTTGACTTGACCCATTTGACCTAACTATATTAATGAATAGGCCTCGACCCGGTCTAAATAAAAAAACATGTTAAATAAAATATTAGTATATTATATATTAAAATAAACAAATATTTGATCTTAAGGAATATAAGCCCAGATTGAACGTGGTGTACAAATTAATTAATTATGTTTACAACTAACCAATGTTCCTTGATTAATTATGTCCTTTAATTATCATTATATATTATTTTATGGTGTTTACTATTTAGGTTTTTAATTGTTATGATTGTTCTTATGTTATCATGATGGATAATGAATTTAATATTTATATATCATGTTTAATTTTTTATTCTAGGAAATGATATGACTTATATTATTTTTTTTAAAATTTAAATTAATTTTTTAGTAATATTAAAAGGTTTAAAGTTTGAAAATTTTTTTAAAACTCATTTTGGCTCGATGGCTCGTTACAAGGCCAAAGTGGACTTAAAATATGAGTTGAACCAAACCTATTTTAATGTGTGTGTTCAATGGGTCGGGTTGGATTAACTCGCTAATTTTGACAACTCTAATAAAGGTAAGAATGAAAAAAAAGGCTAAATTATAGGGTTAAATAAAAAAAAAAAATTTACAGTGACCAAATTTAAAAAAATGTAAACTTACATAAACTAAACGCATAATTAAGCCTAAATAACATACATATCTTTCATAAACAAAACACGATATTTGTTGGTATATAATAGGGGAAGAAAAGAGCCAAGTATTCAAATTCCTCGATAATCATTTTTACCATTTTTTTAATACTTATTGTATTTTGTCTCATACTTTAAAACTGCAGACATCTTACTCTTAATTGCACATTAGTGTCACATCAATAACACTCATAAAAGTTATCCACTTTTACTTTATATTTTAAAAACTATACTTGGTATGATTTTTTATTAATTCAGAACATAAAGATTTGAATTGATAATTAAAAAAAATAAATTTAAATATAATCACTTGATATGCTAATAAAGTAATTTTATTATTATTACTTAATTGTTTTTAAAAAAAACAAAATAGCGCAGTACAAAAAAATGCAAAATTCCAAACCAGATTTAAATAACATGAAACACAAAATTTAAAGATAATATTAATGTCCAAAATGCGAACTTGTGAGGATTCTTTAATTTGTATTTAATTTTTGTCTTTATCGATAAATAAATGTTGTGTAATTTTATTTTATAATTTTTATTTATTTCTGACATGATTATTTATTGGTGGAAATAGAAAAAAAAAAAAAGAGACCTTTAAAGAGATTCCCATCCAAGTTAATAAATTTTATGTTATGATATTTTTTTCCTTTTTTACGTAGCTCATTAAATTAGAAAGGATAAATAAGTGAGATGGGGTGATAAAGGCCTCTATGGCAATGGCAAAGGATAAACCCAAAAGTTTTGAAATGGTAAAAAATGTCAAGAAATGCTTATTATATTTTTGTGTTAATGGGTGGTAGCTTTTTTCTTTAATCTAATGTGTAATTCTTATCACAAATACAAAACCACGTGAGGATGACCATAACAAGAAAATTTAGCTAATACAATATGTTGACCTAACATAACAGCATAGCACAGCCAGAGTTAACACAAACCAGAAATATATATTAAGTCCTCTAGAACACACCTTTGTGCTCCATGTCACTAATCCACACACTGTTCCCTCGTACAAAACTTAGAATATAATAAGAATTGAAGCATACTAAGATAGCAACGAAATCTTCTTCCAACTTGATATTTCATTTTTTATCTTAACTGATTAATAAGATATGAAATTAAATACAAATGTAAGACAGACGATTTCGTTGCTACTAAGATAATGGTTAATCTCTTTTTAATGGTTTATAGTGGCAAAAACATTGAACTGCTTGATGACAACCTTCACACTATGCCATTTCCATTGCTTAGCTAAAAGAGAAAATATAAAGAACCAAATCATCAAGATCATACACAAATTCTATTGTCATTATACTCCAAACAAGTTGTGCACTTTGTAATTTTTTACATTCTTAAACTCTACTACTTGCCATTCTTTGTTCCCTTAAATAGTTCCCTGATTGTGATAAAATGATAGTGTGGTTCTCAACTTGGGTCCTTGTTGTTATGTATTTTACAAAAGAGACAAAGTATAGTTTTGGCCAATTATTAGAATACTTGGATGTTAGGACAATGACATGTGCATATGAAGGCATTTTCTCAAGTTGACTATGTCGACCACTTAAACTCCATAGCTGCAAAATGTGTTGAGATAATAGACTTTAATTTAATTACTATTGATATATACACTAACGTATTGGGAGAAAGGCAGCTAGCAATTGTAGATATGCAAAATCTTTGGTCCATATGGGAGTGGACAAAGGTGTCATGTTCGAATCAAATTTTGAAGTTCTATTCCTTGAAGGCAGATACCAAATTTTGAAGGAATTAAATTCCTAAGGTCCAGTTGGAGGTGCAAAATTTTTGGGTGTAAGGTTTTCATGAGGAATCGCTTTAAAGGAATTGAATTTTTTCTTTTGTTTTTTTCTGATTAGCAGTAAAAGAGAGAATAAACTTTCTTCTCCCCTCTTGAACAATTTTACTTTTTATTGACATTTAAAGAGTCTCTTGTATGAAGAAATTTCAAGAAACAAATTGGGTGATACAACCAAGCCTGATATCACATTCAATCCAAAAATTTAAATCATCAGTTGTATGCTTTTCTTTCCTTAGATGTTGTACATTATACTCATTTCTAATAAATGTGGAACTTTATTTAATATTTAAACATTAGGATCTCTGATTCAAATTGGTGTTTCATTATCTATTTAAACCAATAAATAAAAATTATATTATTTAATAATTTTTTTATAAATTATTTTATATTTTATATAACTTATTAAATAACATTACATTCTATATTATTTCTTTCCGCATGATAAAATATATAAATCAATTTATTCTGCCAATTAAGTTGATGTGGTTTCTTTGTCAATTAATTTATCATGGATGGAGTATTATACTATTAGAATTTAATTGGTATAGGCTGTTAGTGTAAAAGATTTTTATACTGATATTCAATCATAACTTTTCATTTATATAATTTTTAAAGTAATAATGAGAAAGTCACATTTTTACACTGATAATATATATCAATTAAACTCATATTATTATTGAACAATAATTCATCATATTCATAAGAGGAAGAGCTAGGTTTTATTGAAATACCTAACTTGTCTTGCGACATCCATTAAATGTAATGTACCCTCAATGTAAAAAAAATTATAAATTTATATTGTTATTCAATTATATATTTACAGTTTATATATCTTTTAAAACATTAATTTATAAAGTCAATCTATGGTGGATTCTTTTAATATGTAGAAATACACATATTAAAAAATTTATTATAATTAAGGCATTCTAAATTTAAGATGGCGAGTTTGAGTTCTTAGTAATGCATTTAAATTAAAAATCAATGAATTTGATATAATTAGAGGTTTAGATTATGATTGGCAAGGTATTTTAACTATTTTTTAGCATTTTTTTAGTAGCTTATAATGTTTTTTGAAACACTGTTTAAAGTAACATTTTTTTAAAATCTAGTTTCTAGTTTTTTATATTTATTCATTTTTTGTCCTTGTATATTTATTAGATTTATTTTTAAATATTTCTCATATAAAGTAATAATTTATTATATTTTATAGCTACATTTTAATCCCTTTTATATTATTTTAGATTAAATATTTTCATTCCTTTTCATATAATATTTAATTCTTTTCATGTTATTTTTTAACTACTTTAAACATATAATTTTACCACACTTATAATTTAACAAATTAATTTAATAACTTTCAGATACGGATTACCAACTAGCTTTCTAATTTTAATTAACTTTTCATTTTTTAACTAATTTTGCTAAAACATGAACTTAACTAATATATCCATAATCTCATTTATAAAAGCTAATATCGACCAATGTGTAATCTGAAGTTAGAATTCCACTCACTTGTGTCATAATAAATTAACTAGTATTTATATATAAAACCAATCAATTAGGTGATAGAAGCCGACAACCTATATTTGGTGACTAAAGAGTTATAAGATTTTTTTTACTGGCATAGTCTACGTATGGAAAGAATGAGAGAAAGAAATCATAAATTTAAATTTCTCTACTAATACATTAATCAATAACATTTATTTATAAAAAAACTTATATTAAATAACTAGCTTTAATTTGTATATATGATATCATGGATATTATATTTTATTACAATTATTTTCTAGCTGGGACATGAGGAATTTTTTAGGAAACACTAACCTATAATTAACTAACTTTTCTTCATTAATATTTATAATAAAATACCTATAAATAATAGGGATGAACATAAGTTGGGTTGATTCAGATTTAAGCAAACTCAAAACTTAATACAATCATAAAATATTGAGTTGGGTTAGTTTTTTGCTTTTTTTTATTAAATCTAACCGAACTCGTCCTTGAACAAGTTGGGTTAATTGAGTGATAGTTTTAAAAAATATTTTTTTTTAAAAAAATTAGAATATTATTTTTTAGTTTTTTTAGGATATTTTGTTTAAAAATAGATTATATTATTGTTATAATATAAAAATAAATAATAAATAATAGTTACAAATTATATATAAAACTAAAAAAAAATTAAATTAACATGCAACTAAATTTTTAAACAATAATAACTAAAGAAACATTTGTCCAAAATAAAAATAAATATGATTTATCTAAGCTAGTCAAGCTATATAAATAAATACAAATTATATAATTTGTCCAAAATAACAAAAAAATAATATAAAAAACAACACATAATAAAAAAATACATAATTTCAAATAATAATAATATATAATAATTTAATATTTTGGTTGGGTTGGGTTAGATTCGAGTTTAACGTATGAAACCCGTCGTCACCCAACCCGTAATATTGGATTGGGTCAAATTTCACCAATCATAAAAAAAACTCAACCCAATTTGTTTGGATTGGATTGGGTCGTTAGGTTACACAAGCCAATGAACACTCCTAATAAATAGATGGCAACTTCAGAAAAACATAATAACAATATTTTGTTAAAATATTTCACTTTCTATGTATACATTCATGGGAATTTTTTAGGACAATTGAAAAAACTAGTAAACTCTTCTTATGTTTTCTTAACTTATTTTACACCTCAGGGTTGTATTCATGACAAACTTTTGGAATCATCTAAAATCCTAATTTTTAAGTATAGACCTAACATTTTAATATTAAATTACGAAATAAATTTTTCTTTTACATATAATATCTTTAAAATTTAAATAAATCTTAAATATGAATAATAAATTTTTGTTAAACAATATCTAAAAATTTAAAATTAAAACTTAAGTTGACCTGCGTTATATATATATATATATATATATATATATATATATATATATATATATATATATATAAATAAATAAATAAATAAGGAAAGTGTTAACAACTTAATCTCTAACAAATATTTTATTATTGGTTATTTTAAAATGAGAAAAATATAAAAAAACATGTGAAAGTATTAAAATTGTGTTTTTAATAAATTTTAATTTATAATAAAAAACATATTTCAAACAATGTCACATATTCTCGTAGTTGTGTGTGTGTTGTCATGATGGTCAATTTATGTACAATGTTTAGGTAAAAGTCCAATCCAATTATAAAATATTAAGTTGGGTTAGGTTTCACTTCCTTTTTATTAATCTCAACCCAATCCAAGTCCATCCGTCCTTGAAGAAATTGGGTTAATTGAGTGATAATTTTAAAAAATATTTTTTAGAAAATTATTTCTTTTAAGAAAATAAATTTTAGAATATTATTTTTTAGATTTTTTAGGATATTTTTTAAAACAATAGGTTATATCATTGTTATAATATAAATATAAATAATAAATTATAGTTATCAAACTAAAACAAATTAAAATTAACATATAACTAAATTTTCAACCAATAATAACGAAAGAAACATTTGTCTAAGCTAGTTAAGCCATACAAATAAATAAAAATTACATAATTTATGCAAATTAACAAAAACATAATATCAAAAGCAACATATAATAACAAAATAAATAATTTCAAATAATAATAATATATAATAATTTAATATTATAGTCAGGTTGAGTTGGGTTCGGATTCAATGTACAAAATTCATCACCTAACTCGTAATGGATTGACTTTGATTGGGTTGGTCGAGTTTCACCTAATCATAAGGAAAACCCAACCCAATCTATTTGGATTGGATTAGGTCGTCAGTAGGAATGACAACGGGTCAAGCAGATACAGGTAGTGCCTACTTGCTACCGCCCCGTTATAAAATACCCGTACCCACTACCCACTTAAAATCCGTCGGGTATCCATTATAAAAATACTCACAGGTACCCACAAATATTTTTCAAAAATATTTTTGAAAAAGATATTATTTTTTACCTAAAGTTTAATAAAAAATATTTTATTTGTTAAAAAATCTAAAAATAAAATTATACTAGTACATTTCTACAAGATTAATTGGATCTAAAAATATATTAATATAATATATGTAGAAAATATTTAATATAAATAAAATATTCATTTTATATTATCCACATTTTTATAAAAAATAATTCTATGAATTATTCATTTTTTTATAAAAAAAGTAACTTTGATAACAATAAAATTTGACAACTAATATTTTAAGTTGATTTATTTAACAAAAATATTATCTTCTTTAAATTAAATATGCGTAGTATTTTAATTTAGTTGGTACAGGTACAGGTACCTGTAGGCGCGAATTTTTTTATCATCCGTAGTTATCAAGTCGTCCAACCCAATAAACACTCCTATGAAATAAATGACAACTTCTTAAAAAAAGAATAACACTATTTTGTTAACTTATTTTACATTCTATGTATACATTCATGCAAAAATTTTAGGACAATTGAAAAGCTAATAAACTCTTCCTATGTTTTCTTAACATGTTTTACACTTTATACTTATATTCACGATAAACTTTTGGAATCATTAGAAAACATGTAATATCTTTTCATATCTTAATTCTTATATATAGACCTAACTCCTAATTTCAAATGATAAAATAAATATTTATTTTATAGGTTGTCTTTGTTATTATTGGATTCTATCTCATCGTATCTCACTCTGTTATGCCATATTTGAGAATCGCTTCAATACCTCGGTAATAATATCTTTAAAATTTAAATAAATCTTAAATATAAACAATATTTAAAATTTAAAATTAAAATTTAAGTTGAACTGCGTTTTATTTATAAATAAATAAATAAATAAATAAATAAAGTGTTAACAACTTACTCTCTAACAAATATTTTATTATTGGTTATTTTAAAATGAGAAAAATATAAAAAAACAAGTGAAGCTATTAAAATTGTGTTTTTAATAATTTTTAATTAATAGTAAAAAACATATTTAAAACAATGTCACATATTCTCATAACTAAGTGTGTGTTTTCATGATGGTTAATTTGTTATGTACAATGTTTAGGTAAAGAAGCATATCGCACATATAATTTTGATAAGGTTGAATGACTTTCCGCCAGGAAGAAGCATTTGATTCGCTACAATGACCTCAAACGTCGATAATAGTAATAGCTCATAATTGAGAGTTTGATATACATTTAAAATGAGTGAATTACATTATATAATACACTCCTCCTTATAAAATATTATTTTTTATAATTGATTTAAAATTTATATTAAAAATATTAGTGTTCCTATCACGGGTACCGAACATAAAAAAGACACTTTCAGATCACATTTTATTTTGAAAAGATATTTTAGAGGATTAAAGAGAAGAGTGTTTATAAATAATTATTGATCTTGATGTGAGATTTTTTGGTGTACCAAAATAAATCATGTACTACTTCTTATATTTTATTAAAATTTATTAGATAATATAAATTATAATTATAACTTACTCTTAAATAAGAGTAAAATAACTTTTTTTTCCTTTAAAAGACATACCACTTTCTTTTTACTAGCCCAAGGTTTTTAATTTATTTTGGAATCCAAAAATTTCAATTACAATATGCTATCTAAAAACAATTGGCCGATGAATTTGAGAATTTTTATTAATTCTTTGTTGATAATAAAATGGACAAAAAAAAAACTAGGGGAAGAAGGACCCCAAACAATGAAAACTACAGGAAAATATCGAAAACAGGAAGGGAAGAATTTTTTGGTTTGCATAGAATTAATTAACTAAGCATTTTATCCAACAAACATACAACCATAATAGATAATTTTATTTATAATAATAATAGAATGAACAAGTATTTTTTTTTATTTTTAATTCCAGATATCATCGATAGACAGTTTTGTTTGAATCTTGTGAAACTATCCTGAGTGACAAATTCTCCCAATGTAACACAATTATATATCCAAAAAATATATTAATATAAGAATTGTGATTTTTAACAAATTTTTATTAATAATAAAAAATATATTTAAAGAAGGAAATGTTGACCAGTTAAAACCACTGGTCAAACAGTTATCAAGAAAAAATATTTCATTAACACATAAAATAACATTCATCTATAATTTTAAATTACGTTGACGGATTATTCTAATTAAAAGTTTCCATGAAGTTAATTTTTTAACCAGTATTCTAAAAAACTATTATTAAAATTTCTTTATATTTAAAGGACAACATATCATGGTCAGATAAATTGATACTCCAATAATGGACACGTCTGTTACTTTGCATAAAAAAAAAGAGAAACTATTACGCATAATTATTAATTAAGTAACATAAAAAAAAAACTATTACGCATAATCATCAACAAAGATGCCAAAGAATAGACTGACATGCATATCCTGTTTATCTTAATAGTAGTCTATGCTTAAGAAGGTGATAGTTGAGCAAAAAGGGTATGTTTGATTATTGATAAATGCAACAAATATGTATACATGAAAAAAATATTTGAATTAAATATGTTTTGGATATATAATATAGATATTTTTAATTCTTTAATTTTGAAATTTATTTCGTAAGTTTTAGGATTTTTTTTAATGATGTAAGTTTTAGGATTTGAATATTGTTCTTCTTTTATTTGTTGTTGTAAAATCATCAATAATTCGTTCATAATCAATATGTTTTAAAAAATTGTTTTCAATTATTAAATAAACACAGAGAATGAAAATGTAGCAAAAAATAGAGTTATTCACAAATCACAATTAATGGATTCTCTAAAAAAAAAGAAACGATTAAGTTTACCTGTTACAAAAAAGAGATGAAGAGTGAAAAAAAAGGAGATATAAAGTTCAATTATTTTTATGGTATGTTTGAAAGAGGCAAATGAATTATTTGTAAGAAATAAGGAAATTATTCACACTCCGTCTTTACTGTACATAATTGTGTGCACCGGTACCTGTTATTTATTTTACATTAAAAAAAAAAAGAAACTTTTGTATTCTAAAAGAGTTTAACTGTATTCTAAAAGAAACTTTCCTGTACACTAATAATGTATCATAATATTTTATTTATAATAATTTTATTAATTTTTTAATTAATATTTTAAAAATATTAAGTGTTAGGGTAAAACTTTTTTATACTATTAATACATAATATTTAAATTTTAATTATTATATACTAATAATATTAAGTAACAAAGTTTTCATATGCAAAATATTATGATTGAATTTCATTATAAAAATTTTTATATTAATAGCATATAAGTTGTTTTTTTGTTATAAAATAAAATAAATTTTAATTGAAGAGTAAAATCATTATAGTACATAATTGTGTGCACCTACTCATTGTTTTATTTTATAAAATAAATTCTATATAACTTTAATTTTATTTATATGACTTTTTATATTTATAAAATATCATAAAAGAATTTGATGTCTCTAAAATTGGAGCCTTGGGTGGTCACTAGCCCCCAAGACTTTCTTTGAATGGATGTTTGAGTGGAATCACATTGCATGCATGTTTTTAATTTTTATCGAGTTTCTTTTTTGGCTACTCCCAATTGAAGGAATTACTTATAGCTGGCTTGGTTTAAACTTTGAATTAATACATGTCGAGGTTTGGTAAGAAGTTTAAGACAAGTAGTCCCAAAAAATCATAATAAGAAAACGAAAGAGAAGTTATAAGGTTGGTTTAGTAGTAAAGTAAAGACATAAGAGAGTGACATATCATAAATTCGAATTGTTCCACTAAAAAAAACTAACATATTAACAACTAATATTTGATCTATAAAAAAAATTAAGAAAACTAGAAAGAAAACAAAAGTTGAAAGTAAAGACAAATTATATTGATAATTGATAAATAGCACAATTCCAGTTATAATTATCCTTATACACATGATGTAGCTAACTTATGTGACTTATAAACAAGACATTAATGACAACTAATTTATGTGACTTATAAACAAGACATTAATAACAACTAACCCTACTATTACATATACATTAATCACCAAGGTCTTCAAAAGTAATCATTATACAAAAGTCATCTCCCCATAGTACAACCATTAAAAATTTGTGTTAGACTCATTCATCAAATGATCTATCAACAAAACCATTATATCATCTAATATTGTCTGAAGATTTGCAAATCTATATCAATACTGTTAAGAAATAGAAATTTATAACTTTTAATTTAACAGTCATATGACAGTTACAATGTTAAACCAAGTATATACTAATAACAAAGTAAACTCACTAAACTTTTGTGGATTAATTCTTTCCATAACACACAATAGAATAAAATTATTGTCATATGTACATGATTCACTTACATTTTACATAACTACTTGTCAAAATATCGAAAATTTTTATTTACAATGTGTTTCTTTGAGTCTAATGGAAATAGAGGGTGCTATATAGAGTGGATGTCAAATTTTTATTGTTTGTCAAAGAGGAGAAATAGAAAAGGAAAAATAAAATAAAATTGGTAGGTCTTGCACATAAAAAGAATTTTTAACTCCTCAAGTAGACGGAAATGTTTGTTGCAATTTTTAAAGCACAAAGATAGATTTATCTTATTCTTCTGCTTGTGATGTGAACAAATTTCATACCCTCTATCAATCACCAAGAAAAAGAAATCCCTTTTCATTTTCACTTTCTCTAGCTTTAAGTACAATGAAGATAATAAAGTTTGCATTTATGACATGTTATGCTGCTTTTTCAAATACAATGAAGATAATAAAAGTTTGCATTTATGACATGTGGCAAACTATTCAACTCAAGTTCCGCACTACTAATCCTGCTTTAGTACTGTAATATTTACACTTCCACTAATTGATGATACATGAATGAAAGTATGACATTGTTGGGTTGGTGTCACAATCAGAGACAACAGAATTCCTAGTTTAATGAAAAAAGTTAATAGTCACACATAATAATACTACGGAGGATACAATGAACAGATAAAAGTGATAGATATAGTAAAAAGGGAAAGGAATATAATTAAATTTTTAAGTTAAATATTTAAATAAAAACTTATAAATACGTTAATTAAATAATAATGATTTCAAATATATAAACTCCAGAGATGTAAAGTTTAAAAATATAAAAATTAAAAGTAGAGATTTAAATATATAAAATTAAAGAGGACAAAATTTTAAAATATTAAATATTTCTATTTAATTTCTTAAAATTGAAAGAAACGTTTATAAGCCGATGCGGCCTCACATGACTGTTAAGAAGTAATTAAGATTAGGTGCAAAAAAAAAAAAAAATAATTCAACGCTTATCCTAATTTATTATCAATGGTTCACCCAAAAAGAAAAAATTATTATCAATCAATGTTGGCCAAAGGATTGAAAGATAAACTCCAAAGAAAATTATGTTTAACTAACTGAAATGATAGTGAATATTCAAACTTATCGAGGTCAATTTTCGGACATGATTTTACAAAAATCTCCAATCTTCTAAGCTCATGCAAATTTTGGTTGTGCCTGTGAGCCTGTCCATAGTACATTACTAAAGTTCCTCTTTCCACACACAAACTAATAGTGATCAATGTATGTATGAGTGATACCAGACATAATAAATTCTTTAGACTTTCTATTTTATAGAAAAAAGGTTAGTGGTTAGTGAGTTAGATATGTTAGTGAAGAGATTCGAAACTATCTCTATTATCTTTTAACTTTATCACTACCCAACCTTATAACTCCTTAAATTCTTAAGACTTATAACTCATTTTTCTCTTTATCTCTCCCTATTAAATCAACCATTTATCTTACACTTCTGTCTTCTCTTTCAATCCCTCTCTTCTCCTAAATTGTAAAAATTGTTATAAAAAAGTTGTGTGGAAGTAGAATTATCCAGTATTTATATACCACTTGGGAAAAATCTAATGCTGAGTAAAGATCAGACATCATGGAAGTAGAATTCATTAATTTCCAACACTAGTAATCACTAAAAATGAGTGTAGTTCTTGCCACCAGAACAATAAAAACAGTTATACCGAAAAGAAAAAATCAAATCATACATCAATGTTTCCACCTATAATATGTACAATGTCCCGGCCTGTACTTAAAAGAAACCCGTGGTAATGATAGCAGTGGCTATTCATGTTAGGATAATCAAATCTTTGATTGAAGAACTCCTTCCATAAATCATTTAGACATTTTATCCTTAATTTCAGCAGCAGCAGCTTTAGCTGCAGCTTTGGTAAGTGCAGTAGGTTTTAGAACAGACTTAGGATTAAGTGCCTGCCGAATCTTAAAAGCAGCCCATGCGGTTCCAACAGCATGACCAGCTGCATCTAGTCCTTCACTTGTAGCTTTAGCAGCTTCGTCTCCATATCTGTGGTATACAGATTGTCAAATTGCTCACAACAGTTAGAGAAAACATTGGCATTCACCCCATGTTGAATGCTTAAATTCTTAAAGCAGGTAAAGGTAAATGGGAAATCAATACTTTAGGAACATGGATTTCACAAGCTGCTACAGCAGGGCATAGACCGAACCACATCAAGAAGGCAAGCAAGAAAAGAATTTGGGCTGCTATTTCCTAATAATAGCACACCAAATGCAACGACGACTTCTACTTTTCTAATTTCTTTTGTTAGCAGTTAGCTAAAGATTTCCACATTCGGAAGTATCATAACCACAATTAATTTCTATTCTCATGCTCAACATGGGGGTCTTACATTCTAGGCATATAGCATTAGAACACGACCACAGATCAGGATATCATCAGATTCAGTACCTAATTTCATACTTTCTTCCATAGGCATTTTAACATAGGTAGTATATCTGTTGATTTTACCTGTGACTGACAAGATCTTTTGTCACAGTGTTTGATGTTGACATGACACTTTTCCCTGCTACTTCAACAGCATCACACACTCTGCCTGTTTACAGGAAAAATACCAGTATATTAACTAACTCAGTAAACCATATAGTACAAACTAGCTGGATCATGGTTGCTTGGTCTTAAAGCTCAAACATGTCAAAATTTGTTGGGCAAGTGGACAAATAACATTTAGAGACTCACTTTGGAAGAGTCCCAGAACCCAAACAAATTTATATGATCTGGTTAAGGTGGTGAGAATAAATGAAAGCTAAAATTATTTTAGTGATTATGTTTGACGGCTAGCAATTACACACGAAGGCACATAATCTTACGACTCTATTTAACAATTCACTATTGCTGACATAAACATCAGTGTTCTCAAACTCAAAAATTAGTTCTTGAAGTTTACATCTCGCTAATGACATTTCATAGGCCCTACTTTTGCCGAAGAACTCAGCCCCAAAAATAAAGGAAATACATACATCAATTGGCTGGGTTTTTCCATTTCTAATTAAAAAAATCTAACAATCTGAAATAGCCAATAACTGTTCAATGTTGATGTAAATGAAATTATGGAAAATAATCTAACTCTAGCATTTGACCAAATCATGAATTGCAACATCAAGTTGTCTACACTGGTTCTGCATTAAACTTAGGCTAATGCAAAAATTCCAAGTTAATAAAAGAACGCATCACAATTAGTTTTGGATGCCAGATTTAGTTTAGCACCTTGTGCAACTACCATGTATCCCATAAATATGATTTTATTTCATGATCTTATTTATGTGAACCATTTCAATCTGCAATTTCTTGCCAGCTTGTCCAAACAAAATTCTATTTTGTTGTTTAGCTTGCCATACATTGTTTGTGTTTTTAAAACCATTTGAAATATTACTGAAGCTGTTCAATACAACGTACTCAGACTGTTCTTAGCAACTATAAACATGCTTCTCAAGTTCTTTTCCTCTTTCAACCTTTTGGGGTTGTGAATGTGTGTTTAAATTAGAGAAGTTTCAATGCCATACACACATCAATTTTTTCTTAGTTTTTAATTGATGTTTCTCTTTTTCTTTTATCTAATTTTGTTTGCTTTGTAAAGAACATATATAGACGGTTTTCTGTTTCTTCTTTAGCTGGGGGATAATTGGCTAGTGCTTAGAACTCAAAGAACATTATGGTGATGGATGCAAATTATAAGCCCCAAAAAGCTAAGGATTAAGATAATTGACATACTGAATCCATCCAATGATGCAAGCACGACTTCGCCAGGTAGAAGGTTGAAAAATTTCTTTCCCGCTTTAGAATTCACCACTGAACTGGTGAAAAATCCAGAGACCTTTACAACCCCAGTGAGAACCCCATTTGCTACACTCTCTGTCATTCTGGTCACTTTCTTAACCCTACATATAAACACCAATACAAAAGACAACATCAGTTCTTAAATGTTCATGTTCAAATGACAAACCGACTAGCACAAAAAAATGGACAAATAACCATAGCTACCTAAAACTCGCAGACTAAAAGCTTTTTGGCTAATAAACATTGGATAAAAACATAAAACTGCAGGATGCTCAAAAGTCCTTAGTCATTGATTACTACTGCAACATGAACAAATCAACTACAGATTGAGAACAATTTTAGTTTAAGACTTTCAGTATGAAACAATTCTATTTATTTTTTTTCACTACAGTATTATTGATAAATGAGTACAAGATAAGAGTTAACTGGATGCATTTTGAACGACTTAATCTCTGCAAAATATCACGAAATATACCAAATATACTCCTTAGTCCTTACATTAAGATAGAGCTTTTAAAAAAATTAAGACACTTAGATCTTTAATTTATTTAACCTCATTATCTCTTTTCATTTTTACCATGTTACACTTGTACCCTTATAGGTGTTAATTTTATCGGCTTAAAAATTTGGTTGACCATCTTCAGTTTCTCAATCATGCTATTTTATTCTCCATTGACAAAACTCAAAGACTGAATGAAACATGAGACCATGGTTAAAGTATCCAAGTTCAGTTCCCCTCAAGAAAGAAATTAATCTAACCACATTTTGTCCATCCACTGGTGCAACTAAGCTTCTTATCTCTTTCTCTTATTAATGGTTGCTGAGTAATTTATGAAATTGGCCTAAGCTAAGTAACTAAGCAGAAGAGGATCAATTAAGAGAAGTCTCACCTTTGGATCCGCTTCAAGGTTTCGGGACTAACCTCTTCTTGCAAACCAGGAGCCATCCTCTGCTTCAAGATCTCATTCCCCCACCTTAACCGCTCCACCGTGACATCCCCACACCACAAAATCCCCTTCACCAATTGCCCCGAACCAGCGGCGATAAGCTTCGCAGCAGTTCCACCGTAATCCTCTACATTAGGAGCCAAAGTGGTCCAATACGCCGCGCACTTCTCCTCCAACATCTCCTTCTTCTCCTCCGAATTCAAATCCGCCGGGGACACCTCCTTCGCCACCGACGCATCCAACGCCTCCCCCTCCTTCTTCGCCTTCTCCGACACCTTCTGCACCGTGAAAACACTGCATTCCTGCAACACCTTGTCCAATTCCTTCAACAAATCCTCCTGCCCCTTCGATGCTATCGTTAGGCCGTAGCTTAGCACGCTGGCACCGGGATCCGAACCAGAATCCTTGTTTTTCTCCTTCTTCTTCTTCTCTTTCTGTTTCTGCCGTTTTCCTTTTTCTCCCTCCTCGCCCGAGGAAGAATCAGAAGATTCTGATTCTGATTCTTCCTTCACTCGGAAGGAGAAGAAGTAATGTGAGTCGTCAACCTTGACGGCGGCCTCGTCCTTCGTCAGCGGCCATTGAATCTCGTCGCCTACTTGTGCATAGACGGCGATGAGATTCTGGCCCTGGCGAAGGCTTACAATGACGAGTTCGCCGCAAGCAAGTTGCACGCTGCAGTTCTTGTCGATGAGGTGGAGAATGGCGCCGGGGACTCTGATGAGGACCTCCTCGGCGGCGAGCGGCGGCGCGGAGGGACTGGCGTTGCCGGCGAAGAGATTCTCGACGAGGTTGCCGACCTCGTCGATTTTTGGGTAGAGAGAGGAGGAAGAGTTGGGAGAGCATATTTCGGGGCTTGAAACGATTACCTGTGGATACAGGGAGCTTTTCTGGTTAGGGTTTTCAGACGCCATTGATGAATGGAGCTTGCAACTTCAAACTTCAAACTTCCAACTTCCAAGGTCGTTACCGTTGTGTGGATTTGGAGTTTCAGAGAGAAACGGAAAGGAAATTGACAAACCAAGAAACGACACGTGGCGTTCAGAGAAAGAACAGTTTAACTACCACGGAAATTTCCCGCGTCGATCTCGCTATGGAACTGGTGCAGTGTCGGTTCTTTTTTTTTTTTAAATTAGAATATTAGATATTGATAATAATTTTAATAAAAATACAATTAAAAATATGTTAAATTCTTATTATATCCTAAGATTATTTTCTCGCATCTTGTCTATTTCTAATAATGTATATACTACCTTGGACCCTAAAATGTGAGGCACAATTGTTCTTCAAATAAAACATGTTTATTCCTTCAAATACAATTGTCAATGATAATTTGAGATGTATTGTTTAAAATTTCAATAGGAAAGTTCGTATTTCCATGGGACCGAGCTCAACCACAAAATCAACATTGCTAACAGGGCCACCCCTAACTGGTTGGGGTTCTTGGAATTTGTCCCCTTCAACACTCCATGTCATCTTTTTCATTTTTGATTTCTCTTGGTTGGCTGATAAACTTACTTCCTTCAACTCCTTTATCTACAAAATAAAACACCAAATCACTTATTACAGACTAGGCTTACAAAATTTCGTCATTCAAAATAAAAAGTGAAGTTAATTAAAATGGTGCTAATGTAAGAATGTATGTGCATCACAAAGATAGGCCAAAATGGGTAAACCCTTTGGTTTTCATGGTTTTAAGAAAAAACTTCTAGGTACCGTTTTTTTGGCAAACAGCTTCTTCAATTCAACTTTGGTCATAGTTGAATATTTGACATCTTCATTTTCCTAATCACATTGAAAACAAAACATGAGATAAGTATATAAGGAGATATAAAAACTAATATACTTAGACTTACCTCATATAGATGTGCCAAACGGAGAATCACAATTCCACCATCCAATTCCTGAAAGATATATGCTAGTTAGAGGATAATAGAGAATAGTGTTATAGATACCCACCCTTACAACATTTTTCTACCTCAAGAGTTATCAAAGCAACATTGAGAGGCAGGCTGTAATTTGGATCCATGAGAGTTTCTTCGATCAAATGAGAAGATTTCCAATTTTCTATGTTCTGATAAAAAAAAAAAAAAATCTCATAAGATGTAATATATATGGTAATGATTTTTAATCCATAAATTAAGTACCAGAAGCTAAGTCCTACCTCATGTGTAAAAGCTAATAATAATGGTGAGTAAATTTCCTGACCAGTGGTACGACGCCACTGTGAGCCATCGCCAAGATTGTGGATACCCATATAATAATTTCCTCTAACCTAATATTACAAAACAAACACATCATAATATATGTTATAGATAGATATAAGAAAGGAAAACAAAATTTAATTTTTTTTCACTTTTCATTTTTTATACCAAACTAGTGAAAGAAGGTGTTTCAGGTTGAGATTTCTAATTGATTCACTGTATAGTAAATTACCAAAGAGATTTCTAATTGATTCACTGTATAGTAAATTACCAAATATAGGTTGATTTATTGCATTAGCTAATTTTCAGGATTAGTTAGAGGGATCAGCTTAATTATAGGGATTGAGCAGTTTTTTGTTTCCAGAGATATATTCTCTCTATTGCTCTACATATATGATGTATTTTCCTATAATCAAAAAACATATCTCAGAATGTCATTTCACAATATGGTATCAGAGCTAGGTTCCTTAACCTTGATCTACCATTTTTTTAACCTTTTTTTTAAACACCCTGTGAACCCATAAGATGGCTGATAAAAATTCTGCACTCAAATCAGGGTCTACATTGACTCCTGTCATTATTCAATCTGAAAGTGCGTTCAATGCCGGAATCGTTCTGAGTGAAACAAATTACGACATATGGTCACAGATAATGGAAATGCATATCGCAGAGAGGGAGAAACTCTCAGATATTCGTGGCAAGGAGAAACAACCTGTAGAGCAAGATTCTGGTTATGAAAAATGGTATGCAGAAAATCAAAAGGTGAAGAGGTGGTTGTTGCTGTCCATGAGCCCATAAATTATGAAGCATTACTTACGCTTAGCCACAACCCATGAAATTTGGAGTGCATTATCTAAGGCATTCTATGATGGAAGTGATGAGTTACAAGTATTTACTTTGAATCAAAAGGCCTTTACTGCAAAACAAAATGGTAGGCCTTTCTCGTAGTATTATGGAGAATTGATGGAAATTTTTCAGGAATTGGATCATCGTGATAAGGTGATCATGAAAGATCCTGAAGATGTCACAGCTTACAAGAAATCAATTGAACGACTAAGGGTTCATATATTCCTTGCGGGATTAAATGGTGAGTTTGAACAAATTCGTGGAGAGATTTTACGCAAAGAACCTGTCCCAGAGTTGGAGAATTCTTATGCATTGATTCGTCGAGAGGCAATACGTCAAGCGACTTTGAAAGGTGAATCAGAAAGTTCTGACAACACAACCATGATAGCTCGAAATAGAAACTGGCAGGGTCAAACAAAAGGAAACCATCCTAAAGCGAACTCAAATATAGATAAGTCTAAGTTTAAATGCACTCACTGCAATCAGCAGGGCCACACTAAGAGTCGTTGTTTTGAACTTAATGGATATCCAAAATGGTGGGATCACAGTCGGGATCAACGAAGAAAGAATCCAGTTGCAGCAGCTGTTGAGGCAAAAAACGCAGATAAAGCCTCCAAAGAGTCCACTGCTTTGATGGCAATTAGAGGTAATGGTGGTGAGTTTTCTGTACCTATTACTAATAGCACATGGATAATTGATTCAGGTGCTACTGATCATATGACTTTTGATTCTAGACAAATTTCATCCATGAAACCATCCTCAAAAGAATTGATTTCCACTGCCAATGGTGACACAACCTCTGTTATTGGAAAATGATCCTTAACTCTTACTAATAATTTTACTTTGGATTTTGTTTTAGTTGTTCCATCTCTAGAATATAACCTTTTGTCTGTATCACAAATTAATACATCCCTAAATTGTATTGTTATTTTTTGGCCTAATTTTTGTGTGTTTAAGGACATTCATACTAGACAGACGATTGGTTATGGTGTTAAACAAGGAAGATTATACTATTTGGACTTGGGGTCGAAAGATTCTGGGAAGTTAGAAAACGCTTTGACCGTGAAGAGTTCTACCAAACAGAAAGAAGAAACTGAAATTTGGCTATGGCATCGTCGCCTGGGACATGCTTCATTTAGTTACTTGAAAAAATTGTTTCCTTTATTATTTGCAAAGATTGACATCTCTGTTTTTCGTTGTGATGTATGTGAACAAGCAAAAAGTCATCGTGTTCCTTTTCCAATCAGTTTGAATAAAAGTATTGTTCCTTTTATGCTTATACACTCGGATGTTTGGGGTCCTTCTAAGATTTCTACTTTAAGAGGATTACGTTGGTTTGTTACTTTCATAGATGACTGCACTAGAATGACTTGGTTATGGTTAATGAAGTCCAAAGGAGAAGTAAACTTGATATTTCAAAAGTTTCACAAAATGATTGAAACCCAATACAATGCAAAGGTTCAGGTTCTTCGTAGTGACAATGGTGGTGAATACCAAAGCTTAGACCTCAAGAGGTACTTGAAAGTACATGGGATTATTCATCAAACTACGTGTCCTAATACACTACAACAAAACAGTGTTGCCGAGTGAAAAAATCGACAATTACTAGAGGTGGTACGTTCTTTATTATTAGAGGCCCATATGCCTTTCTCTTATTAGGAAGAGACTCTTACAATGGCAACATATGTCATAAATCGTATCCCTTCTAGCTCTAATGAGTTTCAAACGCCACTGCAGACTCTCCTAAACAAAGTGGTTGCCCTTGGTAGTACAGATTTGGCTCCTCGTGTTTTTGGTTGTGTAGCATTCGTGCATATTCAAAAGAACCCAAACAAATTGGCACCTCGGGCTTTACGATGTGTGTTTCTTGGATATGCGATACACCAAAAAGGGTATCGGTGTTACCATCCTCCAACTAAAAGGATGTTTATAAGCATGAATGTTGTTTTTCATGAACAAATAATGTATTTCTCTTCAGAATCTGCACTTCAGGGGGAAAACCATAAAGAACTGCAGACTCTAGACTATAATTTCCAAGAATATGTATATCTTGAGAAAGACCATTTAGAGGTAAATTGCAGCAACGATAATTCTTATGCAGATAACTTACAATCAAGTTGTACGGATAAGATGGAAAATGAAATAAATGGGTTCACATTATGAGGTGGTGACAGAACTTGGTATGACTCCTCTTGATGACACACCAAACCAATCATCTACTGTCATGGATGCTCTTAATCTTGTGCCAACAAAAAAACAACTACCAGAACGACACACTAGAGGTATTCCTAAACTCACTTATGAACCCACTCTTTCTAGTAAGGTTAGATACCCCATGAATAATTTTGTTTCCTACCACCGTTTGTCTGAATCAAATAAGTCATTTGTAAATCAATTATCTACTGTTACTATTCCTAACAATGTACAGGAAGCCTTGGCTGATCCACGATGGAAAAATGCGATGAATGAGGAAATGAAAGTCTTGCAACAAAATGAAACATGGGAACTTGTTGACTGTCTACTAGGAAAAAAACCAGTTGGATGTCGATGGATTTATGCTATAAAGTACAAAGCAGATGGCACAATTGAAAGGCTAAAAGCAAGGTTAGTAGCAAAAGGCTACACTCAAACTTATGGGGTAGACTATACAGAGACATTTGCTCCTGTGACTAAACTTAACACAGTTCGAGTGTTGTTATCTCTAACAGTAAACTTAGATTGGCCGTTACAACAACTTGACGTAAAGAACGTCTTCCTCCATGGAGAATTAGCTGAAAAAGTTTATATGGAACTGCCACCAAGATGTATGGTTCCAAAGAAGCATAGTCAAAAGGTGTGTAAATTAAAGAAATCATTGTATGGCTTGAAGCAATCTCCAAGAGCATGGTTTGGAAGATTTTCAGAGGTAATGACTGCTTTTGGCTATCATCAGAGCAATTCGGATCATACTTTGTTTCTAAAGAAACAACACGGTAAGATTACTGCTCTTATCATATATGTAGATTATATGATTGTTACTAGAAATGACCCTGAAGAACAGAAATCTCTACAAAGCTATTTATTTGGAAAATTTGAAATAAAAGATCTTGGTCCTCTGAAATATTTTCTGGGGATAGAAGTTTCCAGATAAAAAACAGGACTATTTCTCTCCTAAAGAAAATATATCCTAGATCTTTTGCGTGAAACAGGCATGGAAGAGTGTCGTCCTGCTACTACTCCTATTGAAGAAGGATTGAAATTGTGTCTTGAGCCAAATCAAATACCGGTTGACAAAGGAAGATATCAAAGGCTTGTAGGAAGATTAATGTACTTGGCCCATAGCAGACCAGATCTTACTTATGCATTAAGTGTTGTTAGTCAGTACATGCATAACCCAAGAGAAAAAACATATGAATGTTGTCATGCACATCTTAAGGTATTTGAAATCTGCACCTAGAAGGGGTATTTTGTTCACTAAACACACTGATTATCAAGAAATAAATGTATATACAGATGCAGATTGGGCTGGAGCCATAGATGACAGGAGGTCTACTTCAGGTTATTTCACTTTTGTAGGAGGAAACCTTGTAACTTGGAGGAGCAAAAAACCAAATGTGGTGGTCCGCTCAAGTGCAGAAGCTAAATTTAGAGGTATAGCACTTGGTCTATGTGAAGCATTATGGTTAAAGTTATTGTTGGAAGATTTGGGATACCCTTCTAGGCAACCAATCCAGCTGAATTGTGACAACAAAGCTGCATGTGATATTGCTCATAATCCAGTACAACATGATCGCACAAAGCATGTTGAAGTAGACAGATTTTTTATCAAGGAAAAGTTGGATAAGAAGATTTTAGAATTGCCTAAGATCAGAACAGAAGATCAATTGACTGATATTTTCACTAAAGCAGTTTTAAAACCAGTGTTTTCCAAATTTCTAAGCAAGTTGGGCTTGACTGACATTTATGCACCAACTTGAGGGGGAATGTTGAGATTTCTAATTGATTCACTGTATAGTAAATTACCAAAGAGATTTCTAATTGATTCACTGTATAGTAAATTACCAAATATAGGTTGATTTATTGCGTTAGCTAATTTGCAGGATTAGTTAGAGGGATTAGCTTAATTACAGGGATTGGACAGTTTTTTGTTTCTAGAGATATATTCTCTCTACTGCTCTACATATATGATGTATTTTCCTGTAATAAAAAAACATATCTCAGAATACTATTTCACAATATTTCAATCCACCTCTTTTAAAGAATCAAACTAATTCTGTCACTTACAAAATAAGAAGGATGCAAAGAAATATAAATTAACTTGTGATAATTCCATACCGTGAGTCCTTCACATTTATTATTATTGTTTATGCAAACTTGTTCATCTAGTGCTTCATCAACTCCTCGACCATCGTCTTGAAAAATACGCCTTTAGTAGAAAATATTGAACGTTAATGTAGTTTGTATTCAATAAGATTATCTTGAATTAGACAATAAATACTACTTTAATTGAATACCTATGAAGCATCAATTCCACTTCACCGTCATTGATGTTGGCCCCACCAACAGCACGATCAACTAAGATTGAGAACTCAGTTTTCTTATCCTTAATATAAATTCCAAGATTAAGCTGGGCCACATGAAACTAGTTTAGCAAAGTTTCATATAAATTTAATCGAGATTACAGAAGCTCATCAACTATGACAAAACTAATAAAATATACTTTATTTTTCTCTCTCAAGTTCTATTGTTTGAAACTTCATCTAATTATGTTTCTTATGTTCCATCATCCCTAACAATATCTACAATAAAAATCCAAAGTCTTGATGAAATTGAGAGTAAAAGAATTTTACTGGGTAATAATTTCCTGCAACTGGTTGGGTAACTTGAAGGGACCAATCTTCTCTATAATCTCGAACCTGCATTTACATTTATATAGGTAATATAATTCAATGTTGAAACTTTTTCTCCCCATAGGATTTCATTATAAACAAAAAAAAAATGCATTACCCTTTTCAAAAAGTCTCTTCCATTAGAATCAGTATAAAACTCCTTGTTTGTGGTCATGTTTGTTGCCATCCGTGTGATCACCTCCTTTCCAACCCAACCATCAGTAGGGATTGGACCAATCTTCACAAATAAACTTATGTAAGAATGTTATTCGTTATTTTCTTAACTTTAGAGTCGAGGTCAAATTGATAGTCATGTAGAGCTATCAAGATGAATTATGCCTAATAATCAGTCCATGATTCAATGAAATGGGTAAAATTGAACATAAGAAATGAAAGTCCTAACTTAATGCCTCTAGAGTCAAACTAGGCAGAAAAAACTTAAGTTCATACAAAATTGAGCTTATTTAAGCTTAACATTATTCAAATTTTTTACTTTTTTTCTTTTGAATTTATATAAATTTAGACAACATAAAAAAAAATGGACCAATTTGGTTTGACCTAATAAGACATCTAACTCGACTGAGTTAAGAAAATACAACTTGTTAAAATTTGGATCGGATTGAACCAATCCATTTACATGGTGTGATAGGTTAGAATCCATTTTGACAATTCTATTCATAATATTTTATTTTCTATACATAAAAATAAAATATAAGAGTTTTGTCAATATAAACAAATAGTACTACTTACAGTGAATTCGATTTCAGCATGGTCTTTGTCTTTGTAAAGTTTAGTAACCTAAAAATATATATATAAATAGTAAGTAAGAAAGAAATTTCATGATATTGCAAAGTCATTTAGGTATTGAATTAGAAGAAAAGTACAATGACATAGAAAATTATTATAATCTAAAAACATAATATGAAACGAAATACAAAAGAAGAATTTTAACTTTTTCCACTCCCAGATAATTCTTATTTCACCCCATGAATTCCACCATATTAAATCAATTACAAATATAGTCTAAATAGGAGAACCAAGCGCTATCAAGTGAGAACCTAGAAAAATGTGTTATGGCTCCTTACTTTATAGTCTTGTATGATTTCAATTTATTTAAATATTAAAATTTATATATATATATATATATATATATATATATATCACTTATTACATTGGGAAATGGATTTTGAGATACCTCCTCTAAACACCAATTTCAACACTCAATTTGTCTTGATATCTATGATTTATTACAATATAGAATATGACACAAGAAAAAAAAAATCTTTAGAAATTAAGACTCTACTAAGTCTTTTTTTGTAAGCCAAGACTCTACTAAGTTACTCACCTGGTAAATCCAATTATTGATTTTTTGATGAACTTCATCAACCAGTGGTCCACGTATTACTTTGGTGGGTCCCTGCATCTATATCGGTAATAGATGTAGCATAAGAATTTCAAAAACTTAAAAGGAAATGGAAAGATGTATAGTTAGAGAGAACTCTTATGTATGTTATAGATAAAAGCAATGTCATTTGTTAACATATTAAAAGAAGAAACTTACTGAAACATTCTTAGGGGATCCATCAGGTCGAAATATATAAGCACCAGAAGCCTATGAAAGAAATCACATAATTAAAGCATACAAAATAATGATTAAATTTGTTATTATGAATTGTATGTGTAAAGAAATCACACCTGATAACCCGAATAAGACTCATACCAGAGGTAGTTTTGTTGAATTGGTATGTCAACCTGGAAAAATTTAAAAATCTTGAAATTTTATCCACTACATCTTTCAAAACAATTCTTGATATAATCAATAAAGCTAAACCTAAGTGAAAAAACATGCCTTGAACATAATTGCTATGGAGTGGAATTTATTTTCACGCTTATGTGTAGCATTCTACAGAATACATATTCAACCTTAGACAAAATAAATGGTTATGGAATGTGAAAGATTTATGGTTTGATCTTTGTCAAAACATAAAGTATTCTTGTATCAGTAATTTTACTTTATGATCTTTGTCAAATAGAAATTTAATTGATTTTTTACATTTAATGTAGGGCACATTTGATCCATTATATATAATGTAGGTTGTAGTTTGATAAATTTACATCTCATTAAACACAAATTAAGAATTTTTTTGTACTTCATGAATATGCAAAATTACTTACTCCAGTTTTGGAATTATACATCCGTTGGAGTTGTCCAGAGGTTGAAGAAAATGACATCTTTAAATTTCCCGACCCTATATTAATGCTCTCACCTTTATGATTGTTGAGTTGAGACAAATCTCTTCTGTTAGTACCTGTGATGTTGAAAACACCAAAAGAGCATATTCGATACTAAAAAATAATAAATTTATACATATATGCAAATCGATTTTGAATAAATATAATCTATTAATCTTCTCAATAAATCACTACTGCAATGATGTTGAGACATATCTCTTCACTTTCAAGTCCCTATGATGTTGAAACACCAACAAAGTATTCAATACTGAAAACTAAATTATGTGATATATGCAGTCTTCTCAAGAGAGTCCCATAGCAATGACATTAATAACTACAAGTGTTTGGTTTTCCATTAAAATTGAGCCAAAAAAACAATTGGTCCAATGAAAACATATTTTCCTATGCTTACCTCAATTAATGAGATATGCAAGGGACAAATGACAATTATTGACAATGGAATTTACCTTTTTCAATTGCCTTTGAAATGAAGTAAGTACTCCATCCAAGTGGAGGGACTGACACCTGAAATAGAAGCCAATACTTTGGGCCTTGTTTGGGTGACACCCCCAAATAAGCCTCCACGTAGAGTTCTCTTACTTTTTTTGTAACATTATCCACATCCACATATTGCACTTCAAGGTTATTTCCCAATGAATTTTCAACAACAAGATTATCATCATTAACCTGATGCAAATTGTCACCATCAGCAGAATATTGGAATTGATTTATTTTATGATTTTGCAGGTAAATGATATGTACTCACTGGTATTTTGACAACATCAGTACGATTCCATCCAAGTGGGTTATACACCACTACTACCTAGAAATAATTTTTATCAACATATGATAAATATAATTTAATTAGAAATTTAACAAAAATTTGAGACAATATTACCAAACTCTTGGCTTCTGGAATATTGTCTTCTGTAGTAGGACAGTAACTGATGTTCAACAATTGGCACTGCCAAAATCAAATAAAAAGAGAAAAATAATTTAAGAATCAATGATATGATACTAAGATTTCATTTCATCCAGTTAAAAGCTACTTTTAAGAAAAAGTTGAGTTAAATAGTATTTTTATATAAAATTTTAAAGAATTTATTTTAAATGTAAATTTTTATTTATAAATATATTTTTTATTAGATAAAAAAACTTTTACACTAATTGATAAACAATTTATACTTATTCTTTTAAGTTTTAATTTCTAATGTAACTTAAAAATAAATTTTAAGATAAGAAAAAGTTGGGTCAAACAGTAATAAACTTAATTATAAATGTAAACAATAAGTTTCATAAATTAATATGTTTTGTAGTTGATGACTTATAAGGTTTGTGTTGGTTAAGAAAAAGATTGAGAAAATAGTTCCAATTCAATTTCCACTGCAAAGAAAAATTAACATTCTAAGATTAACATTTTCCAATAAGAAAAGATCTTTCCAGCTTTGGAACACTGCATAACTAACTTCAACTTCGTTTACTGAGACAGGAGTAATAAATACTAATCAAGTAATGGAGAAAGAAAATTTCTTTGAAAGTTTACCTGAGTAAACACTGATGTTGGTGTAGAACATTGATCACTTGATTGCTTACTAGTAAGACAAGCCAAAGAAGAACTAACGATTGTTTCAGCCTACAATAAGTAATCATTATTTTTGGAAAATTGATCAAATAAACAAACTCAAAACATATAGTCAAAATTAGAATTAGAAAAAGTTTAATTAAATTCAAACCATAGAGGCTCCAATAGCCAATCGTTTGACGTAGTCTCTGGTTGTATGAGACTTAGCAGTACCACTTACAGCATCATGGTGCTGTGCTATTCCTAGAGCATCTCCAAGGTCAAAACTATTATATTTAGTTGATTTCTTTCCAACAAAAATTTCAATTTGACGTGTGGCCTGCATCAAAATGTTAGCAATAATCTGAATGTTGCTAATATATAGAGTTTAATTAGTATGTATTGTAACTGTAAAAAGTTTTATACTAATATTTAATCACAATATTTTATTTATAATATTTCATTTATGTAACTTTGTTGATTTTATCAAATAATATATTTTAAAATTTATATAAATAAAGAGTTATGATTGAATATTAGTATAAATTCTCTTACACATTTTCAATGTATTCTAGTTAAACTAGTAAAAAACAAGAAATTCTATCTAAACTTAATTATTTTCTTTTGACATGAATATTATATCAAATAGTATCCACTTAGCATCCTAACGTATCCCTTTAATGCTGGACGACTCGTGAAATAGCCAGTCCAATAAGCATTAGGTGCATCAGCATACCTGTAAGAAATAATAAAAAAATGTGCATGATTTTTTTTATTAGTAAGAATCAAACATGGAACCAGAAAATATACTATACTCACGCATCCTGTTTAATGTTCATAAGTTGTTAAGATAACAAGCTACTTTACAAATAAAAAATAATAATAAAACTTACGGGAAATAATCATTTGTTTTCAGTGGCCAAGTTTGATTAGCAGCATTTTTAGCAGTGGTGTAAATTGACGGAGTGGAATACAAAGCATTTACTCTTCCATCCTGAAGATTAAACACAGAAACATGGATGTATTAATTTGAAATCAGTACGATATAATAGCTACAGAAATCTAAGTATGTAATTTGTGTCTTATTTTCTGTTATATCAATGAAAAATGCTATATAATTTAATAAGTTATAAAAAAAATCATTAAATGAGATAACGTTTTGGGGGTGTGAACAAAACATAGGCATGCACGAATAGGGAGAGAGATTTTCATTCCAATCAATACATTTATAAAAATGAATTTAATCCCCTACCTCATTAACATGGTGAATTAATTTATCCATTTGCTTGAACCAAGACTCTGCATATTGGTACGCAAAATCATCACCTAATGTCCACATTAAATGATTCGTCCTTGTCACCTTTGCCTATATTAACCACAACCATATTAAATTTGTACATTCATGCTTAATTTATTTGAGTGACAAGAAAGTCAAGAATTTCATGCTCTCATTTTAAAATTAGAGTGTCATATTCAAAATTTATGACTATAGGTTAGGTATATTTAATATAGACACAAATTTTAAATATGATCCTTGTGTTCATACAAAAAGACTATTCTCATTTTCTTTTCTTTTTTTTTTTTACTCATGACATTGATACAAAGTCTCTACCATCTTTAGTTGAGTTCCCTTCTAATCATGTTTTTTCCATCTATAATACTCAAACTCAAGATCTTATTTAAAGGAATCAAACCTAGTATTACTTAGACCAATAATTTATCGGTCATTGCCTTGGTATAAAGATATGCTAATTAGCCATTAGATATACTATAATCTAATTCAAAAGGATTTTTAATTCTCTTTTAATAGAAAGTTTAATAATACTCACTGATTCCCATAAAAAAATACTCATTAATTTTTACTTCAACCGTGGTAGACTCCAACTAAAGTTATTAATTTATTATTTTTATTGAATACCTATTATCTCTACTCACACAATAACACAGCTCTCACTTTAACTAAAAGAATATTTTTTAATAATTATGCAACTTTGATAATAATTGCTTATACTATACAATTAAGCAACTTGTATAAAAACACACGTATGGATGACAAAAAAATTCGTGTTCGCGGATACTTGTGGATAAAATCTGCAAAAATATCAGCATGTATAGTATAAATGGGTATTCGTTACCCACAGATACGGGTTATTTTTCTACCCGCTCCTTAACGGGCATAAGTACGGGTATCATAGTATTCGTACCCGTGGGTACTCGCTATCCGCTAAACCAAAATAATATATATATATATATATATATATATATATATATATATATATATATATATATAAGTTAAAAAGATAATATTTTTGAAAAATAAATCAATTTAAAATAATAATTATCAAAATTCATTGATATCAATATTATTTTTTTATAAAAACTTCATAGTTAATAAAATTATTTATTATAAAAATGTCGATAATATAAACTAAAGATTTTATTTGTATTAAATATTTTTTTATAACATATTATATTAATCTACTTTTAGATCTAATTAATCTTGTAGAAACTAGTATAATTTTATTTCTAGATTTTCCAAAAAATAAATGGTTTATTTGATAAAACTTTTTATAAAAATATTTAATTTTAAAAAATTATTTTTCTAAAATATCCATGGGTACTCGTGGATACCCACAGATATTAAAAAAATCTACAGATATTTCTATAGCGGATATCCGGCAAGTTTTTAACGGGTAACGAGTGGCAGGCTTTTGTAACTAGTCGGGTAGTAGGTAACTACTTCCCATGCCTACTCCGATCCGTTGTCATTCCTAAAACACACCTTAAGAACATAATTGCTTTAATAAAATTCTTGAATATAACAAACTTACTTGGACCATAGCAGCGTCAATGAAGTCTTGGACGTGTTGTTGAACATTGTAATCATAAAGACGAGGATCATCCTACATTATTAATATGCATGCAACGAACCATGTGGCATATATTAAAGAATTTAATTGGTGTATACTTTTTAATGTTAAGATTTTTAAACTAATATTCAATTACAAATTTATTAACTTATTAATCAATACTTTAAAAATTGTATAAATAAAAAATTATAATAAAACATCATTTATACATACAATATATACTAATTAAACTTTATATTAAATATATGCAAAGTAGCATAAACATTTTAATTGTTGAGTCTTGTATAGAACCTGTATGGGGTCAAAGTTACTTTTGATCAATTCAAAGTTATAACCATCTGGAGCAGTGTAACGAACGGGAAAAGCATTGGCAAAAATCTACAGTGGACCCAAAATGGTAAAAGGACTATATAATAAGTAATTATAATAAAATAAAAGAATAAGTTAGTCATAGAAAACAAGTTGAAAACCAAATTAAACCTGAGCAGAAGAACCTAATGTTTTGGAACCACGCCAAACAACTTCAAGAGACTTATTAGCTTTACGGTATTCTCTGTCTTGATAATCAATCCTGCCGAAATGTACAGAGTCAAACCCAACCTGCAATTTCAAACCAAAACAAATTTATCATATTTTTTTTATCATACAACAAAGTTGGAAACACAATTCATCGGAAAAAAAAAAAATAGTTTCTCTCTGGTATAAACATTCTACTATGAATATTGACATAATCACTATTATCAATTGCAGAGTTTATCTGCAAATATTTTTATATTTGTGGGTGTGAATTTTTCTGTTATCGCTAATTGTTGTCATACTACTCCTAATTAACCTACGTTTTAAACCAATATCAAGCCAAGTCCATAAGAATCAATATCTACTCGCGTTTAGAATGAGTCATGAACTACCATAACCATATGTTACAATTTACTCCATCCAATATAAATATAAAATATAATTTATACATTCAAATATATTTATATTTGTATGAGTTTTCTTTGCGATATACTTTAGATTTAAATATGTTTTGAAGAAATTTTGTATTGGGTGCTTATAAAAATTTTACTTTATATTAGGTTCAATAAATTTTTTATTTTATTTTGAGTTTTTAATTAAAGAGCTTTAAATTGATATTTAAATTGTTTTAAAAAGTGATTTAGATAGCTATTTAAGTATTGAAACAAGACAAAATATTTTAAGGGACATACTAATTAAACTTTATTTATTAATAAAGTTAGACACTCAAAACATATTAAACCTATACAAATTTTAATTTTATAATATAAACATTGGGAGGGGTTATATAAATATGGGAGGGGATTAAAAGACTTATAACAACATTAAATTAAAAGACTTACTTTCAATCCTAATTTTATATTTTTTTAAAATCTAATAATTAAAATTAATTACTTATAGTAATATTAGATTTTAAGACAAATAGGATAAAAATTGAGAATAAGTCTCTTAAACTTATTATCAAAATAAATAGATCTCCTTTTTATAGAAACTAAAATATTCCTAAAAAAAATGAGTTTAACTTAACGTTTAATCATAAAAATTATTATTAAATGCTAGCGTAAAATTTTTTACTAGAATATTTTTTTAAAATATTTTTTATTTTAAAAAAAAAAGTGCAGAATATCTAAAATATTTTGTGGTCAATAACTGGCCATATGTAATGAACCTACCTCAGCACCTAACAGGTAAGCCTGCACAGCAGAGTGTCCAAATGGATCAATCTGCCATCCAGCAGTAGGAGTCTTGTTAAAATGTTCCTTGATGAAGCGATGTCCCAATGTGGTTTGGTCAATCATGTCTATGTAGTGTGTTGTAGCTTCATCATGCATGCACCAACCACCATTTCTGTTCACACACACAAAAAGAATAAATTAAAACCCTTTATAATATATATTATAATGAATTTAATTAGTATACATTATCAATGTAAAAAAATTTTACAGTGATAATCATAACTTTTCATTTATGTGACTTTTAAAGTAATAATAAGTTTATATATTATAATGAATTTAATTAGTATACATTATCAATGTAAAAGATTTTTACAGTAATATTCATAACTTTTCATTTATATGATTTTTAAAGTAATAATAAGTAAAGTCAACAAATTTACCACTAATAAAATATTATAATTAAATATCAGTACAAAGAATGATATTGTATACCAATTAAACTCTATTATAATTATCGTCAATCTATTTCTTAGACTTGCAAAGTTCAATCACACATTACTAAGGACAAAACTACATTGCCTACACAAATTCTAGCTGCCCTGCATCCACAAGCTTTCTGACTGTTTCTTGTGTTTCTGGACTTTGTTCTACCCACCATCTATGGAAAAATGCCTGCCATTTATTTAACAAATTAAACCAAACTCATTAGAAATTATATGATTATTTAAAATTTAATCAAATACAATAAATTATATGAATCTCATTTGTTATGTAATGATTATTAGCCACCCTCATTTATTTATTTCCAAACCCTGTTAAATCAAACTTCGACATTTTACCATTTCAGCAAACACAAACTTTCTATTTGGATCCCTCTGAAGAGACATAACCACGGAGTCAAGCACATTCTCAACACATGCCGACTACAAAACAAGCAAACACAGAACAAAAACGTAAGCTGAATTAAAACTATGAAGTAAAAAGCCTAATTAACAAGTGAACAATCATATATGATGAAACACAAATGAATGTGAAAGTGCAGAATCTTGTGATTCTAACCTGAATATTATTGTTTGACCCCACATAATATTGGTCAACGTTCTTCAACCACCCAACATCGTCGTGAGAGTGTGCAACCAAGTGAACATTCAACTTTCCTGGCACAACATCAGCCCCAGTGTTATACTTTATGTATTTAGCACTAACTGTTGTGCCATAGAAACAAAGCAACAATAAATTACAGAGAAACTCTGCAGCTAAGTTCCTCTTGTTTCCCATTTCCAACGCCTAATATTATCATCGGTCTATGAATATTATTATATATATTGAATTCTTAATAAAGAACATCATAATGGAGCAACTTATGTGCCAGCCCTTAGTAATTCAAATTTTTGTTTGACTAACTTTTTTTATGTTCACATTGGATTTTTGCCCCACCAACCAGTGACGTGGCAATCATGCAATCAATTGTTGTTGCATCTTCTAACAACACATCAAAGGGATAAAAACAGGTAAACAAATATAAGAAAAATATATTATAAATAAAATGTGATACTGTAGATAAAAACAAAAACAATGACATTATTTTTGTCGTGTTCACACCTCATAATAATAACTTTGTTTTTATTAATATTTATATAAAAAAACACCATAAATAAAAGGTGACATTATAAATAAATAATAATAATAATAATTAATAACGATATTATTTTGGTTTGTATCTTATGAGAAAATTTTAAGACTATTAAAAATCTGCAAATTTTGTCTACTTTTTTTTCATGTAATTGGCATAGCATACTTAAATAAGTTTTAAAATTATTAAAAAGTCTGAGAACTCTTCCTACTACTTTTTGTTTATGTAATTCGTATCTGGGAAAATCTACAAACTAAAATCATTAAAAACCGTAAGTGAAAAGCTAAAATCTATAACAGTATAGTTACTTTGATGTGCACACGAAACTAGATAAACATAATAATGAGTTTAATGGATTATTAGTGTAAAAAAATTTATACTAATATTTAATTATTTTTTTTATTTATGATAAATTTACTAATTTTAATTTATTAATATTTTAAATGTCATGTATTATTTACAAGTGGGTTTGGGAAAAAGTTAAGCAGTTAAAACACGTTTTTAAAGATATAAATTCACTTTTATTATAAAGTAACAAGAGTGTTACTTCTAGTTTAATGGACGTTACGTTAAACTTTAACGTTTTCACATATACATAATAGAAAATTGGGGGAAGAAAAACAAAAGAGTAATGATATCTTGGTTTGATTATTTGGATGAATTTTAAACTATGAAATATACTAATTGTTTTGAATGAATTTATAATAGGCTTATTTGGACCACTCACTTATCCGTTGTGAGGTCACTAATATTCTTATACAGTGTGGTTATAAAAAATATTTTTAATAACTTTCTATATATAAAAATCCATGAGAATGAATATTAATTTTAATGAGTTTAATTAGTATGTACTAATAGTGTAAAAGAGTTTTACACTAGATTTCAATTATAACTTTTAAAGTATTAACTAGAAAAGTTAACAAACTTACTCTAAATGAATGGTTAATGATTGAACATTAGTTTAAAAATTACACTGACAACACATACTAGTTAAACTTAATTCTAATTTTATTTTTATTTTTATTTTATTCATAATAAAAACATATTACCATGTATATTTACATGATTAATTAATCTAGGTATCGTAAATTTTACTTCAACTTTCACAAAGTAACTATCACATGCATGTTTCTTATATTTTTTTTTTTTTAAAGGAAAAGGACCTAAGTCTCGATCCAAAAACAACTAAAGACAATCATTTTCTTTTTCTTTTAACACATCACAATTGTTATTCATAATTAATATATTTTTAAAAATTTTAAAACTTTCCTTCTTTTCTATTATGTCTCCTCTTCCCACTGTAATCATCCTCACTGTATAACCTCTACAAAACCTCCATTTGTAGTGGTACAACCTCCCGATAACATCTCAACCACCATAACACATCACAATTGTTATTTACACACTCATACAATATTATTAATATATCTTTAAAAATTTCAAAACACCTGTATTACATTTTAATCTAAGATTCCAAACCTTTTACCCCTTATCGAGTCACATCTCCTATGCTTCTGTCCTATTCTCTCTCATCTCCCCACTATATTCACTTCCATTGTAAAATCTCCAAAAAACCTCCTTTTGTAGTGACACAACCTCCCCATTGTGTTCACTTCCATCATACAACTGGTTCACATTACTGAAATTTTTTCCTCTAATCCACACCAAACCAAATCAAATCAATGATAATAGGGTTAATTCAATTTAGATCAAAGTCTGATAAAGAAATAAAAAAAAGATATTTTTCTCATTAAATCAAAGAAACCAATTTTATACTTCATTCCTTAGTTTAGAAATTAAGATTAAATTATGTGGTCACTACTTGCTCTACACCTTGAACTGATAGTAAATAATTTAATATCATTTCACCCATGACTAAGAGATACAATAAGAAATTTTAAAGTTTTTCAAATCATTCAAAGACAACAAAATTTGACCTTTCTAAACAATTCTATATTGTATTAGATAGACATAGTGATAGTATAGACATGTAAGACTCTAAACCTTCTAAACAACAAAGATGAGTACTCATCAAAACAAAGTAGAGAGAAGTTGGGGAAAAGGTAACAAGTGGCGGAATAGTGGAAAGAGTGTGAGATGAGAGAATGGTGGCTAGGGTTCCTATGAGACTATGAATGTTGAGAGTTTATAGTTGAACAATAAGTCTTAAAGAGAGACTTGTGAATGGAGAGTGAGACAAGCCAAAAGCCTAAGAGTCCAAATGAATAAGCGTCTCATGAAAGCAATGCATTAACAAATTTTAACTTTAATATTTAAAATATATACATAGTAATCAATTCAATTCGGTTTAGATCAGATCTTTAAATCCTGAATCTGCGAACCAAACCAAACTCTTCTTCACTTGGAGAACCTTATAAAAGCAAGATCATAGAAGGAGCAATCAAGGATTGCATCACTTGCCACCCTTAGTGCTCAAATTTTGGGGTTCAATGACATTAGGGAAATGTATCCTTCTAACCAAGATTTTGGAACCATTTTTGTTGTCTCATCTTCCAAAACCAACGATGGCTATTACCTTTGTAAGGGGTACTTTTTAAAGATGACAAACTTTGTATACCCGAAGGATCAATGAGAAAATTAGTAACAAAAGAGATGTATGAAGGTGGGTTCATAAGGCATTTTGAAATTGATAAAACCTTGTTATTTTAAAAGGAAAATTTTTTTGGCCTCATATGAAAAGGATGTCTAAAGACATTGCTTAAGATGCATAGCTTGCTTGCAAGCAAAGTCTAAGGTAATGTCTCATGGACTATACACACTTTTACTTTCTCCTTTTACACCTTGGGTAGACATTAACATGGACTTTGTCCTTGGGCTCCCAAGAAGCCAATGAGGTGTAAACTCCATCTTTATAGTAGTAGACTGATTTAGCAAGATGACCCATTTTATTCTCTGCCACAAGGTGGATGATGCGAGTCACATTGCTAAGGCTTTTCTTTCGAGAGGTTGTCCGCTTACATGGGATACCTTCAACTATTATATCTAATAGGATACTATGTTCCTTGGCCACTTTGGAGAACTTTATAGGAAGGCTAGACATGAAGATCCTCTTTTCTATCTCATATGTCATCCTCAAACTGATGGATAAACTGAGGTGGTGAATAGATCTCTATCCACCATTTTAAGGGCAATCTCGAAAAGAAACCATAAGTCTTGGGATGAATACTTCCCCCACATTGATTTTTCATACAATAGGGTGGTTCATCGGATTACCAAGCACTCCCCTTTTGAAGTTGTATATGGTTTAATCTTCTCACCCCTTTGGACCCTTTGGATTTATTATCTCTCCCTAACTTCTGATCTTTCCATAAAGATGGGGAATCAAGGGCTGAGTTTGTTAAAAGTTTCATGAAAGGGTTAAGGCCAAAATTGAGACCCAATCAAAAGGGTATGCTTCTTTATCTAATAAGGGGAGGAATGAATTAATATTCAATGAAGGGGATTAGGTTTGGCGTCATCTAAGAAAAGATCATTTTCCATCTAAGAGGAAGTTCAAAACTTAGCCTTAGAGGAGATTGTCTCTTCCTAGTCCTAGAAAGGGTGAACAATAATGTATATAACTTAGACCTTCTTGAGGATTATGGAGTCAGCACCACATTTAATGCTTATGATCTATCTCTTTTTGTAGGTGCTAATAAAGAAGAGGATAAAGCTTTGGATTTGAGGTCAAATCCTTCCCAAAGGGAGGAGATGATGCATTCCTACCTACCAAGGTCTTATCACTAAGGTTATGACTAGGAGGATAAAGGAAGCACTGGCTAGTATGGAGCACACTAAATCTCATCTCCTGCTTAAAATGAAGACCTTAGGCCATTGTCTTTGATTTTATTTCCTTGTAAATATTGTTAGTATTTTGTATTTTCTTTGGGCCATGTATTTTCAACCACCTTTCTTAGTTTAGTGCATGACAGTGTCTTTAGTTAGAATGTGGAGTGTGTGTAGTAGATAGGTGGGCTAGAATCTTGGACGTGTGGGTCTCTATCCACACCACCTAGCTTGTTTTTTAGCCCCTCCTTGCACTCACAAAGTATTACCAACCAAGGTACCTACATGTTCCCTCCATGGGTGCTAATTTAAGTTAGTTAGGAGGTTAATTCTAGCTTATGTTGGGCAATCAAGATTAGGGAGAATTAACCTTGGTTATTCTCTCCTAATCCTAATTGTCTAGCTCACTCCTTCCACCTATAAATACCCCATTATTTCTCTTGTATCCTCACACTTGAATGATTGAATATGACCCATTTTTAGCATTTCTCTCTTAGTAAAGTATCTTGAGAATCCTTTCTTTGTGAAGTCTCTTCCATAAGGCTTTTATAAATAGTTCTCTCCCTTGTGGTAAGCTTCTAGTTTAAGGACTTATCTTTCTCTTGGAATTGGTGTCTCCACCTCCATTATCTAGTTTAAAGACTTATATAAGCCACATATCCTCTTCATCAGAAAGGAAAATAACCATGTTTGTCCCCTTTAAACCCCTATAAATAGTCATCAATGTTTTCAAACAGGTTGATGAATCATATTTTGATCATCATCCTTCACACTATTGCATCCATTTTGTGAAGAAAACATACAAAATATAGTTACAGTGTTGCTCTATTACTGCCAACTGTACATTCATCCTCAAGCATTCGTCACCTAACAGACTATTTCAATCATGTTAGACACTAGCTCGATTCGTTTTTTCTTTGTTATTATTGTTATCTATTGGCTTCATTAGTTTTGCATGCTTTTCTTTGGTTTTCTTCTCATATTTGTTGTCACACGTTATGTATAGATGTAGCTTTATTTACCTTGGTTACTCTTTCCTTTTATTTAGCATTAAAAATTTTAAGGGATCAGTTTGCCTTGTTCGAATTTGCACTGACTATCTATGCGTAAATGTGTGTTTCAATATAGGAAAATGATATAAGCACCACTGGGGAGAAAGAGACCACCAGTGGACACCTGCCTATAGGCAGGTTTATTATTTTTTATTTCAAAATAAAAAATATAAAAATTTAAAAAAAAAAAGCCAAAACCTTCACCATACCCGTTCTTCTTCTTCCCTCACCTTCATTCTTCTGCTTCTTCTTCACTCACGTTCTTCTTCTTGCGTACTCCGTTATTCTTGTTCGTAGCGTTTCTTCATCTTCTTCGTAACAAAACCCCTAACCCTGTTCTTCTTCTTCTTAATGTTTCTTGTTCTTCTTCGTAATAAAACTAAATAACACACATCATTAACCAAAATAAAATGATTCATTGCATACACGTTACTCTAATATGTGGGTACATCACTCAGATTTGTCTCAAATGTTTATGTAATTGTTAAAATTAAGGCCAACAAGGACAAATCTCTTAAAAATTTTAGAGTGGTTGTCAAGTGGTTAATCCTAAACAACATAAGTGGTTAACTCCACATACCAAGTGTTCAATTAGAGTTTTCTGAAATTTTGCTCCACACAAGACCAAATCACTTTCAGCCACATCAGTTACCACTCAAGTATACTTACTTCACAAGAGAAAACACAGTGTCTGAAATTATTTGAGGCAACCAGGACAAATCTCTTAAAAATTTCAAAGTTTCTGTCAAGTGGTTAATGTTGAACAATATAAGTGGTTAACTTGAGTTTTCTGAAATCTTTCTCCACACAAGGTCAAATCAATTTCAGCCACATTGGTTACACTTGACTATACTCAGTTCAGTTGAGAAAACATGGTGTCTGAAATTATTTAGGCCAACAAGAACAAATGTCTTAAAAATTTCAGAGTGAATGTTCAGTGGTTAAGTCTGAACAAAATAAGTGATTAACTCAACATATTATGTGGTTAACTACAACTTTATGAAACTTTTCAACACAAGGGCCAATTCACTTTCACTCAACTTGCTTACCACTCAACTATACTTACTTTACTAGAGAAAACATGGTGTTTGAAATTATTTGGGCCAACAAAGATAAATCTCTTAAAAATTTCAAAGTAGTTGTGATGTGGTTAATGTTGAACAACATAAGTGGTTAACTCCATATACCAAGTGGTTAACTTGAGTTTTCTAAAATCTTTCTCTACACAAGGCCAAATCACTTCCAGCCACATTGGTTACCACTTAACTACACTTTGTCTTGTTGAGAAAACATGGTTTCTGAAAATTTTTTGGCCAACAAGAACAAATGTCTTAAAAATTTTAGAGTGAATGTTAAGTGGTTAAGTCTAAACAAAATAAGTGGTTAACTCCACATATCATGTAGTTAACTGCAATTTTATGAAACTTTTCAACATACAGGGTCAAATCACTTTGACTTAACTTGCTTACCAGTCAACCATATTTACTTCACTAGAGAAAACATGGTGTCTGAAATTATTCGGGCCAACAAGGACAAATGTCTTAAAAATTTCAGAGTAGTTGTGATGTGGTTAATGCTGAACAATATTAGTGGTTAATTCCATATACCAAGTGCTTAACTAGAGAAAACATGGTATGTGAAATTATTCGGGCCAACAAGGACAAATGTCTTAAAAATTTCAGAGTAGTTGTGATGTGGTTAATGCTGAACAATATTAGTGGTTAATTCCATATACCAAGTGCTTAAGTAGAGTTTTTTTTAAATCTTTCTCCACACAAGGCCAAATCACTTTCAGCCACATTGCTTACCACTTAACTAGACTTAGTTCAGTTGAGAAAACATCGTGTTTGAAATTAGTTGGGCTAACAAGGACAAATCTCACAAATTTTAGAGTGAATGTTAAGTAGTTAAGTCTTAACAAATAAGTGGTTAACTCCACATATCATGTGGTTAACTGCAGTTTTCTTAAACTTTTTAACACACAAGTTCAAATCATTTTCACTCAACTTGCTTATCACTCAACTATACTTACTTAACTAGAGAAAACATGGTGTCTGAAATTATTTAGGCCAACAAGGACAAATCTCACAAATTTCAAAGTGAATGTTAAGTGGCTACATGTGAACAAAATAAGTGGTTAACTCCACATATCATGTGGTTAACTGCAGTTTTCTGAAACTTTTAAACACATAACCAAAAAAAATACATAATGTATCCTTTGTTCCTCTCTGAATCAAACTTCTTTTGTAACTTCAATATGTTCTCCATTGCCTCTTGTAGTTGTTGCTCAGTCTCATCCATACTCTCTTGTTCTGAACCATCATATGCATCTTCATCCATCCATCTAAAATAATTGCATGAGTTTTAGCCCTACAAAAACGTGTCATATTAATTACTGAATTTTTCACCCTAACATCACAAACTAAACAAATTCTGTAAAATAAAATGCAAAAAAAAAAACAAAAAAACATACATTTCAATTAGGGCATCTCCAAAAAACCCTTCCTCGATTGTTTTCACAGGTTGATGTGTATATATAAGCTCTTTCACCACATAAACAATATCTCCATTTAATCCTTGACGAAAAAGACCTCATTGTAGCAGAGGAGCATGATCGATTAGTCCTTTCAACATTGCGAGAAGAAACTATGGCTAAACTTGGTAAAAATCAAGATGCAACACAACCTAAACTTTTTTCTTAATTCAACAAGCAATAAACCCCAATACAACCAAAGGTCAATAACGACTAAAACTCAATTTCGGATAATAAAAATTTTTTATATAATGTGGTCTTAAGCATAACCATTCCCAAATTAAAGAATATTTTATTGAATCCGATTCTAACCCCAATTCAACCTTTGAATTCTAAACACATGTTTTCACTTTTTCAATGATTTATTTAGTTTTAAAAATCTTCCTTTTAACATTGTTATGGATTATATAGTACATTGGAGGAAGGCCCTTTACCATTTTGTTAGAATAAATTAACCGCTTCCTTCCTGACCAACTTAAATGCAATGTTGATTCATCAGAAGTTATAGTTGCATGTACCAATCTTTTTCCATGGGTCATTCCCAGTCCATGAAGTTGAAACATTTGCGTTAATGAAACCTGTCACGAGCAAATGTCATCAATATCTATATTTTGGATTGAAAACTTTCTTTCTAACAACTGTATATATAAGTTAATAATTAAAAAAATTATGTCTAATATGTTAACGTACATGAGTTTATTTTTTATTTAAGAATGATATATTTATTTATTTATTTATTCTTCATGTATAAAGGGGAAGAAAAGTTTTTTTTTTTTTTAATGGAGATGGAGTTAAAAAAACCCAAAATGGAAGAAAATTTAGGCAAGAGAGAAAAATTGATTTATTTTATCCAAATATATATATATATATATATATATATATACACGCATCTTGTTTTTCATTATTTTAGTAACTTACCTAAATGAATAATTAAATGTCACATGGTAATAATTGACAGTGTAGATAAAAGTGGTTACACAATACTCTTTGCAATTTTATTTATAATAATTAATTATCTTATTCACAAAGATTAAGAAAAGTTAATTTAGTATATAGCAATAAATGTTTTAATTTTTTTTTTCAAAACTACTATCCCAATTAATACTTATTTTTTTGTCTCTAATTATTTATAATTTTAACTTTACTTCTCTTTTCATTAGAGATATTTGAGTCTAGAAATAATTAAAAAAAGAATACACTGTGGATTGAATCTTTTAAAATATTCCAAACACTATTTTTATTTGGATTCTATAAATAAGATAGGAAGAAGTATTTGTTTTATGAAGTTGTGGTGGACTTGTGGATCAAAATTCTAAAATGTGCACTACCACATAGTTGAACATTAAATCAAAGGGAGGAACTGAGGAGTATACTAACATGGCGTCAAAAGATTGCTTTAGTACAAATCCTAATATGAAAATATTTGATAGGCTCGTATGTAATATTAATCCACTTCATTTTGTATAGATAAATATGAAAGTTAATAATATCATAAATTTGACTAAGCATGGAAATGAAAGATAGGTAAATCATACATACGTAACAACTAATTTTGTTTCTCTGTCTCTATAGAAAATAAGATAAACATATATCTTATTTATAATGGGTATTTAGATTTTTATCTGCAGATATTATATTTATCTATTAGACATTACTTTTATCTGTCAGATATTGTTACCTTTACCGATTGAGTTAAGCAAATACAGTGATCATTTAAATTTTTTTCTGATAAGCTTTTATTATTTTTAATTAATCTCTGGGATTAATTTTCTTAACAAATGTTTGTTTAAAAAGGAATTTCTATATTGTTTAAGAATGAAATTCTGTGAATTATTTTTTTGGATGAGTGAAAACCCCGTGAATGAATACGAACAGCTTGAATTCAAGAAATGTTCACAAAAACTTGTTAATTTGTGTGTTCCTTTGAGAAGATGCCAAACAAAAGACGTTCTAAGTTTTGAAATTTTGAACCCTTGGCTAGATGGCGTATTATTTAAAAGGAAAAACCAATTAATAAATCCCCTGACACCTTGATCATATATAACAGAGTTTTTTCCCTTCATAATCCATTATTTATCATTGTTTTAAATATGAAATCTGGATTAATTAATCATATCATATCATAGGTGGATAAACATGTTAAATTACACATAAATATATGTTAAATAGCTAGTAAATTTATTTTTTTTTATAATAACCCCTTAATATATGTTTTCTTTTATAATCTTAAATTATTATATACATTAATAATAAAAAATATTATATTATTCATATTGATTAAATCACCAATGGAATAATGTTAAACCAAGAAACCGTAAATGATTACGTGCATTGGTTCGATGACAGGTTCGATTTTAAAAATATATATTATTATTAAAAAGTTGATTTTTCAAATAATAAAATTCAAATAAAAGCATAATTTACTGCTTGAAAAAGGAATAAATTATAATAAAAATTAAACACATTTAAAAAATTTAAAATCTAATTATAAATGAAACTATACAAGACTTTCTTTCTAATAAAAGATTTTAACCCCAAATGCAATCATTTCAAAGTAAAAGACAATTATTAGTGTCTGGTGCAATTATTAAAAAGAAAGGAGAAAATAAAATAAAAATCATTAATTACACCATTACATTCTTCAACAATGAATCCTTCCATACAATGGTTGCTCATCTATAAAGTCTAATTCAGAAGGTTGCCATTTACATTGGGTTCAAGTCATTGTTTTTCTTTTATCTACACCCGTTGTTACGCTTGCCAACAATGAGAAGTCATTAATTAAGGTTGAAATCAACTAGTAGCAATTCTAAATATTCCATCAAGCCAAATTAATTCTCATGAATTTTGTTTGCATTGCTTTTAAGTATGAAATCTAAATTCATTAATCATAACATTTCACTTCATAGGTAGATAAATATATGTTCAACAACATGCATTATATTTAAGTAAAACATTAGGAAAGATTTGTGAAGGGTAAAAAGGGGGTTAGAAAAATTTTATATAATTCAACAAAATCATAACATAATTTGCTCTAAATTGTACCTGAATTAGTTGAATATTTTAAGCCAAGTGAGGGATGGAAGCAGTGGAAAACCGTTGAAGCAAAGAAGCATGCAAATATTCTCCATCATTATAATAATTGTTCTCCATTTCACTGCGAATTTCTTGTTGCATTTGTAATCACAACACGGGCTATTAGCCCTACTATTTAAAAGGTAAATCCTATTTAAAAGGTAAATCCCATAAATCCCCTATCACCTTGATGATATTGAATAGAGTTTTGTTTCTTCATAATCCATTGCTTTAAATATGAAATTTGGATTCATTAATCATAACATTTCACTTCATAGGTAGATAAATATATGTTAAACAACAACAACAACATGCACTTAAATATTTAGTAAAACATTAGGTAAGATTTTTTAAGGATAAAAGGGTGGTAGAAAAACTTTATATAATTCAACAAAATCGTAGCATAATTTCCTCTAAATAGCACCTGAATTGGTTGAATATTCTAAGTCAGGGAAGTGAGGCATGCAAGCAGTGGAAAACCTTTGAAGAAAAGAAGCATGCGAATCTTCTCCATCATTACAACCCTCTTTCTTTCTCCATTTCATTTTGAATTTCTTATTGCGTTCGTCGTTCACAACATAAAGGTTGGTTAGGGTTTCCTCAAAAACTTGCAATATGAGCTTTTGAAGCTCTGCACTACTAAATCTAGAGCGCAAGAAACACAATTCCATCAATAAGTGCTCGATCTGCACGTCACGAACCACCCTAACTGCCCAAATTTGAAGCTTCATTGCTGCATGGAAGTTTAATTAAACTGAAAAGACATTATAAGAAGAAAATAAAATTGAAATGATGATGAATTGAGGTGGTTGCATTCGGTTTTGTGAATGGGGTATTGACTCTGTTGCTTTCATATTATTCTTGATTCTCCTCTTTGGCAGTTTGGATTTAAAGAATGAAATCCTGTGAATTGTTTTATAGGATGAGTGAAAAACCTGTGAATAAATTCGAATAGACTGAACTGAACTCAACAGATGTTCACTTCCTTTGAGAAGATGCGGAACAAAAAGGCGCTCTAAGTTCTGAAATTTTGAATTGATTGGACCCTTAGCTATGGGGCCTATTATTTAAAAGGCAAAACCAATAAATCTCTTAACACCTTTATCATATTCAATAGAGTTTTGTGGCTTCATAATCTGCTATTTATCCATTGCTTTAAATATGAAATCTGAATTAATTCATCATAACATTTCACTTCATAGTTAGATAAATATATGATCAATAATAATCTTAATTTTTCTTAATGGATGATTATAAGACATGTTTTTTATTCAGATAATTTTAGACCTTAAAGAGTAATATTCATAGTATATAATAAATATAACAGTTGTAGAATATTCAATAATAGTTTAATTATTGTCATTCATAATATTGTTTTTCAAATTTACTTGGAATAGGAAAAAAGAAATCCATATATGCAAAAAAAAAAAACATGATATAATATTCAAAATAGTAACGAATATCAATAACAATAAAAAAGTAACAAGAATAAAATTAAAATAAAAAATAATAGTAGTAGAAATAATAATAATAATAATATTTAATCGTCATTAATTATAAAATATTATGATTTTTTATGCTCATAATTTCATACTTATGAGAATAATAAATACTTATTACATATGAAATAGAGAATAGTTCCGTTATTATTATCTATGTTTTAAAAATTAGATCAAATCTATTCATACTTTACTAAAAAACTAATGAACTAGTTATAACTAACTCGATCAACGTTGAAAATTGGTTGAAAAACCAATCATGAACCCATGGTTCAACTAGTTCATCTGAATGATAATTTTTATTTTTATTTTTTTGAAAATTTTTGGATTTTCATAAATGCTTCTATCATTTTCACAAGTCCATCCCTTTTTAATTTAAAAATTAATAAAAATGGGATTATAAAAGTGTATTAGTAAAAATATTTTTTCTTTAATAATTACTTCCTTATTAAGATCAATCCAATCACTAGTTCAATAATTACTTCCTTATTTTTTCTTTAAAGCAGTAAATCATGTACTAATACTTTCATCGGAATGACCAGTCCGGTTTTTAAAATATAAACTATTATTAATAAAATTGATTTTTTAAATAATAAAATTCAAATTAAAGAATAATTTATTGATTGAAAAAGGAACAAATTATAATAAAAATTAAATCTAATGATAAATGAAACTATACAAGATTTTCTTTCTACTAAAAAAGATTGTAGCCCGAATGCAATCATTTTAAAGTCAGACAATTATTAGTGTTTGAAAGAAAGAAGATAAAACCGTGGACAATTTCGTCATTCTACACGTAGGACCCACATTTTATCCTAAATAATGTTTGAAAGGAGCCATTTGCATGGGTGATTTCCTTTCTACAGCAGGTACATTTTTTTCACACCCAAGTCACCCACCAAAATGATTAATAACAAGAGGCCATTAGTTTTCCAGTAACTCTCGTCTACATTGATGACAAATGGTATTGATCCGTGCACATGACGACTTGTAGAGCTTGTTCTTGGAGGAACTCGGATTAGATGACATTCAACACTCCTCTGACTCTGCATATGGAAATAGATACAAAAACTAAGCTTTGTTAGAAGAACAGAACTGCATACTTAATTAGGGAAGCATTAAGGTGTACAATTTGAAGTTTCAGGGCAGTATACATTTGTTGGGGAAAAAATAAAAATAAACAACACCTCTTATGAAAATATGGAAACTAATAGATACCACGAAAATAATACAGAAAAAATAGTTTCAACTTCACTTCAACCATCTTTCATACCATGTATGGCTTCCATGTTATGGTCTTTGTAAACACCTAAAGGTGATCCATGGACAGAGAGAAGCATCTCGCCAGGTTTGGGCAACCTAAGTGTTTTAGGTGTCATCCCAAGAGACAACCTCTGGCTAGTCACCTACAAAACACTTAAAAGAGCCAAATTAAATTCGGAACTCATTTGATGCAGTTGGCTTTTCTACCCATTCACTCTCATAGAGCATTATAACAGTTGGATGAAGATTAAAAAGCTCAAAAACTCGAACACACGCTTTATGTTTGGAGATAAAATATAAATCTTCTTATCTTCATATAACAGTTCCAAGTCCCTAACTGTTGGAATATGTCGAAAAGCCAACTCAAAGGAATTAAGATCCAATACAACTGTCAACTCAATCGAACCAGGATCCCTATTCCTTAGCAACAAAAATCAATGTTCATAAAACAAAATAAATAAATAAATAGTAAGGTACTAACACCAGGAGTATGAAGACCTTCAGGCACTGCTAGAGTTTGAGTGTCAGATGGCTCCTCCATAACCTATAAAAAACATTAAAAAAAAAAAGGCAATTTAATTGAAGAATTGCTCAGATTATGTTTCAATGAAGAATTAATGAAGAGCAATGCTATTGCAACCATTATGCAGTCACATAACCTACAAAAGTAATGAAGTTAAAGGCTAATAATGCTACTATTAATATAGGATTTTAGACATCAATTTTCAATTTATGTCAAGATCCATGTTTTTGAATTCATAATAGCACATTGATCTTATGTGTGATATTTTCAGCGGTGCCTCATCATTCAAAGGATCCTATAAAAGTTCAAGTTGTTAACATTATATATCACTAATTCCCTGCTTTATCTTCTATCTCATTTGTATCTCATTTTTTTCTTATCTCTACATTCATTACACATGACATCAATTATCATATTTATCACCTACTCTTCCTTTCACCCATTTCCCTAAAATGGGTACAAGAACTAATAACTAGTCAAGGTGAAAAGAGAACATACAACATCCTTGAAATGCAGGTTATCAGTACTGATAAAGCTCATCCTCCCTGCCACCAAAGAATTAACTATTTTAAATTGTCAATTAAACATATATGTGTCATGTTTTCCAAGTGTACACACATTTGAGGTTGGCTTGATGATTGAAAGGAGAGAGAGAGAGACAATGTGGGTTCCAATCCCTCTTGCTAACAAAAAATATATAATCAAGAAGTAAACTTGTTAACAAAAAACCTAACATTCCCTGAGATTTTTTTAAATTATTATACAAAATACTTGTATATTATACCCTTTCAATGACATTCCTTCCAGATACAAGGTGTAATTTTTTATATAGGATGTCATTAAGGGCATGTTTATGTTTATTTTAAAGATGAAAATTCTGTGCAAGCGCTCCAACAGATAAAAAGCAAAATGAAAAAAAAAAATGCAAGGATTTTGATCTGTTGATAAGATTACTTTCACTTCAAACTTAAGTTTCCATCAGGAAACCAAACATGCACTTAAATATTTGGTAAAAAATTAGGGAAGATTTTGGGCAGAAAAATTTTATACAATTCACCAAAAAAGTAGCATAATTTGCTCTAAATTGTACCTGAATTGGTCGAATATTCTAAGCCAGGGAAATGAGGGATGGAAGCAATGGAAAACCTGTGAAGCAAAGCAGCATGCAAATCTTCTCCATCATTACAACCCTCACTCTCTCTCCATTTCACTTCGAATTTCTTGTTGTGTTCGTCGTTCACAACACGGAGGTTGGGTAGGGTTTCTTCAAAAACCTGCAACATGGGTTTTTGAAGCTCTTCGCTACTGAAACATGAGCGCAACAAATGTAGTTCCGTCAGCAAGTGCTCGATCTCCACGTCACGAACTGCCCTAATTGCCCCAATTTGGCGCTTCATCGCTGCATGGAAGCTTAATTGTTAAAACACATTAGAAAAAGAAAACAAAATTGAAATGAGGATGCAAACCTTGGATTTCAATATCGATGAACTGAGGTGGTTGCGTTTGGGTTTGAGGGTTGGGTATTGACTCTGTTTCTTTCATAGTTTTCTTGGTTCTACGCTTTGGCATTTTTGGATTTAAAGAAAGAAATCCTGTGAATTCTTTTTTTTGTTATGAGTCAAAAACCTGCATGAATTCAAACATATTGAACTGAACAGATGTTCACACAAAGTTGCTAATTTGTGTATTCCTTTGAGAAGATGTGGAACGAAAAGACGCTCTATTTGAAATTTTGAACCGATTGGGCCTTTGGCTATTGGACCTACTATTTAAAAGGCAAAACCAATAAATCCCCTAACACCTTGATCATATTTAATAGAGTTTTGTGACTTCATAAACCATGATTTATCCATTGCCTTAAATATGAAATTTGGATTAATTAATCATAACATATCACTTCGTAGGTGGATAAATATATGTTAAATTACACATAAATTCAGCCAGTCAAACACATAAATTGAATCAATTCAACACTATTCAGTATAAGTCAAAGAGTAATAGAAACACATACCTTGCAAAGTTGCAAATCAGACAAAAAAATCTTCAACAATTGAAAACACTGCAAATAAATGAAAGACAACATATGAGTAGCTTCTCTGAATAAAAATAACAAGTATAATTATTGCTCTCACAACTATGTAGTATGTAATTAGACAAGCTAAAATTAGGTGACTCTAATTTACATGGTACAATTAAAATGTGATGTGAAATTCATTCAACCCTCCTGCTATAAATAATAATGTAAATAAAGAGGAGCTTCAGCTCCCACTCTAAAATGTCACATAAATACCACACAAAGGGGCTCTTTTTCCCCCACTTTTCCTCTTTTTCCATATGCCTTATCTCTCTAAGCTAATCACACAGTTTCAGCAAGGAGAGACCATCATTATGGATAGGCCCCAATTAGAATACTGCAGAAAAGAATTTTAGAAGAATAAAGACGTTAAGGAAGTGAGTGAGTCACTGACTAGCCCACCAACTACAGTGTAATTGCACAGTACCCTTAATAAGCACTATAATGCAGACTACATAATGCATTAAAAATGTCACTTATGTAGCAACTTATATGAAATGAAAGAAAAGATAATAAAACTTTGATGTAATGTATGACCAAGAAGATCAACTATCTCCGTCCGTTTCACTCCCCCATCAATTATAAAAGAAGGATCAACTATCTTAATCTACAAAAAATATAATGCATAGTGAGTGACAAGTGACAACTTAGAGATAAATAGAAATTTTTAAGGCATTATTAATTAGGAGACTATGTTAATCTTAATTTGGTTGTACGATTGTCTATAATGATTAAACAGCAGGCTATAATTAAATAAATTAAACTGTGTTTGAAATTGTCTGTTAGTTAGAGGTGCCTTTTCAGTTTTCACTCAAACAACAGGTGGTTAAAGAAGAAAGCAGTTTTGAACTTTTGTGTCTTATAGTAGTTATTCAAACATATCTTCATTCTTCACCTTCAACTAACTTGTGTAAACTGTAAAGTTTATTTACACAACTTGCAATGACATTATAGCTGTTAATCTTCCAAAAAGTTTGCCAACTAGGGGTGCTCAAATAACTAATACAAACTGAATTAAATTGAAACACTTGAATATAAAAAAACTTGAGATAACTTTACTCAACTTAGGATTCTTATTTAAATAGAGATGCAATACAATATAGAAAATCAGAGTAGTGACTACAACTACCACCAACCTCTGACATACAATAATAAATGAAACATAATATACATCAACTAATAACTAAATAACCCAACATTAATTTAACACTCCCCCTCAAGCTAGAGCATATACATATATGTTCCAAGCTTGGGAATTAAGTATTCAATCCGAGGACCCTTGATTGGTTAATAGATCTACAAGCTGGTTATTGGTACCAACAAATTCGGTCCTAATTTCTTTGGACAGCATTTTTTCCCTTACAAAGTGACAATCAATTTCAATGTGTTTAGTCCTTTCATGAAACACCGGATTGGAAGCAATGTGGAGAGCTGCCTGCTTATCACAATAAAGTTGTATTGGAGAAATTTCACAGAACTTCAATTTTTGTATGAGTTGTTTAACCCACACTAACTCACAAGCTGCAAGAGCCATAGATCTATACTCAACTTCTGCACTAGATTGAGCAACAGTCTTCTGTTTCTTACTCTTCCATGAGATAAGATTACCACCAAGGTACACACAATACCCAGTAGTAGAGTGTCGATCTGTATCGGATTCAGCCCAATCAATATCACAGTATCCAACAATTTGGCTTTTTTCTTTATCTTCGAACAACAGACCCTGGCCTGGAACCTTTTTTATGTATCTGAGAATATGCATTACTTCATTCCAATGATCAACACAAGGTGAATTCATGAATCGACTTACAGCTCCAACTACAAAGGAAATATTTGGCCTCGTAATAGTGCGATATATGAGCTTCCCAACCAGCCTTCTATACCTTTCTGGATTTGAGTATAAGTCTCCCATATCAGCCACTAACTTCTTGTATGGGTCCATAGGACTATTGACTGGCTTACAATCAAACATTTTTGTTTCCTCCGAAAGATCCAAGGCATACTTTCTCTGAGAAACTACAATGCCTTCTTTAGATTGAGCTACTTCTATTCCCTGAAAATATATCAGATGACCAAGATCTTTTGTTTGAAAGTGATTGCATAAGTGTTGCTTTAGTTGAGATATTGTGACTTCATCATTTCTGTAATGACAATGTCATCGACATAAACAACTAAATAAACACATTTGCCAACAGATTTATGATAGTAGAAGACAGAGTGATCCGCTTCACTCCTTTTCATTCCAAAACCTTGGACAACATTGCTGAACTTTCCAAACCAAGCCCTTGGCGACTGCTTAAGACCATAGAGAGATTGCCTGAGTTTACACATTAGACCAGACTCCCCCTGAGCAACAAAGCCAGGAGGTTGCTCCATGTAAATCTCTTCATCTAGCTCACCATGAAGGAAAACATTTTTAACGTCCATCTGATACAGGGGCCAATGGCGAATAGCTGCCATGGCAAGAAGAAGATGAATAGTAGTGATCTTGGCTAACAGGGAGAAAGTGTCTCCATAATCAAGTCCATATATCTGAGTATAACCTTTGGCTACCAAACGAGCTTTAAGACTTCAATTTCACCATTTGGACCAACTTTAATAGCATAGATCCATCTACAACCAACAGCTTTCTTCCCAGGAGGAAGATGAACAAATTCCCACGTTCCATTGTGATCAAGGGTCTGCATTTCATCAATCATGGCTTGTCGTCATCCAGGGTGATCAAGTGCTTCACAAACAGTTTTGGGAATAGTGATGGATGATAAAGAATTTATAAAGGAACAATAATATGGAGACAGACGATGATAACTCAAAAAATTTTAAATAGGATGAGGGTTTCAAAAAGAGCGAATACCTTTTCGAAGGGCAATAAGCCAACCTGAGTTGTCATCGGCCCTAGAAGGAGAATTAGGAGCCGTTGTACAAGAAGCAGATGGAGATGGACATGAGCCACGAGAGTCATCAGGAATAATGGGGGTAGCTTCAGGTGTCATGCCATGAGGAGGAGCTGAAGGAAAATGATGAGTTTCAGAGAGGTTAGGCATTGGACTAATATTGGTGTGGTCAGAATGATAAGACATGTCTGGAGAAAAGACAATTTCTGGACTCGAGGAGGGAGAGGGCAAGACCTCTCGGATGGAAATGGAGTCAAGTGTGAAGGTTGAGTAGAAGGGAGAATCTTCAAAGAATGTAACATTAGCAGACATGTAATATTTCTTTGTATGAAGAGAATAACATTTGTATCCTTTTTGAAGGCGGGAGTATCCCAGAAAAACACACTTGATCGACTTAGCTGACAATTTGTCGAGACCTGGAGACATATCATGAACAAAACAAGTACAACCAAATACACGAGGTGAAACATAATATAGAGGTTCAGCTGGAAATAGGATGGAATGAGGTATTTGATTATCAAGAGAGGAAGATGGCATCCTATTGATAAGATAGCAGGCAGAAAGAATCGCATCTCCCCAATGATGTAATGGAACTTTTGCATTAAACATTAAGGAGCGAGCTGTTTCAACAAGGTGACGATTCTTCCTTTCGGCTATCCCATTCTGTTGAGGAGTGTAGGGACAAATGGACTGATGTAATATACCTTGAGTGGATAAAAATGAATAGAGTTCAGAAGAAAAATATTCTTTTGCATTATCACTTCTGAAACATTTGATTGATTTTCCAAACTGATTTTTTATTTCATGGAAGAAGGACACAAATATGGATAGAAGTTCAGACCTTTCTTTCATTAAATAAAGTCATGTGCACCGAGAATATTCATCAATAAAGGTGACAAAATATTTAAATCCAAAAGAAGTAATTCGACTAGGACCCCAAATATCTGAATGAACAGTAGAGAAGGCTGAATTACTTCTTGATTTATCTTTACTTGAAAAAGAAGACTTAACATGTTTGCCTAATTGACAAGCTTCACATTCTAAAGTTTGGATTTTCTGTGTACTAGGAGTCATTATCTTTAATTTGGCAAGACTAGGATGTCCAAACCGATCATGCAACAATTTAGGAGAGATGGATGCAAGACAAGACACTGAAGAGCTAGATTTTAGATAATAGAGGCCTCGTGATTCATGTCCTGCGCCAATCTGCCTGCCCGTACCACGGTCCTGAATGACAAAGGAGTCAGAGTTAAATGTAACTGAACAATTTAAGGACTTACTTAATTGACTCAAAGAAAGTAAATTGGGACAAGAAGGAATATACAAAACAAAAGATAAATTTAAGGAGGGAGAAATAGAAATTGAACCCACTCCTTGAGCTGAAACCTTTGACCCATTGGTTAATGTCACAAGATGTGGAAATTTTGGAGGTAATAAAAATGAAAACAAGGAGTTATTACCAGAGATATGGTCTGAAGCACTAGAGTCAACAATCCATGGGTTTTGACCTTCCACAAATTGAGAAATGCAGGCCGTTGAGACATTAGGTCCAGAAGAAGGTCCAGTCAGGCTGTTAGATTTCATTCTCAAATACTCTTGGTATCCTTAATATTCTTCTTCAGACAGTTTCCTCTCTTCCGGTTTCTAAGACCTTGATACATAAGCAGACTTGTCTAGAAAACCATGCAGTGAGTAGCATGTCTCATGAGTATGACCCATCCTTTTGCAATGAGAGCAATGTGGACGATTACCTCTTCCACTACAACTTCTATTTCCACGTCCTCCTCTTCCTCTTGAAGATATCATAACGAAGGACTCCATATTATTTTTAAGGGAGGTACTCTCATTACTTAAGGTAGGAACACGAAAGAGACAAGTAGTTAAGCTCTCCATGGAAGGAATATCTTAACCAGTCAGAACTTGATCACGAATGTGATTGAATGTCGGGTTCATACCACGAAGAATCATAACCATATAGAGGTTATCAAGTCGTTTCCTTATTTCTTCTATAGAATTAGCTTCTAAGAAAAGCTTCAATTCTTCTGCGGCGGCTTGAGCTTCGGAAACAAAAGACACCATATCTAAATCATTTTGTTTTAAGGAGGCTAGCTTTTGAAGACAATCAAACAAGCGTTGGATGTCATTAGAGTAGATATCTTGGGCTTTCTTCCAAAACGAGTAACAGGTTTTGAAAGCTTTGAGGTTCCTCAATATCTTAGGCTCCACTTATTGCCATAGAAGAGCACACAGCTGAAAGTCAAGTTTCTTCCACTGAGCTTTCTGTTCAGCTGATCCCTCAACATCTACCTTTTCTAGATGCTCATGGTGTGCTTGACCAAGGAATCAGAGTTCCACAGAATCAGCCTAAGCTAAATAATTTTTACCATTGAGCTTTATAGTTGTGATGACTGCAGATCCAGAAATAGGAAGAATGGGACCACTGAGGTAGAAGAAAACATTTTTCAAATCTGAAAAAGGTAAGAAAAGAGGCCTGAGAGAGAGATTTGAGTTAACTCTAAGGAAACTCGTCCAAACTGACAAACGAAGACCGGCAATGGCACCAGGAAGCTCCAGCGACCAAGACGACGGCAGAACGACGGCGAACGGAACTCTATTCGCCGGCGCGTGGACCTCACGCGCTCACTGTTTGGCTGCGTTGTGACGACGCGTAAGAGCGCATGGCACAGCGTCTGGCGGCGCGATTACCACAGGTGGACGGCGCACGTCGAGGCGCACCTGATGTTGGATCCGCCGGAGAGAAAGGGACCGAAGACGGCAGTGGGCGGCGGCGGAAACGGCGGCGAACAGTGGCGGACAGCCTACTGTAACTTTAAACTTAAATAGCAGAGTCAAAAACCCGCTCTTACACCAACTTGAATATAGAAAAGCTTGAGATAACTTTACTCAGCTTAGGATTCTTATTTAAATAGAGATGCAATACAAGATAGAAAATCAGAGTAGTAACTACAACTACCACCAACCTCTGACATACAATAATAAATGAAACATAATATACCTCAGCTAACAACTAATAACTAAATAACCCAATATTAATTTAACAGAAACCAAATTATATAAAACTAAAGTTAATAATATAAAACCCAAACTAAACTGTTTAATAGGTTCAGTTTTATAAACTGAACTATAAAGAGAAAACAGTTCAGTTCAATGAGGTGTGAACTGTTTTGAACTATTTTGTTAAAAACAAAAAGCTAGTTTTCATGTTTCTATTAGCTACCTTAATGAAATTTTAAAGTTTCTGGAAGTGTTCTGCATATTCAGTTGCTATCCTTTTCATGGCAGTTTTTTATTGATAGTTTGCCTCTAAGGGTGAACTTGTTTTAATAGGAAGGTAATATCAGATTTGTTAGAGACCAGTGTGGACAATGTGGCAACCATATATCAAGAGGTTCCAGACCACCTTTTATTTTTTACTAGCACTCATCCTGCATTCATCTGGTTAGTGATTTTTGAACTTTTTGTAGAAGGGAAATAGAGGGACAATCAATTTAGATTATTCAAATTTGGAGGGTGTTATAACTTTTATTTTTTTAATTTTTAAAACAAGTTAACTGAACTGTTAGTTTAGTTCAGTTTGATATTAAAAATGATGGCTCTGTTCAGTTTTTGAGAACTGTTTTTGACAGTTCAATTTAGGAGTAAAACAAAACTAAACTGAACTATGCACGAATTGATTACCCCTATCGCCAACGATTCTGTCCAAATTGGTTACTAGATTGGGAGTTTGGCCATTTCTTTCTGTTCCTCGTTCCCTATATTGTTCACGATGTTTGCACTTTGTGCCTGATTAATTTAACTGCTACTCCACTGTAAGCAAGTAGAGCTGCATTATGCACATCTGGAACAGTTGTTGTAGAGCTGCAGCTTGCACGATTACCCCGTGTTATATGATGTAGGCCAAAAACTGAAATTTAATCTTCATTTTGAAATTCAAAATAAAAAGAAATAAAGCTGAAATAAAATCATAAATACCCAAACAATACATATTCAATATCAACATGACAATGTGGGAGAAGAGTGACCTTTCCAGGGGAAACAAGTAACTAATCAAAGCAGGTAGTCATATTTATTCAATTATTACTTTAACAATGCCGAAAATAAAAACCATCCAACACTATATTATGTAATCCCCCCTTTGTCATAATATTCCACTTAGGTACCCACGTTTTTAAATGACTTTCTTTCCTGTGTGGGACGCATTATATGTAGTAAGGATTCGATTAATACAGTTAACTATGGATCTATCCATGACCTCTATTAGGAACCACAAATATATAAAAGAAAAATAAGAACATCGATTAGGTGCTGAAGTGTGATTGTGGCTGTAATTTAAGATTGTTGGTTTGGTGGTGTGTAGACATAAATTAAATGAAATGAAATTATGAAGGAATTGGATTACAGGCTTAAAAAAGTGGACTGTCCATTTGTCCAACTCGCCAAATCAGCAACTTCCGCAATCAACCTTCATCTCCAAAATTAACTACAACATCACCATCCCCCCCTCCACACCCCAATCTCCGACCCTTTGCTTCTTGAAGGTCCAAACGTTGTCATTGTCATCCGCCTAGTTCTCCTAAATTGCTAAGCACCCTCTCCTTCATCAAAAACCTCCATATCCTTCTCGACTAATTCCACAAGACCAAGCTCCTCCATAGTTGAAGCATTGCCAATACCAACTAACAGAAAAGCTCCAACAAGGAGGGGAAAGGCAAAACGAAATACAAGTGTCATCCACACTGATCATTCCAAATTTGTGTTTGTCGAAGTTCACGGGTCAACCACTTTTAAGGAGACTGAAGGATATTTTTTTCCATTTAATTTATCATGGAAGTGTAGGAGAAATTAATGAATGCAAGGAGAAAAATTCAAAAAATAATTAAAAAAGAAGGTTGCAGATGACAAGTGGATAGACTTGTGCAACTTGGGACACAAGCCTTAGTGGAATCCGACCATCTTCCAAATAAAAAATCAAACATCAAATGAGATAATTCATATTTTTAATATTTTAATTAGAACACATGAAAAACTCCTGCAAAGGTTTCTGGTCAATCCGTGGACAACATAACACATGAAAAACTATGCAAAACCTGTTCAAATAATCAGTCATGTTTAGTGCAGAGAAAAAGAAAAGGCTTTCATGATATATAAAATTTCATAACTTTGTTGTGTCCAGGCTGCACAATTTTTACACTTCATTTTTATTTGATTAAGATAGAAATGGAGGGAATAGGTAAGAGAAAAAGATAAATGAGTAGAAATTGAGTAAAAATGAAATGAAACTGAAGTTAATTGATTTAAGTGAAATAGAATAAAAAAAAGCGAAAAATAAAGAAAATGGAATCATTTGATTTGATATTAATTGAAAGAAAAGAAAATGTTGGTAAATCTAAAATGATTTAAATGCCCCTATTTGCCTTAATTCATTCCATGTGTTGGGTGACAAGAGTTTCAACTGATCAAATGACAAGACCATGACATGCCCACAGGCACGTGGTCATGAGACCACAGTTCTGTGATCTATGCTGCTATGGGGAAAGCCCACATCAAAACTCTCGGGCCAACACCACAGACCTGTGGCAGACACGGCTATGCAGTATAGAAAAAAGTTGAACAAAAAAAGAAGATAAAACCGTGGACAATTTCGTCATCCTACACGTAGGACCCACATTTTATCCTAAATAATGTTTGAAAGGTAGCCATTTTCATGGGTGGTTTCCTTTCCAAAGCAGGTACATTTTTTTCACTCGTATGAAACGAAGTGAATTTGAACCTCAACAATAAGTTCATCTCTATTCCGAGGATACCCATTTTTCATCTGTAGTCTTCTAAATCCGAGGAAACCACAACCACCATTTTCATGCAGTAAATTTTACCAACATGAATCCTAAATTAAACGTTTTCCAGCACGTGGCAACCCCCAATAGTAAGCAAATACTATCAGAATCATTTTAAAATTTACTAAAATCAATTAAGAATTAAATAAAATAATAAATAAACTCAATATAATTTCATAGTTTTTAATTAATCTTGGCTATAAAACAATAGTGAACTAGAAAGTATATTACTAACTTCTCAATAAGCAAAATTAACCAGCAACATGGGTCTCACTAGCTGGCTAGCTAAATCTTAGGTTACTCCTATCTCAATCTTTATTCCTTTATAGCAATCCCCTATTCGTATTTGGGCTTTCAACGATAAATAAATAAAACCCTAAGCCCTAAATCTACAAATTGGGAAACAGGTAACTAACCAAAGCAGAAGAAGACCAAGAGAGTGACCAGGGGAGGAGGGTGGGAGGAGAAGAAGACCTGACGGAGAGTGAGACGCGGTGCGGTGCGGCGCGGTGCGGCGCGGTGCAGCGATGCGGTGCTGCGACGGTGAGAGTGAGAAGTCGAGTGGCCGAGTGAGGGTTAGCGAGTCGAGTGAGATACACAGAGAGGAAAGAGCGCGTTCTGAGTTACGGTGAGACGCGTGACTCAGATCTGAAGGGCGGGATATATTACTTGTTCATGTTTTTTAAATAATTTTTTAACATTATGATGGTTGATCTCAACTGTCGCCATATTTAACAAAAAATATATATATATATATAATAACTAACGTTGAAATTGTCATTTTTTAATAACATTTTATTCGAACTGTCACATTAACAGTCACAATTTTGAAGCCACTATTATTTTAGTACAACTGTTGTATTTTTTACTCGTGATTTTGATATTTTCTGTTATGCTTCGTCATTTTTCTTTATTTACAGAGGTATTAAGGTTGTCTAAGTACGAGTTTCACATAGAGAATTAGGACATCTTGTATTTTTCTCATCTTTAATATATATATATATATGAATGAATTTAATTAATATGAATTTTTTATGTAAAACTATTTAAATTTACATTCAATCAAAATCTTTAATGTATAGTAAGTTTGTTGATTTTATCAGTTTTATATTTTTTTATACTTACATACTAATTAAACTTTAAATATATTTATATTTATATTGTGGATAAAAAACTTTGAAACTTTACTAGAGATGGCTTTAATAGTAAAAATTAATGGCACTAACAAAAAGTTTTTTTTGTTAAAAATTCTTTCAAAAATTAGTTTCCAAAAAAAAGAAGGACTTGTTTTGCAAAATCAGTCTTTTTATATTTAAAAACTAAAAATTTCCTTTGCTTACTTTTTTTTTAAATAGTTTTCAAAATCTAGTTTGATTTTTTAGGTTTTAAAAACTAAAAAATTAGAATAAAATTAAGAATTTAATTGGTATATACTATTAGTGTAAAATATTTTCTTATGCTGACGTTCAATTATAACTTTTTATTTATGTGATTGTTATAGTAATAATGAGTAAAATCAACAAACTTATCCTGAATGAAGGGTTGTGATTGAATGTCAATGTAAAGATCTTTACACTTATATTGTTTGACAATTAAACTCTAACTTTAAATAGTTTTTTTTTTAATTTAATTAGTATGCACGAACAGTATAAAAGAATATTACACTGTCATTTAATCACATCTTTTTATTTATATGACTTTTAAAATATTAATTGGTAAAATCAATAAACTTATCATAAATGAAGGGTTGTGATTGATTGTTAATGGTGTAAATATTTTTACACTAACAGTATATACTGATTAAAGTTCTTTTTTTAGTTTTGTATTTTTGTTTTGAAAACGAGAATATGTTATTTTAGGCCCCGTTCAGGGTGGTTTTTTATTTCTAGTTTTGAAATTTCTAAAAACAAAAATTAGTTTTGGTCTTAAGTTTTCAAAATTTTAAAAACAACATTGTTTTTGTTTCCAAATTTAAAACATTGTTTTCAAATCTTAACCAAAACACTAGTTAAAGGTAGCGATCGAGATAGTTGTTAAAGGTGACGTTGTTATTCATGATCGAAGGTGGTGGTGGGTGACTAACGATCGGAGGTGGTGGTTGTAACTGGTGGTCGGAGGTAGCAGTTGGGTGATCGGTGATTGGATGTGGCAGTTGGTGATCGCTGATCGAACATGGCGGACAGTGACTGCTAGTTAGAGGTGACAGCCAATGATCGCCAGTCAGAGGAGGTGGTTGGTGACCTTTGGAGGAGGTGACTAGTGATCATTGGTCGAAGGTGGCGTTCAATGACCGCCGGTCGGAGGTGGTGATCAGTGACCGTCAATCGGAGGTGACGACTGGTGATTGCTAATTGGAGGTGAGGGTTGGTGACCGACAGTCGGAGGTGAGGCCGGTGACCATGACAAATTAGATGATTTAATCACTTTTGACAACTTTATCTACAACCAAATTACAAATTATTCTTACTGAAAAGTACCCTAGTACAAATTGCTATGAACCTTTCAAAATGTCTTTAATAAGCTTTGTGAAGTATCCTAGAATCTTTTGGAATAGACAAAGGGGGAGAACCTACAAGAAAGGACTCTGATGCTCAAGTCAGTAAATGAGCAAGATTGAGAAGGTTAAAAAAGGTTGAAGTTTAATAAATTTTCCTGAATGAGTAAATGACACGTACCTCCTACCTTGTATTTACAGTAAGAAATGCAGTTATTACCTGGCGGTCATTACCTTTTTCCCTTGGTGTATTCCTTTTGCCCAACGTGTTTAGCTTTTATCTAACTGGAACTTTGTAGATCTTGCTCTGCTTTATTGGGAATAACAGTAATAAGTGATTATGTTGATTTATCTTCTTGGTTAACTTAGCTAATTGATTGGTTATTTGCAAGAGCTCGAATTTCGACAAAGCCGAAATCCTTTGAGGTTTATTTCCTCTCTTTGGAGGGTTATGTTATATTTCGGATTTCGGCTATACCAAAATCCGAAGTCTCTTTATCTGCCGATTTTATTCTTATATGAAATCCTTTTGTTTATATACTTTTTAGTTTTCAGCCATGTCGAAATCCGAAGTCTCTTAGGACGGTATTTTAGGTTCTGGTAATGTGGTGATTTATATACTTCGATTTTCGGCTATGCCAAAATCAAAAGTCCTTTGATGGTTTTTTAGGTCTTATTCCTCTTGGTGATTATACACTTTCCCCTAGGCTCCATCCGAAGTGTGAAGCACAAGGGTGGAGTCTTATTGAAAAGGAGGCACGAAAGTCTTCGTTTTTTCGTCTTGAAGCCAAAATCCCTAGGTATCAGTGGATGGGTTTTTTAGGGTTTCTAGTTTCATTTCCCGCCAAGTGATACCGAGGGCGGGAAAACAAATTCTCTCCCCTCGGGTACTATAGCAGAAGTGGAAGATAATAGTCGCGTGTTGTGAAGAGTTAATCTGGATTAGATCAACGATAGAGATAAGTGTGGGAGTTTTAGAGTCGTACTGCTATTTAAGGCAGGATGAGGTGTTAAGTTCAGTTACACTTTGCCATTTGTGTTATTTCCTTGTGTCGAAATCTCTCTCAAACTTTCCTTCGTCAGTCTTCCTTCTTCCAAATCAAGTATGTCTCAACTCTTCTATATTTCATAAAAAATGTCTTCTCCGGCCTTTCATGGGAGGGGTTCTGTCTAGGTCGGTCGAAGTCTCTGCTTCTGCTTTAGGCAGCAACAGCGAGTCTACAACATACCCAGAAGTACAAGCAGATGGAGTTGGGTCTTCAAGGTCGGAATTGTTACCTTATTGGAAGGCTAACATTTTAGCCAAAGTGGCTATGAAACGCAAATTCAAGGGTAATCTGAGAAAGGAGTACCCCCCCCCCATTTTGATTCCTTCCTACCATTTGGTAGATGGGGAAGTATGAGCTTTGTCGTCTCGATACTGCAATAGGCAAATTCTAAGTAATTTTGTAAATAAAGTTCAAGTTTTCTATTTCAAAAATTGTGAAGAGTTTCCCTTTCTTGTTCGGCGTTGTAAGGATTTTTCTGTGTCGGACTCAGATTTTGTCTTCCAGGGTCGGACTCCTGAGGATAAGAGTGATTGTTTCTATGTATATGATTGTATGTTTTCGGTTTTCCATGTGAGGCTCCCCTTTGACGACTATATTATGAAGATACTTAAAGTGTTGAACTGTGCCCCAATTAGTTGCATCCAAATGCTTAAGGCTATATCCAAGCATTTCGAGCATTGTGCTTGTTTAGTCATACTCAAGCTACTCCCAGCCTGTTCCTTCGTCATTTCCCTACTCGACCTCATGAGAAATGTATGGGTTTCTCTCTTTCGTAAGGGCGATAACCCCTCTGTTTGTGTCATACATAACTTCTTTTAAGGGTTTCAAGTCCGGGTACTTCAAAGTTATGATAAATCCCGAGGTTGGCCGAAAGCATTTTTATGATGAACAAGGAGGCTGACTATTCCCTTTCTACTAGGAGCTTGTGTGGAGAAGGTACACAGATTTCCTTTACGACCTCCTTACAGATGAGGAGAAGGCCGATGCCGAATTCCTTGATTCTCTTCCTCGCCTTCTCCCTGTGGCAGCATTGTTGCAGCTTTATGCATCAACCACTCCCTTCACTGATCTCGAGGGTGAGCGTATTTTTTATGAACTGATTTTGATAATGTTTTTCCAAAACCAATCTAATTTTTTTATTTGGTGTTTTTGCAAAGATCATTGTGAAAGCTGGTGGCAAAGCAGTGGGTTTCCGCAAGATCAGTAAAAGTCGAGATCCGAATGCTGAAGCCACCATCCTGACAATCCAAATTGAGGAGCAGCCTCCACCAAAGTATCCCCCAGTTAACACCCTTCCCCCCATATCTGAATTCGAAGAGAAAAAACAAAAACAAAAAGGGAAAAAGAAAGCATCTGAAGGAAGTAAGAGGGGAGAGAAAAAGAGAAAAAGAGATAAAAAATCTTCCTCCAGCAAGTCCAAGAAGGTTAAGGTCGAGTCCTTAATGCCGAAGACCTCAGCCATCAGCGTTGCTTTACTATCATCATCGTTCTTCTATAAGGACCTGGATCGTATGGCGTCCTTTAGCAGGTTTGGAGATTCGATTTTGGCGAATGGTCGTAAAGCTCTAGAATTGATGGAGCTTAACCTCAAATGGCAGAATTATTGTGAGTTCCTAGCGTGAGCGCAGGTGCTAAGAAAAAAGTTTTTTAAAGATGAGCTGGTGGCTGCGAAACAACGATAAAGGAAAGTCGAAGATAACTTCTTGGCTATCTCGTATAAACTATGGGAGCTAAAAGAAAGCACTAAAACGATGATCTTCCACGAGGCGCTTAAGGAGGCTCTGGCTACAAGAGATGTCAAACATGTCAAGGCATTGGCCGAGAAGAATGAGCTATTGGATGAGGCTCAGGAAGACGTGTGTAGCCTCAAAGCTTTTTCGGCTGAGAGCAAAAAAAGCTGAGAAGGCTACAGATGGGCCTATGAGGAGGCAGTGGCTGAGCACGAGAAATTTGTGACTCAAACCAAGGATGATGTCATGGTGGAACATGTCGTTGGCTTTCAATAGGTCATGCACCAAGCTCACTATTTCTGTGCCGTTCCGAAGGGCTTCAAGTTTTCTGAGAATCATGATATCTTCGGGGGTCAATATAAGAGCCTCGATGAAGTAGATGATGTAGCCTTTCCAGATGGAGAATCACAATCAGATTCATCATCAGAAGAGAATACTAAGAGTCAAGCTGAAGAGACTGCTAACTTGGATGGGGCAGAAGTAGCAAGAGGCTAGAGCGAAGATGATGAAGCAACCTCTAAGTAAATTTTTAGTTTATTTTCTATTTTTTGATTAAAAAGTGTATTGAATGAATCATTTTGTAGTAAATTACTTATAATGAATGCATAAGATTTCTTGTTCAAGTGTAGCCGAAGTTTGAATTTTATTTTTTCACTTTTCTTGGTTAATGTGTAGACTGAATTATAACTGATGCATTGTTGTTGGTGTAAGATTTTGGATTTTTGAGGGAGGTACTGCTTGAGCAAAAAATGGAAATTTTTGGGATGGTACTCTCATAGGCTTTTGTTTGTAAGTAAGCCAGACTTGTTGCAAGTAAAAAAATGTAGAGCTGGAATATGCTTTTTTTATATGTGGGTAGGGGGCCTTGTTAAAAACCTTTTCGGAAAAATTCTCATTGTGGGATAAAAATTAAAATAAGAAAAAGAGTGCCCCAAAAGAAGTACAGACTCATGTTTAGGTGTAGTACACTTTTAAGTGTGTTGAATTCCAAGTGTGTGAATTAGTTTTCCAGTGAGGTCTACGAGTTTATAAGCGTCGTTGTCGAGGTCTTGGTGCATTTGAAAATGTTCGTCCCAATTAGCAGTTAGCTTTCCTTCTGTCTTTTCTTTTCTTGCTCGTCTTTTCTTTTCTTGCTTCACCGATTGCCTGCCAGACTAAGTCACTTGGGAGAAAAGTTCTCAATCTTTCCTTTGAATTAAAGCGTCGGGACATCCGTTGCTTAGTGGCCTCTGCAATTACTAGGGCATGATTTCTGATTTCTTCTACGCAATCCAAGTCATGCCGAGGTGATTCGTTGTTTTTTTTTTCATCAAAACAATGTTGTCGAAGCGAAGGTTCGCCGATTTTCTTTGGCAGCATAGCATCTATTTCGAAGGTTAGCCGAGATGGAGTTTCATACGTGGATGTCTGAGGGGTACAACGATATACCCACAGAAGTTCTGATATTTGATCTACCCATGCCCCTTTAGATCTATCGAGCCATTTTTTCAGCTCTGTCAAAATGACCTTATTAATGGCTTTTGCTTGTCCATTTGTTTGTGGATGCTCGACCGAAGTAACTTTGTGTTTTATCCCGAGCCCTTGTAGGAAATTGTTGAATTTCTTATTTGTGAATTAGAGACCATTGTTAGTGATTATTGAGTGTGGAATGTCGAAGCATGTTACTATGTTCTTCCATGTGAACTTCTGGACATTATTGGCCAAAGGTTCGGCTTCAATCCACTTTGTAAAATAATCAATGACTATTAGCAAAAATTTGCGTTGTCCTTGACCTAATGGGAAGGGGCCGAGAATATCCATTCCCCAGGTGCAAAAGGATCATGGGGTTGTGATTATCTTTAACTCATCTGCTGGGGCATGAATTAGGTTGGCGTGCTTTTGACATGAGTGCATTTTTTAACAAATATAACGCAATCTCCTTTTAACATTGGCCAGTAGTATCCAATTCTTAGCACTCTATTTGCCATTGACCTTGCCCCAGAATGAAAACCGCAGATACCTTCATGGATTTCTCTAAGCACATAGTTGGCTTCGTCGACACTTAGGCACTTTAGGAGGGGGGCCGAAAAGTTCCTTTTGTAGAGTTCTCCCAAGATAAGGGAGAATCTGGAGGCTTTATTTCTTAATTGCTTCGCTTTTGCCAGTTCTGTAGGAGTTGTCTCATTTTGTAGAAAGTTTATGATTTTGGTACATCAATTAGTGTCTTTTTTTTGTACCGAGCATACTGAAATACCGGGGAGAGGTATTTTCTATTGTAAAAAAGTGTGCAATTGTCCTGGCTTGCGAGTACTGGCGAGCTTTGCTAGCTGGTCAACCCGCAAGTTTTGTTTCCTTGGGATGTGAACCACTTCTATTTCTTCGAACTTGGTTTTTTCTTACAAGAATACATGATAGTACTGTAATAGTTTTTCATCGTTAACTTAAAAAAGTTATCGACTTACTCTACCATAATTTTGGAGTCAGTTAGGCACTTGACTTTAGATGCCCCCATGTCCTCTGCCAGTTTAAGTCTTGCTAATAATGCTTCATATTCGGTATGATTGTTTGAGGCCTTAAAGCCAAATCTTAGGGACTGTTCAATGGTGATGTCGTTAGGTCCTTCTAATATGATATCTGCTCCACTGCTCCCATTGTTGGAGGACCCATCTATGTGTAACATCCAAAGGAAGGTATGTTCCGCAGAGACTACATGCAACTCATTTAAGAAATCTGCCAGACATAAGGCTGAAGTTGTCGTGTCGAGCTAACTACAACTAAAGCTACTTTTCCTGCCATTTGGTATCTGGTCTCGGCATCTTGGAGCATTCAGCTCACATAATAAACTGGTTGTTAGCCATTAGGAGTGTCTTGTATTGCTACAACACTAATTGCTTCTTGGGAGACCGAAAGGTAGAGAATTAATGGCTTTCCTAGATATGGCTTAATTAACACATGTGGGGGGATGCAATGGATGCTTTCAACATGGTAAAAGATTCTTCGCATTCATTTGTCCAGAGGAAGTTCTTGCTTTTCTTGAGGAGTGCAACTATTGGTTTTTCTCTCTCAGTTGTGCGTGGGAGGAATCGAGCCAAAGACGTTAACCTGCCCATTAACCTTTGTACTTCTTTTAGGTTTTTTGGGCTTCTCATGTTTAGGATTGTCTGACATTTATCTGGATTAACTTCTATTCCTCTGTTAGTTAACATAAAGCTGAGGAATTTTCAACCTTGCACTCTGAACACACATTTTTTTGGATTGAGCTTCATTGAATGTTTGCAAATAGTGGAAAAAATGTCTTGTAGGTCATGGACATGATGATTTGGCCTTTCTATTTTGACGACCATGTCATCAACATATACCTCTAGGTTTTTGTCTATCTATTGATGGAAGACTTGGTCCATTAATCTTTGTACGTGGCCCCTGCGTTCTTTATGCTAAAAGGCATCACTTTGTAATAGTAGTTGACAGATTCCGTAATAAAGGCTATTTTAGCTTCATCGTCAGGGTGCATTCGAATCTGATTATAACCTGAATATGCGTCCAAGAAGCTTAACAGATGATGACTTGCGGCACCATCTACTAATTTGTCTATGCTAGGGAGGGGATATGTATCCTTGGGGCAAGTTTTATTCAGGTCTGTGTAGTTAATGGACATTCTCCACTTGCCATTCTACTTTCGCACCATAATCACATTGGCCAACCATATAGTGTAACAGACTTCTCGGATGAAGTTGGCAAAGAGGAGTTTTGCAACTTCCTCTTTAGCTATCTATGCTCTTTCTTCTCTCATTTTCCTCCTTTTTTGGGCTACTGGTTGTGCCCCTTTACACACACTAAGGTGATGACAAAGAAATTCTGGATCAATGTCGGACATATCTGTTGCTGACCAAGCAAACAAATCAGTGTTGTTCCTGACAACTCCAATTATTTGTTTTTTCTCCCTTTCTAGGGCCGAAGAACCTAGATATGTCACATGTCCAGGCTTTTTTCCTAGCTGAAAAGGTTCTACCTTCTCAGTGGGTTCAGCTCTTTCATTCTTATCTCCACGAGGATCTAAGTCCAGATGAGATTCTTCTGAAGTTGTTGGCACATTGTTAACATTATTGAAGGTGTGTTGTTTCTTATATGTTTGTCTCCCTCTGATGGAAATTTCATAGCTATGTGGGGGTGGATACAATGGCCCCTAGTTTGTTGATCAAGGGTCTCCCTAAATATTATATAAAGTGGTGACATGGATGACAATGTACCGAATTCGGATGCTGCAAGATTCTCTATTATTGCCGAATATGGTGTACAACTCAATTCATCCTTTCGTAGGCACCTATTCCCCCGAGAATTGTATGAGGGGTTCATTGTAGGGGAGCAGTTGGTCTTCATATAGTCCTAGCTCTTTGAAAGTTCGCTAATACAACACATCAGCCGAACTCTCTTGATCCACCAGTGTCTTTTGAACAATGCAATTAGCAATATCAACACTGATTACCATGGGGTCGTCTTGTTTAGGGTCGACGGCTTGAAAATCTTCATATGTGAAGGTGATGTTCAATATTCTTTGACTTGAATATGGGGAAACCGAATTGATGGATCTGATTGTTTAGGTATGTCGCTTTCTGGCCGAGGAGGTGGATCCTCCTCTTGCGAAGCCACCAACAATTGTGTTAATGATTTTTTTATCTTTGCTTTGGCTATTCTCTCTTCGTTCTCTTAACCTGCTTCGACTTCGGCTTCTACGTCTGTCGGTTCGTGATTGATAGTCACTGCATTTGCCGTGCTGAGAATAGTTCCTTTGGAAATGACTTGGTCTAGCTGGAGGTGGGTGACTATTGGTCCTGTGGATAAAGTCTTTTAGGTGTCCCTGCTTGATTAAGTCTTCTATCTTGTCTCGTAGTGCTATACACTCTTCAGTTGAATGACCTTTGTTCTTATGATACCTATAATGTTTAGTAGGACCAGCTCCTCTAGGTGTATGTTCTTTCTTCAGCATGGTTAGTAGTTCAACTGCTAACGCTTGCTCTAACACTCTACCACTGCTAGTGTTGAGTGGAGTGTATTGGGTGTACCCTAGCCCTCTAGGTGGTCTGTCCAAATACTGATATTTTTTGCTGTTGGAGTTGCCTCTTTCATTATCGTTTCATGAGCTAGTTGGGGCTTCAACCTGAGCTTTCTGTTGAAAAGCAGTAAGTTCTCCTACCACAAAGAAAGGAATGACTCTTCTTCGGAGCTCATACATGTCCATAGGGGGGAAGTGGATTAAGCTTGTAGCAAATTCTCCTGATTGTAAATTAACCAAGAATGTATGAAGTACTACATTAGGGGGTAGGTTTTTTATGTTCAGTGTGGCTCGACCAAACTGATATATGAAATCTCAAAGGAGCTCGTTTCTTTCTTGCCAAACTATGGCTAAGGCTGCTGAAGGGAACCTGTGTGGGCGAGATGTGGTAAACTGGGTTCCAAATTTCATGGACAATGTCTGGAAGTTATTGATGGAATTTGGCAAGAGCTGGATGAACTAATTCAAAGTCTGACTTTTGAGTGACATGGGGAAGATCTTACACAAAGTTGTTTGATCCTTTGTGTACATCCCTACTTGTGTCATGAAAACAGCTAGATGGGTATTTGGGTCCGTGGTTCCATCGTATTTTTCTAAGACAACGTGTTTCTAGCTCTTTGGTAGAGGAACGCCCATGATTTCTGCCGTGAAAGGGTGATGTGGTCAAACTTCTGATATCCCACCCATGCCTAGGGTATCAGGGTACATAGTTTGGACTGGAGTGGGGATAGGGTGTGCTGAGTGAGGTGTGAAGGGTGGGATTGTTCGAAATGGTGTGAGAACTTCTTTCGGAATTGATGAGGGATTTGTTGGGTAGGTTGGCTGTGGGATGGCTCAGTGGAGTGTCCCATAGATAGGGCACTGCAGGATGGGGCAGCAGATACACCCTTATAGGACTTCCCTTGCTTTTTCTTCCTACTGACTTCATCTTCCTGAAAGCTTCAATTTTGGAATTCAGCGTTCTCAACTAGAGTTCAGCAATCTCCTCCATGAGTAACATGAGGACTTCATCGGGTTGTCGAGGTGTGTCTTCGTTGTTTTGGGGTTGATTGTCGGGTGCAACCCCGTGACTCCTGATGATAGCCATTTCTTCGCAGTCTTGCTTGTGGGATCTAGTTTTACTTCGTGCCTCACGGTGGAAGCCAAAATATTCTTACCGAAAAGTACTTGAGTACAAATCGTTATGAACCTTCCGAAATGTCTTTGATGAGCTTTGTTGAGTATCCTAGTACCTTCTAGAATAGACAAGAGAGGACTCTGACGCTCAAGTCAGTAAATGAGCAAGATTGAGAAGCTGAAAAGAGGTTGAAGTCTAATAAATTTTCCTGAATGAGTAAATGACACGTACCTTCTACCTTGTATTTATAGTAAGAAATGCAGTCATTATGTGCGGTCATTACCTGTTTCCCTTGGTGTATTCCTTTTACCCAACGTGTTTGACTTTTATCCAACAGGTACTTTGTAGATCCTGTTCTGCTTTATTGGAAATAACACTAATCAATGATTATGTTGATTTATCTTCTTAGTTACTTATTTAATTGATTGGTTATTTGTAGGAGCTCGGATTTCAGCAAGGTCGAAAAATCCTCTGAAGTTTATTTCCTCTTTTGGAGGGGTTATGTTATATTTCGAATTTTGGCTGTGTCAAAATCTGAAGTCTCCTTATCTGATAGTGTTATTCTTATATAAAATTCTTCTGTTCTTTTTGTTTATACTTTTCGATTTTTTGTCATGCCAAAATTCAAAGTCTCTTAAGACAGTATTTTAGGTTCTTGTCATTTGGTGATTTATATAGTTCAATTTTCACCTATGCCAAAATTCGAATTCCTTGATAGTTTTTTAGTACTTCTTCCTCTTGATTATTATACACAAATCACGTAACTCGTATTCTGGATTCTGTTTCTACAACACGGCTCAGGGTACAATTATATTACGCTATAGGTATTCTTCTTGGTAATCTACATCATCTTGTGCAATTATGTAAGGTTGCAGTTGATAATTTACATCATCTTTTTTATAATCTCATTATCATTCCATTTCTAAATTCCTTCTTCTCTTTTCTAATAACCATCAAATTTTAAACTTTATTTTCTCTCTCATCTCACCTCCTACCATTATGAAACATAATACATATAATCAATTTATATTTAATATATTTTTTATGTTATTCATGTGATTATTCATTTCGTGGTAGAAATATAAAGATACTCACTAGAAAGGGATTTGAATAGTGTGTTGTGTGATTTTATGAAAACAAAAATTCGTAAAAACATGCATAAGTTAAGAAACGTTGTTTTCTTCATCCACTAAAATTGTGACGGAAAGAGGCAGGCTAAACAAGATTTTCATACATTTTGCTTTGACTATTGAGCTAATCTTTTTCTTCTTCAAATCTTTAAAGGGCTCCAATATTTCAAAATATTTTTACAATCAAACCAAACTTTTTCGGGCTCGCACTCATCAAACAAAGTTTCTTGAAGAAAAAGCATAAGTCCCTCAAGGTTGTCCAAGGAGTGTGTTCAAAATTCTAATAGTTCATCATGCATGGAAGTAAAATATTGTTTACTTATTGATATTGCTTCTAAATTATTATGGCTTTATTATGAACAAGGTTATCATACTTAACTCGGCTAGTGACTCGGAAAAGGTAGGAATAAAAAAGTTCATGATAAACTCGTAGAGTCAATAATTAACTCCCATAAATCCATTTATATTAATAAAATGTAAATAATTTATAATTTATAGTTAAAAATATCATAAAAATAATTAAATTATAAATAATCAAAATATCACTATAATAAAAATATAGATTTTATACTTATTTATATGTATATATTATATTTGTCAATATTATGTCAAATATCTAATAATATGGTTTCTTCCAAAAAAAAAATCTAATAATATGGTTCAATGATAAAGTTTGTTTTTTCAATCACATGCTTAAGTTTAATCAATGTATCGATACTTGAATTACATAAAAAGTTTATAGTAAATTATAACATTTACTCTTTAAGTTATTATATACATATATTTTTTTAGAAACTGTTCTTACCAAGTTCAGGTAGAACACCGTGACCTCCCTTGTGCACATCGCCGACTCTCGCAGGACAGGTGGATACCTGCAAAAGGGACTTCAATGCTCAAGTCAGTGTGAGTTGTGACAAGCGAGGGTTAGAAGTGAATAGAAAGCTACCTTTTTCGAGGAATATGTGTCCCTTTTTATAGCATTAAGAGGTTCATATTTACCTTTTTTAGCGTAAGAAAGGTCCCAGTTTCCCTTTTTAAGAATAAGCTTCTGGTGGCCAAATTACCTTTTTTAGGTTGGTGGTTAGTCGTGGAAGCAAAGCGCCATCTTTTTTATTGTTTGGTACTGTGTTTCAGGAGGTTGCAGGATCCTACTGGTGAAGTATATCGTATTTTGGGATCTATTGGCCTCTTATGCTAATACTGAGTTGATGGTTGTGCTGTTATCGACATGTATAGTAGCAACAACAACTTCGGTGAAGGTTTGGTAAGGATGGGGGATGAAAATAGAATGTGCTTTAGTTCGGTGAACATGGATTCAACTTCCTCGCTCCAGGTTATTCTTCCTTTTGACTTCTTCAGGAGCTTGAATAGAGGATGACCTCTTTCTGCGAGCATGGAGAGGAACCTGGCTAGGGAGGCTAGGTGTCCTATGAGTCGTTGGGCCTTTTTTACTGTGGTTGGACCTCTCATGTTAAGGAGAGTTGTGCACTTGTCCGGATTGGCCTCGATTTCTCGTTGAGTCAACATGAGGTCGAGGAATTTTCTGCCTATCATGCTAAAGGTGCATTTCTCTAGATTCATCCATAAGTTATGCGTGCGTATTCGGTCGAAGACTATGGATAGGTCTTGGGCGTGGTCCTCGAGGGTAGGAGATTTGACCACCATGTCATCAACGTATGCTTCTACGGTTTGTCCTAAGAGGTCTAAAGAGATAGTGTCGACAAGACGTTAATAAGTGGCTCATGCATTCTTGAGTCTGAATGGCATTGCCTTGTAGCAATAGTTGATCATGTCTGTGCAAAATGTTGTTTTCTCCTAGTCGGGGGGATACATTTGGATTTTATTGTACCCCGAGTAGGCATTGAGAAAACTTAAGAGCCTGTAGCCCGAGGTGTCGTACACTAGTTTGTCGATGCTTGGGAGGGGGTATGGGTCTTTTAGGCACGTGCGATTCAGGTCGGTGTAGTCAACGCACATTCTCCACTTTCCCAAGGTCTTCGTGACCATGACTATGTTTGATAGTCAGGTGGTGTAGTGGATTTCCCTCATAAATCCCACCTCTTGTAGCTTGTCTGCCTTGGCTCTGGCCGCTTCTACATAATCTCTGCCTATTCGCTACCGTCTTTGGGCTATGAGTCTGGCCTGAAGGAATATGGACAGGTTGTGGCAGACAAGGTTGGGATCTATGCTTGGTAGGTCGGTCGCCTTCCACGCAAATAGGTCGGCGTTTTGCTTTAGGACATGGCGGATGTGATGTTTTCTTCCAAATGGGTACCTAGTTAGGTATATTGTTATGGTTGGTTGTCGATCTGGATGGAAATTGTACCTTTAGTGGGGGAATGACGTCTGTCATCATCAGTTTTGGGGTCAAAATCAGTCCACGGGTGTAGTGGTGTGGGAGTGGTGGTAACATGGTTGATACTGGTTTCTGGTAGTTGGTAAGGTGCTACCTTAAGGCTTTTGACGTAGCATTCTCACGCGTCTTGTTGGTTTGTTCGTACCATGATTATCACGCCTTAGGAGAGGTAAGATGTGGTGTGGAGATAATGGCTCCTAGGGCGTTAAGGGTAGGGCGACCGAGTAGGATGTTGTAGGAAGTGTTTACATCAATCAATATGTAATGTATTGGCATGGTTAACAACAGTTTTCCTTCGCTGAAAGTTGTCATGAGCTCAACATATTCTCGAGTGTAAACGCGTTGTCCCGCGAATCCGACTAGAGGGTCGGGATAGGGCTTGATCAGGCTTTCACTTATGTCTAGCCATTTGAAGGTTGCCCAATAGAGGATGTTTGTTGAGCTTCCTTGGTCAACGAGGATCTTACGGACTTTCCAATATGTGATAACAGTGGTGATAACCATAAGGTTGTCTTGCTTGGAGTTGACCTCTGCAAAGTCCAAGTCGTCGAAAGTAATGGAGGGCATGGTTATGGTGGGTAGGCCTGATGAGCTTGAGACTGCATTTATTGTTTTTAGTTGTCTCAGATGTCTTTTCCTGGTAGTGCTGAAGGCTCCCCCACCGGCTAAGCCTTCTGCGATGGCGTTGATGACCCGTTGGACTTGTCTTGCTTGTTGTTCTACATTTTCCAACCGGGGGAGGCTTTCCTTGGACTTCTCTTTTTGTGTGGTGGGTCCGAGCTTCACGTCTCTGCTTGAGCTGGTCCCGAGTTGTTTAGTGGTGTCAGCTCTTGACGTTTGCTTGAGTCCTTTGTACGAACTGATGGAGGCGTCCCTGCTGGATGAGTTCCTCTATTCGATCCCAGAAAGCAATCCACTCTTCAATTGTGTGTTTATAGTTTCGATGGTACTTGTAATGTTTGCTTCGATCAGCTGCTTCATTAGAGAGGGACTGAGGAAGCTTGAGGATTACCGTGCTGAAGGCTTCTTCAAGGACCCTTGTTCGTGACTTGGTGAGGGCGGTGTACGTGGTGTATCTTAGTTGGGAGTGCCCTATTTTCTTAAACTCTTTGTCCTGGGGTGGCTTGGGGTAGTTGCCCTCCTTCCTCGGGCGTGGTGGTCAGTGCTCTCTATTTTTGTTGTTCTGAGGTGGTTAGAGATCTCGATGTCGGATAGAAGCTTCCTCCATGCTGACATATTTAGAGGCTCATTCTAAGAATTCTTCCAGCATCTTCAGTCACCGCTTTGACATGCTGTCGGCAAGGCGTCCTAACTTGAGTGTCCCTAGTGTCGAGTGTAAAGCAACCTCGGGCTCCAAGTCTGCAATTTGGGAGAGTCAATCCGTGAAAGCGTGCAACGGTTCATCTTCCTTTTGCTGAAGTCTGATCAGGTCTTCGACCGACATTCTTTTTGGTCGTCAAACTGCATAATGTGCCACAAACTTGTCCACGATCGTGTCGAAGGCATCGATCGAGTTTGAGGGAAGACGAGACCACCAGTTCAGAGTTGTACTTGCGAGAGAAGTTGGGAACATTCTACATAAGACACGATCATCATTGGAATGTAGGTTTACCTGTGTTAAAAACACTTCGACATGGTTGTCAGGGTTGGTGTTTCCTTTATAGGGTTTGATTGCTAGCAGCCTCTATTCCTGAGGAAGGGGGCTGTCGAGGATGCCATTGACGAAGGGGTGTCGTCACTCTCTCCTGCCCGTTCGAGGACTTATTCCTTTTGAGGAGGATACTCCGTCGCTTCTCCCCAAGTGGGGGGGCGACCACTAGTGGAGTGGTGTTGGCTTGTGGAGTTTTCTTCTGACGAGCCTTCGTCTTGGTTTTCCTCCTTGGTCGCTTCCTTGCTTGTCAGAGGGGAGCGCCCTCCCCGAGGGTGCCCTGGTTGGAGTAATCGGGGTTCTCTCGGTAGACCGTTCCCGTAAACTCATGTGTTTACTTGGGTTTCCTGGATTGTAAGTCTTGTATGGTCACCCTCATGGTTGCGTTTCTCTCTTGGAGGGATTGAAGTGCCTCTTTCTGCCTTTGTGCCATTTCTTCCATTTGTCTTCTAAGAGCGTCCAAAGCGTTAATGTCATTCATGGTGTTCAGGGATTGACAACTTCAAGTTTGTACCATGGGATTAGGGGCGTGGGAATTTTTTCGTCCCCACAGACGATGCCAAATGTTCTTACCAGGTTCGGGTAGAACACCACGACCTCCCTTGCGCACATCGTCGACTCCCGGAGGACAGGTGGATACCTGCAAAAAGGACTCTGATGCTTAAGTCAATGTGAGTTATGGCAAGCGAGGGTCAGAAGTGAATAGAAAACGTATCTTTTCGAGGAATGTGTGTCCCTTTTTATAGCATTAGGAGGTTCCTAGTTACCTTTTTTAATATAGGGAAGGTCCCAGTTTTCCTTTTAAAGAATGGGCTTCTGGTGGCCGAGTTACCTTTTTTAGGCTGGTGGTTGGGTCATAGAATCTCGGGTCGAAGTGCCGAGTTCTGGCCTGATTTGCTCAGTGGTCGGGTGGTGGTTCTTCCCACCGAGTACTTCGTGTCTGACTTCAAAGACGAGAAGGGAGGGGAGGGTACAAAAACATATCAATTATTAAGATGGTTCTGTGGTAGAATTTGTTGCTAAGATTCTTAGGATATCAGTTCGACTCATTGTACATTTTAATTATTTATTTTAAATAAATAAGTCCCTTTTGAATTTAAAGTGTGATGTGATAACATTAAAAATAGTCACCTATGTATTGTTGTGCACAAATATAAAAAGTGTATTGGAAATAAACTCTTTTAAAACTCAGGATGTATGATTTTGTTCAAAATCAAGTGAGAGTGATATTGATTTGAACACATTTCCGATTGAATTATGGACTTGGAGTGGTGAACCAAACATTCTAAGTCAGGTTTGATAAGAATGATTATGATAATGTAGGATCATTTGAATTGTCACAATCATGTTTTCCATGAACACACCAAGTGTACTGAAGTTGATTTCCTTTTCATTCATCAACATCTTCTCCGTGTTGATTTTCATCTTGTATCTATTAACATTTTTAATTAGCTAATTGTTTTACTCACTAAACCTCATTTTCTTAATCACTTTCGCACTTTAGTATTCACACTCAAGATGTTTATAATTAACTTTACTTGGATTTGTGAAGATTTGCTATGATATTACATAGTTTTGCTTGACACTAATTATAGTTTAAGGGGTACTTTTTGTGTTGCTATTATTATTCTTAAGATTGATGTCGGGAAACCACCTTTACATGAATAAAAAAATGTTGGATCTTACGTGTATAGGTGAAATGCAACCAACTTCAAAGTTAGCATTATTCATGTAATAATGTATACTTGTACCGTAGCATCATCTTATCCAATTCAATATATATAATGTATTATTTGATAATATGGGACACTTGTTGAATTACAAATTAGTAATTCTTTTTGCAATAAAAAATGAAAGGCAACAATCATCATACAAACATTAAATACAAATATCGATTAACATAAGTGATAGCTACTTGTATCTCTTAAATAGTTTAGAGTTCGAGTCTTAACCATGTTACTTTAGACATGGAGAAAATCATGTTAATACCACAGATGATTAATCCATACCAATACTATAGTTACAAAAAATAAAAAAATCAAACAATTTTATTTGACAATAACAATTACAATCATAAACATTAATAACTAACATTTAACCTATAAAAAAACAATTGCAATAATGATAATTTTATTATTAGGTGGATCAGTTACATTATTACTTAATTTCGTTAAATTTGGCTAAAGACCAAATTCTTGGAAATATTATTTCACCAAGAAAATTCATTTAATATTTTCCTCCAAAATCTTTCTTGGTCTCCCCCTACCATTTTTTACAAGGTTAAAAATCATATGATCAAACATGTTTATTCCTTCAAATAAAACCAACATGATTTGAGGTTATTTTAAAACTTCAATAAGAAAGTTCGTATTTCCATAGGGCCAAGCTCAACAACCAAATTGGTATTGCTCACATGGCCACCCCTAACTGGTTGAGATTCTTGTCTTTTGTCCCCTTCAACCTTCCATGTCATCCTCTTCATTTTTGACTTCTCTTGGTTAGCTGATAAACTTACCTCCTTCAACTCCTTTATCTACAGAGAAAAACCAATTCATCCATTACAGACGAGGCAAACAAATTTTCATAGTATAGAAGTAAATAAAACCTTTTTTCTTAAGGGTGAAAAGAAAAACTATATACCGTTTTCATGGCAAACAACTTCTTCAGTTCAACTTTGGTAAGAGTTGCATACTCAGAATCTTCACTTGGCTAATCACGTTGAAAACATGAGAAGTATATGATATTAGAACTAATATTACAATTAAAAAAAGAGATTATTGCATTATTGAATACAACTACACACTAAAACATGTATTTATGCAAGAGTTGGTAGATGATCCTATTAAGTTTTATTATATCACTCTGGCTCGGTTCATCTAAAGTTAAAGATTGATAAATATTTTCATAAACTTACCTCATATAGATGTGCCAAACGGAGAAGTACAATTCCATCATCCAACTCCTGAAAAACTACTTAGTTAGAGAGAAAGTCAAAAGCATTATAGATATACTTGCAACATTTGTTCTACCTCAAGAGTTATTAGAGCAACATTGGGAGGCAAGCTATAATTTGGATCCATGATAGTTCCTTTGGTTAAATGAGAGGACTTCCAATTCTCCTCGTTCTGATCAATAAACATCTCATAATATAAATATAGTGATAACTATTAATCCATAGGTACCTACAATTGAGTCTTACCTCATGTGTAAAAGCCAATAAGAATGGTGAATAAATTTCTTGACCAGTTGTACGACGCCAGTGTGAACCGGCTCCAAGCTTATGGATGCTTATATAATAAGTTCCCCTGACCTGATATAACAGAGAAGAAGGGATAGATATGTTACATATACATAGATAGAAGAAAGGAAAAGATAGTTTTCACTTTCTAGTTTTTCTTCAAGGTTTACAGGCAAAGTTTAACCCACATCTTTCATAAACAAACTAAACTTTTCACTCATGTTTTATTATTGAGTAGTCCTTCAAATGTATTATTATTGTTCACATGTTTTATACTCTAAAAGGATAAACATAAATATAAATTAATTGATGACATTTTCATACTCTTAGTCCTTCACATGTTTTATTATTGTTCACGCAAACTTCTTCATCAAGTGCTTCCCCGACTCCTCGACTATCATCATGAAGGATACGCCTTGAGTAGTAAACATTGTGTTAATAGTTTGGTCACAAGAAAATAATATTGATTTAGACAATAAAAGACAACTTGAATACCTATGAAGCATCAATTCCACCTCACCATCTTTAATACTAGCCCCACCTGTGGCACGATCTACTAAGACTGAGAGCTCAGATTTCTTATCCGTAGTATAAATTCCAAGATTAAGCTGGATAGAGAAAAACAAATAACAGTTTTATAAAAATTTAATCAAGATTGTAGAAGCCAAGCAAGAATACTAATAGGCTACTCTGTCTGTCTCTCTCAAGCTCTTCTATTTAATTTTCCAATGTTGGATGTCCTAATGTTATTGTTTCTTGTCCTTCAAACCATCTAGAAGATTATCTATATTTAAAACCTGAAATCTTAATGAAGTTATAAGAGTTAAAAGAAATTACTGGGTAATAGTTTCCTGCTACTGGTTGAGTTACTTGAAGGGGCCAATCTTCCCTATAATCCCGAACCTGAATTAACATTTGTTAAGAGTCATATAAGTCAATGTTACAATCTTTTTCTCCTTGAAGGATATAATTATAAATAAAAAAAAATGCACAATTACTCGTTTCAGAAAATCCCTTCCGTTGGAATCAGTATAAAACTCCTTGTTTGTGACCATATTTGCTGTCATTTGTGTGATCACCTCTTTTCCAACTCCATCATCAGTAGGAATAGGACCAATCTACATAAACAAACTTAATTCAAAACCTTATTTATCATTTTTACAACTCTAGAGTATAAAATACATATTGAGCTAATTAACATAAAACGTCTTTCACGATACCACAACCCAACTTACAGTGTATTCAATTTCAGCGTGTTCTTTGTCTTTGTATAGCCTAGTAACCTAAAAATAAATAAACAATAAGAAAAGTTATTAACAACAGAGCAAAGACATTTAAATATTTAATCAAATTATCATTACGTAATGAGTTAAATATCTATATGCTTAATAACTTAATTAACTTGGAGTTATAAGGTTGGTCTGATAAAGTAGAGAGATAGGAAGGGAGAGTTTATGGGTTCTAATCTTTCCACTAACAAAAACTAATACATTAATAACTAACATTTGATTTATTAAAAAAAAACTTAATAAACTTAAATTGAAGAAATGAGTTGCAACTTTTTCCACTTAATGATTCTTTTTTCCGACAATGTGTAGGTTTTCAATATTTAATCACTAACAGTTATAGTCTAAACATTACGTTAAATGCCATCAAGTAAGATCTAAGAGGATGTGATATGCCTCCTTGCTTTCTGGTCTTGTATGCATTCAATCCATTAAAGCATTAGGATTTTTGTGTATGTTATTCACCTTATCTCAACAAAAGGATGTTGAATACCTCCTTTAAACACTAATACAGAACATTCAATACAGTCTTGAAATCCATACATTTATTACAACATAGAATATATGGGACTGGCCAATATAAGTTTAAAAGACATATCTTTACAGACTTTGAAAGCAAAATACTTTTTGCACCCTAGACCTAAAGTTACTAACCTGATAAATCCAAGAGCTAAAATTTTGATGAACTTCATCAACCAGCGGTCCGTGGATTACCTTGGTAGGCACCTGCCCATCAAATAAATCAAAATGCATATGCATAAACTACATATGTAGTAGCACAAATATAAAATGCTTAAATAGGAATTGAAACACGTATAGCAAGAGAGATAGAAGAATAGCAAACTCAAGATAACTTGAATGATTTTTTGTTAATGTCTTGTTGCCCATTTAGACTTTTAGATGTTATTAAAACACTTATATATACTTAATTACATAAAACTAATGTCAAATGTTAATATATTCAAAGAAGAATCTTACTGATCTTGAAACAATATTAGGAGGGGATCCATTAGGCCGAAATATATATGCACCGGAAGCCTGTAGGAGAAATAGAACCATTGAAGCATAGACTGTGCTAATTAACTTGTTATTATCATGAGTAGTATGTGTAAAGAAATTACACACCTGAGGATCACTATCGCCCTCACTAGATCCATACCAGAGATAGCTTTGCTGAATAGGTATATCAACCTGGGAAAGTTAAAAATCATGAAATGCTCTCTGTCACACCCTTATATATTTGTCTTAATATGAGATCAATAAAACTAAAACCTAAGTGACAAAATATGCCTTAAACATACTTGTTATGCATTTAAATCTATTACATGTATGCATATGAAATCAATAGAATAAATACTCCACAATTTATAAAATAATTAAAGCTTAACAATAATGTCATGAAATATGTGGGGAGAAGGGAGAAGGAAGAGGTCATGAGTTTGAATCTTTCAACTAACATATTAATAATTAACATTTGGCCTATTAAAAAAACAATAATGTCATGAAATATGATAGTTCGATGTTCCATGATATTGGGAAATTGTGTTGTATGAACTTTGCTAAATACTTACTCCAGTTCTGGAATTATAAATCCTTTTGAGTTGTCCAGAGGTTGAGGAAAATGACATCTTTAAATTTCCCGGCCCAACAGTAGTGCCACCTTTCTGACTGCTAAGATGAGACAGATCTGTTCTCCTAGTCCCTATCAAGTTGAAACAATAGCAAGCATATTTAACATTGAAAATTAATAAATTTAATTAGAATGCACTAACCATGTAAAGGTTTTCTATACTAGCATCTAATTATTTCATCATATATGATAAGTTTGCTAATTTTTATGATAATTATCTTAAAAATCTTATCAATAAGTAAATAGTATATTTCTGCGTGTATAATGGCAATAATAAGAATTGAACCTAAATCTTCATGCATTTATCCTAAGTTTTTACCACCACCGCTAGGGTGACCCTTGTGAATTGGCACAATTTAACTCAAGAGTTTTTTTGCATACAGCTTGTGATGCCCATGTCCAGGTAGATCTTAGATAGATACAATCTTCTCAAAAGAAACTCATATTGAGCCTACGGAACATTTGGTCCAACACAAAAGAATATTGCCTTTCCACACTTTCTATCTCCTAACTAATGCAATGACTTTTCAAAAGGTAGCCCAACATAAGTTTTGATTGCCAAAAATGCATTTAACAAATCATTAGGCCAAATGATGGTAAAGGGTGACCCAATGCACAACACTTCCAGCCAGTAGGATCTGGAGAGGGTAAATGTGTGCAACCTTACTTGGAGGTCACAAGGCAATCATTACCAATGTGCCATGTTCATAAGAAAACAAGGTGTTGTCAAAAAAGAAAAAAGATAGATATTTAACTTGCAAAATAGGAGAAAATGAAACTGTACATACCTTTGCCGGTGGCTTTAGAAATGAAGTATGTACTCCATCCAAGTGGAGGTACTGACGCCTGAAACAGAAGCCAATACTTTGGGGCTTGTTTTGGTGATAGCCCTAAATAGGCCTTCACGTAGAATTTTCTTAAATTTATTGTAACATCATCCACATCCACATATTGTACTTCAAGTTTATTGCCCAATAAGTCTTTGACAACAAGATTAGCATCATTAACCTAATGCAAATTCTCACCTTCAGCACAATATTAGAACTAATTTGTTTCATGACATAGCGAGTGAATTATTTATACTCACTGGTATTCTGACAATATCTATTCGATTCCATCCAAGTGGATTATACACCACTACTACCTGTAAATAATTATTATTAACATATGATAGATAAAATTTAACCATAATTCTTTACCAAAGTTTAAAAAAATGTTACCAAACTCTTAGCATCTGGAATGTTGTCTTCAGTTGGAGGGCAATAACTAATATTTAACAATAGACACTGCCAAAAAATCCAACAATAATAAAAAAGGGAAAAAATTAAAGAATCAAGAATATGAGATTAACTATAAAATCTACATAGACAGAGGTAAACAAGTCCTATAGATATCTGTGTAGTTGAAAGCCTACGATAGTGACAGAACTAACTTCCAACATTTTTTTGGCATGACATTTGAACAAAAGTTATAAAAAATACAGAAAAAAATTTCTCTTTTCATATGAAACTTTACCTGGTCAAATGCTGATGCAAGTGCTGAACATTTATCACTTGATTTCTTACTAGTAAGACAAGCCAAAGAAGAACTAACAACTGCTTCAGCCTATAGGAAATCATTGCTTTTGGAAAATTAACCAAATAAACATATGAAAGGCACAAAATATATTGTCAAACTCTAAACTTGGAAAAGTTCTAATTCCTAACCTCAGAGGCTCCAATAGCCAGTCGTTTGGCGTAGTCATTGGTTGTATGCTGCTTGGCAGTGCCACTGACAGCATCATGGTGTTGTGCAATTCCTAGAGCATCTCCAAGGTCAAAAGTGTTGTATTTAGTTGATTTCTTTCCAACCAAAAATTCAAGTTGACGTGCTGCCTGCATCAAAATGTTAGCAATGTCTTGTATTTAATTAGAATACTTGGTAGCAAACAAGAAAAATCCATCCAATTTTATTTTGTTTAGGATATCAATATTGTACCAAATAGTATCCACTCAACATCCTAACATATCGCTTTAAGCCTGGGCGACTTGTGAAATAGCCAGTCCAATAAGCATTTGGACTATCAGCATACCTATATGAAATAATTAGAAGAATGCATAAGTTGTTAAAATCATAAGTTTATTTGCAAACAAAACAATTACAAATACTTACGGGAAGTAATCATCAGTTTTTAGTGGCCAAGCTTGTTTAGCAGCATTTTTGGCATTTGTGTAAAGAGATGGAGTGGAATACAAAGCATTTATCCTACCATCCTAAAGATTAAAAACAAAGGGAAACATGCATTTGAACTTAGCATGATGCAATCAATTAGCACGTGCTTTAAAATGAATTGTTAGGATATGCATTATAATCCCTTACCTTGTTGACATAGTGAATTAATTTATCCATCTGCTTGAACCAAGACTCTGCATATTGGTACTGGAAATCATCACCCATTGTCCACATTATGTGGTTTGTCCTCGTCACATTTGCCTATATTAAGCACAAGCGAATTAAATTAGCTCATTCTTGTTTATTTGAGTGAGAAAAAAACTAATTGGTATAAGAAATGAGATCCTCTCAACTTAAATTTCACAAGTCATATTCAAAATTCATGATTGCCTCTTTCCCATCACACATTGAGTAAATATATACAATGTATTTAACAGAGACACAAAATTTCAGTATAATCTATCTGCCCACACAAAAGGGTTCATTTTAGTTCGAATGAATGATGATACACTACTTAGCCAGTAGATATACTATAGCCACTCTATTAAAGAAATTATTAAAATGTGCTTACTTGGGTAATAGCAGCATCAATAAAGTCTTGGACTCGTTGCTTGACATTGTAATCGAAAATAAGAGGATCATCCTGCATATATAACAGTGACATGCAATAAGCCATGGATGTAACAAAATATGCAAAATAAATCTGCATTTTAATTGTTGAGTGGCATAACCTGGACTGGAATAATATTAACATCAGGATTATTGACTTCAAAGTTGAAACCCTTTGGAGCACTATAGTGAACAGGGAAAGCATTGGCAAAAATCTGTAATGGACCCCAAATGGAAAAAGGACTACACACAATTAGTAATTATAAAAAGGAAGGAATGAGTCATAGTAATGACACAAAACTTGAAAATCAACCTGAGCTGAAGAACCAAATGTTTTGGAGCCACGCCAAACAACTTCAAGAGACTTGTCACCTTTGCGCTTAGCTCTGTCCTGATAATCAATCCTAGCGAAATGAACAGAATCAAACCCAAGCTGCAATGACAAATACAAACAGATTATCCATTTTTTTTTTATTTTACTAACAATCACAATTATGCTATTGATTTGGAAGCATAACTCATTTGAGAAAAAAATTAAGTGGCCACACATTGATAAATATTCCAATAGAATGAAATTACGTGAGAGTAAAACAAGAAAGATAATAATAAGTTAATATATACTGAAATTAACTATACAATTTAAATTTTATAAATATTTACTTATTTAGATTTTTGAAAAAATGAATATTTTTTTTTTTTGCAAATGGTAAGACCACATACCACCAGAAAAATTAATTATTAAAAAATGATATATAATTCAAGTTTTTGTTTTTCTTTTTTTATATACATAGCAAGAATATACTCAGAAACTAAGTTAAAAATATTGTTATCATGAAGCATAGCCAAGTCTAACTAAAAAAAAATTAATATATACATAACTTAATTTTAACTACAAATTTATTTAAATTTTTATTTTCTTCTCTATTGTTTATGGAGAAGTTTACTTAAATATGAAGAATTTATTATAAATTAGAATGCACATTTATTTCCTCTTTTTCGGAAACACAATTTAAAAATTTGTTTCAACTACTTTAAACTACTGATGTATTCAATCATATATATATATATTGAGAATACTTTTTTTTATCTTTATTTTTTAAAAGTTAATTAAAATAACTTTATATATTTAAAAATATTTATAACTTTAAACTATAATTTATATATTTAAAATATACTTTATTTATTATATAATTTAAGTATATAAAAAGGAATGTTTATCATGTGTAATGCACAAACAAGTTAAGAAAATCATCAAATATGTTAAATTTTCTAAATTATAAATTATATTATTTAATAAAAAGATCAAAAGCTAAAAAAAAACTAAAAGTTGTTGATATCTTTTTAAATTTTCTAAAAGTATTATTATATGAATTAAAATTTTGAAAATGACAATTATTAGTAAACTTTCTAAAGTCGTTCAGTGGTACTTTACCTTTGGCTTTATCAGCTAAAGTACTAAACATAATCTCACATAAAAGATTATTCTTCTATGCAAGAATTAAAACAATATACAACAAATTGAATTTGGACCAAATGTAATGGACCTACCTCAGCACCTAGCAGGTAAGCTTGCACAGCAGAGTGTCCAAATGGATCAATTTGCCATCCAACAGTAGGAGTCTTGTTAAACTGGCCCTTGATAAAGCGATGGCCCAAAGTAGTTTGATCAATCATGTCTATGTAATGTGTTGTTGCCTCATCATGCATGCACCAACCACCATTGCTGCCGACAAGAACACATCATAGTCACATGTGCAACAATAACATCAGATAGTATAAGATTTCTGAATCTCTATTTCTTCCACAATAAAGCACACACACTATAGCTGGACCACAACAAAAAGAAGAAGAAAAAGTAGCTCACTAAAGGCAATGATGATACATTGATACGTACATGAATTCTAGTTGCCCAGCATCCACGAGCCTAATCACTGTTTCTTGTGTTTCTGGACTTTGTTCTACCCACCATCTATGGAAAAATGCCTATCATTTATTTAAGAAGTTAAATGAAACCCATGTCAGAACATATACCAAAACATAATAAAGGGTGCCATATATGCATTCTGATTTTGACATCATTGAAACATATAACTAATTGCTAGATTTCCACAGATTTTACCATTTCAGCATACACAAACTTTCTATTTGGATCTTTCTGAAGAGACACAACCACAGAGTCCAGCACATTCTCAACACATGCCCCCTACAAAACATTCAAGCAGAGAATACCAGTGAAAGTGAAATCTGAAACTATGAAGTAAAAAGCCTTAACAAATGAACAATTATATGCCCAAACACAAATGAATGTAGAAGTGCAGCATTTTGTGATTCTAACCTGAATGGTATTGTTTGACCCAACATAGTACTGATCAATGGTTTTCAGCCAACCAACATCGTCATGGGTGTGTGGAACCAGATGAACATTCAATTTTCCAGGCACAATACCAGCCCCAGTATTATACTTTATGTACTTAGCACTAACTAGTGTGCCATAGAAACAAAGCCATAGAAAAGCACAGAGAGACTCTGCAGCAGTGATTCCCATTTCCAACCCCCAAACTGTGTTGGTCTTAAGATTATGTCATTCAATTAATAGTATAGAAAAAGATGTAACCAAAGCTTAGAATAGACCCAACGCATAAAACAAAAAAGTGGACATTGATTGGTCCATGTATAAGAGTGCCGGCCTAGGAAATTCGTGCAGTTTTGGATTACCACGAGGTGCACACACTGGAACAGGAATAATTAACTATTTTCAATTTCGACCATTTTAACTTATCTAACGTATTTGAATTTTGACAACTTTCTATGAATTTTATGTAGTGCTTTGATAAATGAGTTTAATGATATGATTAAAATATTAGTTTAAAATTGAGTGTATACCATTAAACTCTTGTTAAATTGTGTATCATTAATCTGCACTTTTCACGTTTTTGACATCGGCTGTTACACTTTAAATAAGTTTGGGACCATAATTTTTTGTCTTTTCCTCCACTGTTTCAGACTTTTTTGCAGACGTTATTTCATTATTTTTCCTTTTAGATAAGGGATTGCTCCAAAGTATTCTGACAACTGGAAACCATGAAACTAATTTCTCAGGGAGATAAAAGTTCAGTTAAGGAACAATTAGTCTATCCACAAATACTACTCTATGCACATAATAAAAAATCAAACTACTATAATCATATGTTTAAAAGGTCTCATTTAGTAGCCAACTTTGTCAGCTTTTCATTATTAACATATTTCATCACAACTGAAATTTACATTAAAATCGACCGTACCAGTACCTCATCACATAAGATTAAGAAACTTCAATAAAAATGTTATTTTATTTAGGACATTTAAAATTGTTTTTCAAATACAATCAAATTGTTCGGACATGAGAGCACCCTATTAGTGATATAAAAACTAGGATTAACATGTAGTCATGGTCAGGTAATGGTCAGGCGATTATTTAAACTTGTCCATGTGGTCCAAGATTCAATCTTAAAGTCTAAGCTATGAAAAAATCTATTGAAAAGGGTCAAATTCCTAAATGGACCTTGACTCCTAATAAAAATACCAATTTCACACACAAAAAGGAAAAAACTAAAATTAACAATGGTTAGTCACAGTAAAAATAAAATTTAACCATTTATCAAAGGCAAGAGAAGAAGAGTGATCACCTACCTTGCAATTCTGAGAGAATGAGTTGCACCTTTAATGATGAATTCCACGAAGATAAGCAAAACATTCAATTGTGATTATGGTGATCTTTTGTATTATACACCACACTTAAATCAGTCGACATCAAAATCATGAGGTTACCTTTTTGTACTTTCTTCTTAGTCATTAGTGGAAACAAGTCTTTGGAGTTTGGACTTTTTCCAATGGCAGTAAAATATTCCAAAACAGAAACCCTAGAAATTTTAGACATGCTTTACATCATTGTTTTTTTTTATATATATAGACATGTAATTGCTGTTAGAAATTCAAATTTTAGGATTTTCATTCTAAAAGGACCGTTACCTAACCATTAGCTCTTACAGGTATGTTGAATTTCTCACAAGTCTTGAGTCACAATTATACTTTCAAGAATGACTATAAAAATATGTTTAAGAGTTTAATTGGTATAGGCAATAAGTGGAAAAAAACGTTCAATTATGTGATTTTTAAACTACTCATTAATAAAGTTAATAAAGTGTATATCAATTAAACTCTATATTTAGATTAGCCATGAAATTATTATAGAAGTGTCAAAAGAATATTTGAAGAATGACTCATATTTTTAAAAGTTTAACACTTATATGTATGAAAGAGTTTTATATTTACTCTTTGAAAAGTGTTAACGGATAAAGTCAACAAATTTATTATATAAAAGAGTTATGAATTGTTAATTTTTTTAAACTTATATAAGTGTTTTTCTCTATTTTTAATAGCAAATTACATATTTACCATTTACAAATACACTTTTTTTTTAAGTACACATAACCCCTAACTTTAATATATTTACTGCAATTATTTAGTAATATTAAATCTCTTAAATAATGTAAACAGGTGGTTTTTAATTAAATATAAAAGATGAAATTGTCTTTCTCACTTTCATGAAGTAAACATTTCTATTTCCTTCCGTTCTTGTTTCTGGTTAACAATTAAAAATGTTACGAGGGTGCAAATATAAAAATTAAAAAAGTCAGGGGTTGAATTTATTAAAAAATCATTTTTTTTATAATTTGCAGTTTAAATTTTCTTAATTTACTCATTTATTAATTAAAAACACACACTTTGCTTTTTAAAAACACACACTTTACTTTCCACAAAAATGAGCAATCATTCCCTAAACCTTTCATCGCTACATTATTGGCGTTAGAAAAAAACGTTCATGCCTATTGAAGAACTTTAGGCACTAACTACGCACAAGAATTACAGTTACAGCTTGCTTTGGTTTATAGAGAAAAGAGGAATCCATCTTATTACTTTATCCCTTCATCACTTGATATAAACTTCACTTTCCAAAGAAAAATATACTCTCCAATAAATTTCCGATAAAAGAGAAAAAGTCGTAATGGATATGTGAATCCCACGTACCCATCATGTCTTTCTTTCTACTTCTAAAAACTTCAGAGTCTCCAGAGAAGCTTAATCCCTTTTCACAGCGTCTTATCAGATTAAAAGAAAACCATACAAGCTCCTCACAGGTTAATTCAAACATAAAATAAAAAGATAGCAAACAAACTTGATAAATCGAGTAAAATTAGAACACAATCGATACAATTAAAATAAACTCAAAAATAGAATTGTGAACAAATTTCTCAAGTAAATTTTTTTATACTAGCTCTAATTTTAAATCTAATTTATCTCTGAAAAGGTTTCAAAATTTTAAGTATTCCAACTTAATATGTATTTATTTCAAATAATTTAAATTCATTGTGTTAAGAACTGTTCAATTTTTGTTATAGTTATATTTTTAACAAAATACACTCTTACAAATTATAAGAGTCAAATTTACTAAACTTCCACTCTTTTTTTTTACAGCCTATCATACTTGGCCAATGTGATAGAGAGTTATGTTTTTAAAATCGAATCGGTGAAGATACTATTCACAATTCATTGGTTCAATTATTATTGAATCAGCAATTAAATCGATCTTAATAAAATAATATTTTTATCATTAATATAATATAATAACCAAAATCATAAAAAAAATATATTAAAATTGTAATTATAAAAGAATAAAAATAATTTTATTAAATACATCTTCATATTAATAAGTTAAACCCTATTGTATTAAATTTTTAATTAAAAGTTGGTTGATTTAGAAAAATAAAAGATGTATTTAGCAAGATAATAATTTCAAAAAAATAAATACAAACCGGTTAAACCAGTAAACCACTCACTGGTTTTTTTATCAATTTTCCGATTTTAATACTGATATTTAGTTCTACCAGTTTTGAGAATTGACCAAACCGGTTACCAAACCGGTTCACCGGTTTTCTGGTCGAACCGGCCGGTCCGATTTTTATAACACAAACAATACAAGTGTATAATAAATTTATTTAGACGGAGTGTGTTACGTTTTTACTTGAAAATGACAGCGTATCAGCTTTAAGCATCAATTTTTAGACTAAAAAATAAATACACGAGAGTAAGAAAAGGAAGATTCATATTAACTTTGTAATGAGATTGATAATCATTATAAAAGGATGGAGTATTCTTAACCATAAAACCATGTACTCAATTCATGCCTTCATTGATCAGCTCTACTCAATCATCCACATACTTAATCCAGATACACCCGTTCCAATCAGCAGGTAAATAACGCCCCAAGCAAAATCACTTTCCAACATGCTAACATATTCCTTCCAAAGGAACATAGATAAATAAAACAGTAAACAGACTAGAGATTATTTTTTCTCCTCCTCGTTTGGTGGTTTGTCTTCATTCTTCTGCTGAGGCTGGTTAACATCACAATCAAAAAACTGTTACTAGTGCAGGAATGGACCAAAATATCACGTGTTTATATTCCAAAAAGTACGGAGCATGAAGGCGACAATAAACTACTCGTATGAAATTCTATACTGGCCAAAATCGCCAGTTAAAAAGATTATATTCATATAAATTTGCTATTTAGTGGAAACTGTTGTCTAACCACCTTTCCCCTTCTCTTCACCTAAATGAATTCCAGGGAGAAATAGATATAATATCCAACAAACAAATATTGGTCACTAACCAGAAAACAAATATTGATTAGTTATAATGACCAAATTTTCCCATTGAGCTTATAAATTGTCTCAGCAAATTAGTATGGACCAAGGAGAATAGTCAAGACTATTACGTCATAACCATATATAAAGTTCCACTTACAGCTATGGCCCTCCAAAATAATTAAATAGGGGGATAATATAAGAAAACTTGCATACTAAGACACTTCAAAATCCAATTATTCAAAAAAAGAAAACATATACTCCACTGTGCCTATTTATAAGATATTTTGGACATAAATCACAATACAAATCAATAAAAATAGTTATATCAGTTAATTTTATTGGTTTCTTAAAAAATATTACTATCAACTTACCCTCAATTAGTATTAGAGACAAATAGGAAAAACAAAAACCTATGTTTATAAAAATTGTAAATGTCTTATAAAAAGAACCAATTTTGTTAAAAAGTATGTCTTATAAAAAGGACTGGTAGAATATAATTTAAAAGAGGGGAATATGAAAATGAGTTAAAGGCAAATATTGGAGAAACCAAATTCAAGCATGCCTATGATGAAATCTTCTAAAAGATTATTTTCAAACCCAATGATTATTTCCATAAAAAGAAACGTACCTCAGACTGATTTTGCATGGAAGCCAACAAATCTTTGACAGATGGGTCATTTGGGTCAACCCCAGGAAGCTGCAGAAGCAATAAAATATTATTCAGAGGCAGAACATACTGCAAATCATTCTATTGAAACATTTTAAAGAACATAATGGAAAATTTACAGATTCATAGACATACCGATGCAAGGATAGAAGATACAAATGACTGATCTGCCAACAACTTACTCACGTCAGACTGGCTTGCCGAGTCCTTTGGGCTGTCTTCTACTGACAATTGGAGAGCTACAATAAAAGACAAGAATTCAAAGAAATTAGGAATACTAAAGCCTTCCTGTAAACTCTAGAAGATGCAAATTGACTTCATAACCAGAAGAACTTTTAATAAAAGAGAACACAGTTATACTTACACATGATTAAACAAATCCAAATCATTTATACCTCAAAAACAGGAGGAGAAAAATAAAAGCCAAACCCTCAAACAAGGGGAGTTAGCTTGATAAATCACTTGTCCATACAATCTTTTTGTAAATATGTAAAATCCATACAAAAGCAATTAATGTGACAAAAATACTCATTCACCATAAATATCCACCTTCAAACGAAAAGGACTAAGAAAATTCTGTTCCTCTTCACTAGACCAAAATTGAAACAATTTTTCTCAAGTCCAGAATGTTTAAATAATGATTAAGAATAAAAACTCACCTAGAGCCAACTCAGGATCATCAGCAGCTGCTTCAGACATATCTGTATCTCTCACATCTTGTTTAACTGCAGGATCGTCCATTGACATAGCAAGGGCTTGCTGTAGTAGAGCATTCTCATCATCCTGTTTTCATTTGCATTCAATTCATAGATTAAATACTATTGCCCAAAACTCATTTATGGGAAGAATGACAACAAAATAAGTGAACTTATGCAATATCAAAGCAAGCAAAAGCAATGAGGTTGGGTGGGGGCAAGTACATATTCACACCAGCTTGAGAACCAGAGACTTGTTGGCTTGCTGCCAATCAAATAGTTATCACTTATCAGAATCTTATAATTCATTATTTGAATCCTATGACTCGATGCAATTTAGCTACCTATCAATATATATCTTAAATGACTTTGTATCTTATAATAGATGAATGAATCATGTGAACCTTACGATTTGCATGATTCAATTATTCATTATTTTTAATTTTCTTTCACCAATTATCATGAAAAAATTGAGGTTATATAAGCTTAAATTGTTAAATGAAAAGGAATTAAAGGAAGTTTAAAGAATACTTTCAAACATCCCATTTTATCATTCCACTACTTTATTTGTTAACCATTCATTTAATGTGTGTATTCTATTTAGCTATTTAATTGATTCATTTCCATTCTTCTAAAATAAAGGTTTCACAAACTCCTATATAACTAGTAATTTTGTTTTATAAGATTTCAAGTTAAGTTGTTTTATGATATATAAATAAACAATAAACAATTTATAACAATTCTAATTTATATAAGGAATATTATTATAATAAAATATTATTAATTAATTATATACATATATATATATAGCAATTTACTAATACATACATGCTTCTTTTTCAATTAGACTGCATTAGCAAATTATAATCAAGTATTGTCTTAACGCAAACTAATGGTATTGCTTGTTAGCATAAGAAAATTCTCTCTCTCTCTCTCTCTCTCTCTCTCTCTCTATATATATATATATATATATATATAAAGAGAGAGAGATATATAGATATAATTCAACTACCATGGTTGAGTTTTAGTTAGAAAGCAAAAGTGCGTAGTGCTAGGGAAACTCTTTCTGACAATGCTAGAAAAGTTGCCCAAATTGACAATGTACTCATAAGACTTAGAGTGTAATGATAGTATCCATCAGCAAGTCATTTTATCTGCATTAGTTTAAACTAACTGAAAGGGGATAGTGCTTAGAAAGAATACATTGCCAGCCAAAGGAAGGCAAGTAAAGGAATAACAAGTTTAGTGCTCATGATGGTATAAGTGATCATGATTGTAATACATTGTAAGTCGCCAAAACATGATACAAAAATGGTCCACTGATGAAGCTATGAAGTTTATGTCCTTTGATATTAAATAACTTGAGTGATCAAGGAGGCTCCAGTAACAATCATAATGAAGTTGCTAACACTGGATGAGTTTGGAGAACAGCAAATTAGAAAAGGCAAATGACACTATGACAGCAAAGGTGTGCTTTAGACTCTCAGGAAGCAACTAGCTCCCCAGAAGCCTAGACTACAAAATTTTGTTAAATCATGACAAAAAAAGAAAATGAACTCTGATGAAAATAAAAGTTACTGTAGCTCGAATATTAACCTTTGAAAGACTTAAACCACGTACATGTTGGTAATTAACAAAGTATTTTACAAATTAATTATAGCAAATGGTCCATCAAACTACTTACATGAATTTAGATAATTTTTTTATAATCCAAATAAATAAGCTAAGCCTACGACAAAACAAGCGATAAAAATGGCTAAAATAATAAATTACACCAACCGTCAAATCAGTTCTCTTAGTATCAGCTTCAGAAGTTGCTGCACTGGCACCCTCCGTCATAGTTGTATCCTGTGGGCTAGCTTGCTGCTCACCACTTTTTTCCTGCTTGGAAGAATCCTCTGCTGCCTTCTTAGCCGCAGCTTCCTGTCTGGCTCTCTCTTCTTCCATTGAAACTCTTAGAGCAAGAGCCAGTTCAGGGTCCAAGTTTGGATCAACACCAAACTCAAATCCAGATACACCACCTGCTGCAGCAGCAGCTGCTGCTGCTGCAAAACCACTTCCACCTTCGCCATCACCAGTAAAAATAGGAGTACTGCCACAAGAATCAAAAGATCAAAGAATTGAAAAAATGCATAAGTGTCAAAAGCCCAAATTCTCCTATTAGAGTTAAGAAGAAAAATGGGCAGTAACTTAACCAATAACCTCTGTACTACTCAACCAGGAATTCAGTTCAAATGGGGATGCTGATTACAAAGAAATAAAGCTAACCTTATTAGTACATCAGAAAGAGCATTAGGACCAGATGGAACATGAACGATATGGCTGGTATCATTATTGTTAACAGCTGAAAGGAGTGCTTCCAACTTTTCTGTTTTCCCCTCATCTTCTTCACCAAAATTAACAATGTCAAGTGCTACACTATTTTTCTTCAATTTTCTCCCAATCATCTCCAACATTTTCTTCTCATGCGTAACAGGGCTAAAAGCATTAAATGAGATAATTAGAGGGAAAATAGTCCCAACAACAAAACAATTTCAACAATTCAGAAGAAACAGTTATTCACACCTTCCAGCAAAGACAATAATCCTTTGCTGCTGCTTCTTATTCTGCCGATGCTTAAGAGCCAATTGTGCCACCTGAATGCCAGCAGCTAGGTTCATCTCACCCCCTATCTCTAGTCCTAAGGTAGGAAACCAAAAACAGGAAAAATAAATTAACTCTTAGTCTCTTACATCAACAGAAGATCCAACCATAAAATAATGTCAAGATAACCAAACACTGTCAACTTGTTGGATTTCTAGTTCAACATTTACATAAATAAGTCACATTAACTTCAGTTGCAATAACAAGCACCCATATTACAGAAAGCACACACAGCATCCAACAACAAAATGTCAAATTCAACTGTCAGCCGTTCCAAATACTTCAAGAAACAAAAACTGACCATGCATGCAAGCTAAGATCTTGCCCAAATCACTGGTAGGAGTCACCAAAACACGAACTCCCTTCCCTGCCATCGTGAGAACTCCCACAGTATTCTCTGGATTTGACTAAATTATCAAAAGAAAAAAAAAAAAAAATCAGCACAAATAGAAACCCGACGGCAATTTCCTAAACCTCAAATTAAATTTAAAATACTACTGTAAAATACAAGAAATACTAGTAATTTCATTTATTTTCCTACACGAAGTGGCAATTACAGATAATAGTCTTGTAAATTAACGATACATAGGGTTTCAATTCACACCTGGGTTTTAGCACCGCAAATGAGATTGACGGCGTCTGCTTGGGCTTGAAATCGAGAAGGAGAGTAATCTCCATTACGCATCCACTCCGAATTGTCAATACAGATCATCGTTGCCTATTAATACGAAAAAAGGGGATAAATAAGTGATGGAATGAAAACCCTAATTGATTGAGACGAGATTGTAGCGGCGAAGCTGAAATTAAGAGGAAGGAGAAACACTGTTTACCTCGAGCACCATGGTTGGAGATTCAGAAGCGAAAGATCGAATGCGAACTGTTATAAAGAGAACGCAATAGAATCGTAAAGACCAGAGAGAGAAGGTTTACTTGCTAGAAAGGTTTGCTCTTTGCCACGGTAACGTACTCCTCAATTCTTCTTTCCAAACAAAATTTTATTGCCACGTAAGGCCCAAAGGGGAGGGAGGAGTTATGGTAGGTCAACTCATGTTTTTTTTTAAAAAAAAAAAACAAAGAAAGAAAAAGATTTTGATAATAATTTTTTTAAAAATAAAAAATAATTTATAAAGCTTTTATGATAAAATAATAATCTGTTCTGGTTGAAAAAAAAGTGCTTTGTTTGGTTTCTAAGAGATCGTCTGTGACGTACGAGTTTCCATGTCATTAAGTCCAGTCTATAATTTATAAAGTTAATAGTTCAATTTTTATTTATAATTTTGATATACATGCTCTTCTCGATAATTAATAAGGAAATAATTAAAATAGCTTTAAATTGATATGTTAGTTTGTTGTGAAGATTTTTATCCTTATAAAATAGAATACAGAAGGTAAATATTTTGACTTTGTGTGATTCTTAAAGTTGGTGATTCAATAAGAGTGAAAAATAAATGAGTAAGTAACAAAATGGGTTGGACATGGTAATATAGTCAGTTTGTCAATCTATTTTTTGTCTGGCATGCTCGTATGGTTGGTTAGGATGGACCAACATGTCATAATATATATATTTTTAAAAACATTATTTAGATTATGAAAGAATGCAATAATTTAAGTATTTTTTATAAGAAAATATCACGAAGGATGCAAATGACTTTTGAAGGTTTAGAATTATTGTGTTATTTGATTTGAACTTTAAAATATGTATGACTTTGAGATGAAGATCATGAAGTAAAAAAATAATTTTAAATTTATTATTGAAATTTAAATCTTAAAATTTAGGATAAATTTTGTGTATTGTTTTTAAACTTAAATTTATATTGATAAAATGAAATTCCATATTATTTTTAAAAAGTAACAAAAAAAAAATCCTAACCAAATTTGGAGGGGCGAGTCAAGATGTATAACTCATTCTTATCATGATTGGTCAACTAGCTTAACTTATTTTTAGCAAACTACTGATGATCAAGTATGGATAAGGAGTCAAACTTATTTGTTTTGATATCTTTTTGAATTAGCAAACATACAAATAAAAATATATAAACTATAGATGGATTAGTCCATGTTTGACATCAAGTTAATCAAAACAAAGGGGAATAAGTAAGTGCAAGGTGCTCTAAGAATAGAAAACATACTCTATAACATTTATAGGCTATATTAAAAAGGTGTAGTAAGGATCATATGCTAAGAAATGGTAAAAAGGAGGTTGACTGAGCTTATCATTTGAGGTAGAAAAGGAGAAAATGGAATGCCGAAATTTATTTAAGACTTGTGAGATCTAAGAAAATCATTTACACACTCTAAGATAGATTATTGAGGGACGGGTTAAATATTGTGTTTGTAAGTTTTTGTTTTGATTAATTTTTTATAAGTGTATGAAAATAATTTAAAGAGTTTAATTGGTATATATTGTCAGTGTAAAAGATTTTTATATTGGCACTCAATCATGACTTTTGATTTATGTGACTTTTAAAATAGTAATGAGTTAAGTTAACAAATTTATCATGAATGAAGAGTTGTGATTAAATGTCAGTGTAAAGATTTTTACACTAACAAAGTATACCAATTAAACTCATAATTAAAAGTGAAATTAAATTTAATAAATGTAATAATTAATTAATCATTACGTGTTCGATTATGGTGTTTATATATTTTTTTATTTTGTCTAGAATGTGAATATTTATTTATAGATGTGTTTGGATTTAAGTGAGTTTTAAATAATGAAAAACGGGTGGTGAGTTTAGTAAGGTACGAGGTGTATAAAATAAGTAATTTTTTAGGTTGTGGTTAGTGGGTTGGTTTAAAAAGAAAAAACTTGTTAAAAGAGGGAGTGCATTTAGCACAAATTTTACTGTCCTAGATTCTAAACCAAATGTATTTATAAAAATGTGAAAATTTTTCAAAATTAGTTCCTATATAAATAATCATAATCTTATTATAAACATTGTGAGTCAAATACAGTTATCAAATAACCTCATTGTATAAAAATACTTAGATTTGTAAAAAGTTCACTGCTCTAATTCAGAACCGTGTAAGGAGGGTAGTGGTAATATTTAATGTATTTATATTTTAAGTATTTTAGAGTAATTCATTTTCGAATACAACATATTTAGAGGAAGTCCTTTGAATTTTTCTACATATCCTGATAATCAAGTTCATCTTCTATTCATATCACGAACATATAAGAAAGGAAGACATGAAAGAAAACACACAAGACGAGTGAGATTTTTATAAATCATCTTAATGAACTTAACAAACAATGGAGGTCTAAGTTTGGCCTTATGACTCAATCTCATTTGTCTCAATATATGGACTCAACCTTACTCGACTTAACGATTAACTCAGTTCATCTTATCTTTATGCATGGATTCATAACCAATTTATAATGATTCATCTCAATCATCTAGAATACGTTTACGAAGTGATTGATAGCTTATATCCGTAAGTTTGGTATAAATATTTTTCTCAAGAAAACAAGTCATTTGCCCATAACATAATTTTGAGCATCTTGCCAATCAACACATTCTAATCTAGTCACAATATTTTGACCCCTGTGCAATCACAATTTCTGGTCTCTGACCAGTTACAACATATTGGTTCTTAATTAGTCATAACACTTTTGGCTACTTGCCAATTAGGCTAACCACTTATAATAATATTTTGGCCACCTACCAATTAAATATGTTCAATAAAAATTGTTGTAAAATAATTTATTTTTTAAAAAAATTTATATAAAATATGGATCTATGATTTGCATTATATTGTATATTTTGATCATGATCAGATCTATTACTTTAAGAGAAAAACACTTATACACTATCAGTACAAAAAGTTATCACTGACCGTTAATAAGAATTATTTGTTAAAACTGACAATGTATAGATGTTAAACTCTTATTTTAATATGGATAAACTTGGTCATAAAATCAGGCAAAAAATATATGAATTTATTTAATTTCAAGTTTAAAAAAATATATGTGATATTAAATTATTAGAAAGTTTAGATATTAATTATGTTTGCCTAAAATAAAAGGACTAAAAACATATTTTCTAAATAAAATTATTATATTATATAATAATAGAATGTATATTATTTTACATTTATCTTAATCAATTAACAATAATATTTTTTCTTTAAATGGAAAAAAAGTTTGCAAAAATGTGCTACTTTGAAAGATTTTTTCTTTAAATATTTTCCCTCTATGAATTGTACAAAAATAGTGATAAAATGATTAAAATCCATATAAACAAATAGTGATAAAAAAAAATATGAATTTATAAAAAAAGTTGTTAGTAGTCCATACAGTATCACGTAATTACTAAATAACTTATATTCAATTTTTTTCAATAAAAAATACTATAAACAACTCCCAAAAAAATCACAATTTTTATAATTTTTTATTTTTCAATTATATATTATTATTAATTAGTATGAAATTAGTGAAAAATTACTTTTTTGAGTCATTAACAACAGTTGCTTAAATACGAAAGATTCTGAAAGGTTTTACCCAGGTAACCATGTGCATTACTTGCATTAAGTGGATACAATTACAAGCTGAAAGCAGTGATTAAATACGAAAGTTAAGGTAATAGTATAATAATATCCATGGAAATTAACCATTCAGAATACAGAGAGGAATGATCAGAGCTCCTTTTTTAATTTGGCTAAAGGCTTCCCTGGAATTTCTGCTTTAACCAACTAAAGTTTTCACTGGTAATTCGTTTTTAACCAAGTCCAAAGGTGCTTTCACTGGCAATTCCTCGTTTTTAACCATTTCCAAAGGTGCTTTCACTGGAAATTCATTTTTAACCCAATCAAGATAACCTCCTCCCATGTTGCTCACATCCTTATAACCCTGCCAATTCATATTAATTTAATACAAGTTGGTCTTCTGATCAATTGGTTAATCAATTGGCACAATCACAAAGCAAACCGAAGGACAAAAGGAAGAAAAAATAGCATGTATTTCTAGAACTTGGAATATACTAAAGTGGACTTGAATTGATACTTACTTCAGTCAGAAGATCAGCAGTTGCATATAGAGATCTCACTCCACTTTGACAACCCTTTAATCCAGATTCATTTCATACAAAAAAAGTAAGAAATTTTAACCTTAATAACCACCATGCATACAAAAAAGGTGAAAAAACAAAGCCATATTAGATCATGGACTTTTTTACTAAGCAAGAGAAAAGAAAGTTACCACTATGATGTGATCTTCTTTCTTGCAAAAAGATGAAACCTCCCTAAGAAATTCCGGGTTCTTCACTCGACCTGTTCTCCAAAATTACAAAATTTTACATTCCATCAAAGAATTCTGAACTGCAAGCCTAGCATACATAGTACTATTAACCACTAAAGGGTGATATCTTCAGCAACTGGACTTTAGGCATCTCATAAATGAGTTTTGACACCACTCTTTAACCCAAAATTAAGTATTTAAACATCTTCACTTATATATAATATTCAATATATTCATTCCTACTCAAGGTGGAGTTTCTTATCACACCTGAACTCAACAATTACTATATAAAGAAGATTTATGACCCCAAAAGTAAGTTTTTGCCAAAGCAAATACGAATTTCCTTACCTTCGGTTGTGTTGAACATGTACGGAATATTGATGATCTTCTCTGCATCCGCATGCCCTTTCTGAAACTCTTCTACCGTCCTATTAATTACTTACCATGAGATTTAGGCTCTTTAGAAAAGATAAATATCATTAAATACAAACCCAGAAATTCAACCAATAAATTAATTTCCCTTATTAATTTTCAACTAACAAAAGATAAAGCAGAAAATTTTTACCTGACATCCAGATAAACATGACTGGTTTGGATCAAACCCTTGGTTGCGTGTACATCAACTGTGACAACCTCGGTTCTGAAGGTACAAAAGACGAAAACAAGAAGAAATAGATATTCTGATCCACAGGGAAATAAAGAAACGAACAGAAACACCACCCATGATGAAACTAGAAACTATTATGTTTTCTTTATTAGAGAAATCATTAACAATAAATGTTTAAATTAAGCATATAATAAATCTGTTCAAGAATTCACATAAACAGTGTCATTGAAAGATAGAAGGAGGAGAAAGGAGAATTATGAGATAAGTAATACACTCCGAGGAGGTAAAAAAAAAAAAAAGAAATATTAGTTTTTTTTTTTATGAATATATGACTCAGAATCTATATACAGTTTGATTTAAAGTTTGAATGAACAGACATACATTTTAATGCATGTTCTGTGGTTTAGGAATTCATAACTTTGGTTTCAACAGTTGTTTGGAAAGTTTCCAAAAGTAAACCAAACATGTACATAGTATAAGGAAGGAAAACATTATATAAAGAGAAAAATAAAAATGTTTGAGAGAAGAAATCCAGAAACCTTTCAGTTCCCATAGAACCCATGATGAGAAGTGGCTTTGGCTAAATGCAGGAGTTGTTTACTTTTTTGTTGTATAATTGCTTGTTCTCTTAGATAAAAAGGATTAAAGAGCTGAATATGGTTTAAAAAGAGGTGAATAATACATATAGAGTAGGGATGGAAAATGCAAAATAATGGGAGAGGATTGATGCTGCGTATGTATCTGGACCAGGAATGGTTTTATGATGCAACTTGTTGTGTTTACATTTGCCAATGTAAAGTCCCAACATTTATGGATAGGTTTAGTGGGGCAATGTCCTTTTGCATGATCTCATTAAATGCTATATAATAAATCTCTAAAAGGAAAAAGAAAGAGATTGATTTGCTTGACACGTCAGATTAGTTGCGGGGTGTGTCTCGGATTCCATTTTAGCATATCATACCAATACCAATACCTTTCAAAGGCTTAAAAATGATATCTGTCCATTTTCATGAACTTCATTGCTTTTTTATTTTCTTGAAAGTCTCTTATTCTAATAAGAAGGTAAAAATGATACCATGTCATTTTTATTTTTTTTAGTTTGATTCCTTTTTTTTAATTTAATGTTTTGAAAATAATTCAAATTTATATTTATTGCTTTTATACTAGAAAATATTGTAAAAAAGTAAAAGACTATTTGTCTACTTCAACCATTTTTCTCATTTAACTCATTTGAACTAAGATATCTCTTTCTATAGACACTTTGAGTAACAAAGTTGAATATGAGAAAATCATAGCCTCAAGTCTACCGATGTCCACAAGACTTTTTTTTTTTTTTTACATTAGAATTTTTTTTATTGAAATTTGATTTTTTTTACCATAAGTATCTTCTACTATAATCTTATTTAAGTCTAGCAAATAATTATAGGAGGTAAAGTTTTCTTTACGAAAATTTAACACATTTGAACTCAACAAATTTGGTAAAGTTAAAACAATCTCATAGATTTACACGGTTATGACTTCTAAAATAGAATATGTTATAATGCTTTACTTGGTAATGGGAGAGGATCTTACAAGTCATCTTTCAATACTACAACCAATTGTTATGTTGTTTAGATGCTATGAATAGGAATCCTAATACAAATATTAATAAATAGTGTGTAGATATGTTGGATGAGATACAAGTCCACAATCTTGTTGTCTCTAAAGGAATAGAAAATACTATTGATAAATGGATTCATTGGTCATTTATATTATTTAATAAGTTATTTAATCTCTAATTTATATAAAGTGTTGAAAGCATTTTAAAGTTTTTTTAGATGTTCAAAATTATCTTAAAAATTAATTTGATCAAACATATTCTATTCACCGACAAAACTTTAGTTATAAACCCCATGTGATTCATTAAAACTATATTAATTTGACAATTTATGCCCACCAGGTCTACTCAACATTTTGTGGCTTTATGACAGAATAATAAATAAAGGTGTTTATGTATAAAAATTTTAATTTTATCATGTAAATATAAATCATATAAAACATAACAAATTTCATTAAAAATAGCAAATATTTATTGCAACTCATTTTACAGTCATGTAAACATGTCATATTCTCATGCATTCACGGCTACTGTTTGTTTTTGCACTTCTATCATGCCAATGTGTATTCTACCATAGTACCGTTTGTTTTACATAACATTGTGAAATAATTCTTAAAGCATTTTATTCTTTAATGTGTCTCGCACATGATATGATATGGGGTTTTACACAACATTATAGGATAACTTTTAGAATTTAATTGGTATACACTATTATTGTAAAAGATTTTTACACTAACAGTCATTTATAACTTTTCATTTATGTGACATTTAAAATAATAATAAGTAAAGTCAACAAATTCATGAATGAAGGGTTGTAATTGAATGTTAATGTAATTTTACACTAACAATTTATACCAATTAAACTCTAACTTTTAATATATCTACTCCTTTCTCACACTTATGTGTGATTTTTCATAATATTGAGAGTGAATTTCTAATGCATTTTCTCTTTCAACACTTCTCTCACACTTTCATGTAAAAATGGTTACATCTAATGATTGTTACTGATACAAATACGTTTGTAATTATTTTCAACTCCTCAAATCACTTACAAATAACTAAAAATCTCCTTGTAAAATTAAATACAAGTTAAAAAAATACAAATCAACACAAAAACAAATGACGAGTGTTTCAATCATTTTTTAAATATTCATTAAATTAACAATTGAACTAAAAGTTATTTAAATGGGTAATATTTACTTCTTTTACAAACGAAACTTTGTCATATAAACTCTCTAGCTTTAGTATTATCTTGGTCATTAAGTTTACATGAGTAAAAATAAGAAGCCTTTAAAGCACTTTGTTCTTAACTATAAAACCATTTACAAGTAATGATTTGGAGGAAGAATTATCTCCCTATTTCAAAATTAAATAGTTATAAGAGTTAATATATAAGAGTAGTACAGGACTTTTGCTAAAAAAATTAGAATAATGAAATAAAATATTTGAAAGAAACATCAAGAATTATGAGATTGGATTGGAGAAATAAAATTTAGAAACTTAAATCTGGATGGTAGAGTGAAAAATGAAAAGTAAAAAACAAAAACACATTAAACATAAAATATATATGTATTTTTTAAAAATGTAAAAAATATCATGAACCTTTTCATTAATCAGTCTACTCCACTGTAAGTGCATTTCTTGTCATTCTTTAGAGTCATTCTTTAAATATATTATGTGTATGTTTTGTAGTGATTTATATTTGTCTGAAATTATATTTTTTAATATAGCGAGATTTTTTTAACAACATTAATAGATAAAGAATTAAATTATATTTTTTTAAGTTTAAAAACCGGTAATTTAAAAAATATAAAAAATAAAGAAAATATGACTAAAAAGTACATCACTTAAAACATATTATATATTGGTTAAAATTTTTTAAATAAATTAAAATAAAAATTTCAATTGGTGGCAGTTATTAAAATAAAAATTTCAATTGGTGGCAGTTTCAGAAATCTCAAGATTCAAGTGAAAATATTAGTGTAGTGTAATGTAAACCTTTGATTTTGTCAATATTGCTTATTAGCCCAATCCACCAAATGATTGATGAGACGAAAAACTCAAAAAACCCTTTTCTGCTGCGGAAACTGAGTGAAGAGTGAAGAGTGAAGAAGCTTTGATGGAAGAATTAGAAGACGCTGCAAAGGCGCCGCCACTGCCAGACGCTTTCCTACGGTTCCTTGAGGCCAACGGGCTCGACCCTTCCATTTACACTGCAATTGATTCCACCCCGCGATACATTCGGTAATTCCAATTTTACCCTTTCTCGATCCCCTTCATGCTTTTCAATCTGACACTTGAAACTTTGAAGGTTGAAACCCGGTTTCGAAGCCTGTCTTGAAGGGATCGAAGCAGAGGTGAATTGCAAACTCGAAAAATTAGAATGGTTATCCGGCTTTTACTCTCTTCCACCTCACATTCAAATTGCTCGGTCTAGGGCATACAGAGAAGGGAAGGTAACAACTCATCAAGGGTATCAATTTTCCTTTTCAGGGAGCAGCCAAAGAGAAATAGTTTAGTTTGGTTTGGTTGTTTAAATTTGATTGAAAACTCAGCTGTTTTGGATTTCTTATGTGTCAGATATATGGAATTGATGCAGCTTCCGGAGCTGCTGTTATGGCTTTAGATATATCACCTGGAGATCATGTCCTCGACCTCTGTGCTGCTCCTGGTGCATATTTCTTTCTTTACTAGCTTATGCTTATGTTCTCTGTCTTCCTCGGTTGAAAAATAAATGAAGTAAAGCTTGATTGGTTTGGTTTTATTTTTTAGTTTTTAAAAAACTCTTTTTGGAGAGAAAGAAAAAAAAAAAAACTTGTTTGATAAGTGTTACTTTAAAATTATTTTAAAGATATAAAAATGAAAAGACTTGTTCATATGCATTAAAATTTTATTAATAAAAAGTAAAAAACGTGGTATTTTGAGTGTTTTAGAAAACTGAAAACCAATAGCAACCCCCTACCCAGGGTCTTGCTCTCTTCACTTCGCTTAGCTTCTAGTTGGTTAAGAGTAGTTACTTGTTAGGGAAATAAATCAATAGATGTGACATGATAGTGCAATTAAGGGTAGCTGCTTCTATCGTTTGTCCTCCTCACCCGAGGATCACTCTCTTGTTCATTTAGTTGCATTCCTTTCGGGGGTAGTTACATCCTTTCCCTCCGGGGGTGCTTCCCTGTTGATAGTTACGTTCCTTTCCCTCACCCGAGGTTAAGCAGCTACCTTGTGGTTGGAATATCGTAAGTGGTTGTAGAAACTAGATCAATAATTCAAGGTTGACGCACTTTTCAAGAATAGTTCTCAAAAACTCTTTTCGGGAAGAAAAGAAAAAAAAAATTGTTTGGTAAGTATTATTTGAAAATTGTTTTGAAGATGTAAAAATAGAAAAACTTGTTTATATTTATTAAAATTTCATTAATAAAAAATAAAGAACAACATATTCTCATTTTGAGTTTTCAAAACAAAAACAGAAAACTGAAAAGCAAAACTACTTTCAGCTGTTCCTTTTTTTTAGTTTTTAAAAACCAAAAAACCTGAACTGTTTTCGAAAACTGACTCAAGAAAATAGTATCCAAATGAGTTTTTTAGTTTTTTAAAACTAAAATTCTGAAAACAGTTTTATAAAATTATTGCCAAACAAACACTAAAAAATCACAACTGATTTCGAAAACAGTTTTCAAGAAATACTACGCAAACGAGTTTTTTGGTTTTTAAATATTAAAATACAGAAAACAATTTATAAAATTGAAGTCAAACAAGCACTAAGGCTTGTTTGGATAAGTTTATTTACAAGCACTTCTAGAAGTTAAAAATACAAAGACAGAAGCCAAAAGAGTTTCTCAATAAGCATTTTTTAAAAATGTGAAGTTTTTTTTCGAATTAATTTTTAACTGACACATAAAAGCTATCCCCCCCTCCACACACACACACACATATATATATATATATATATATAGCATCTCTCCTACTCTCTCCGAGTAGCTGTTAGATCCGTGGGTTTCTGGTATCAGAGCCTGATGGGGAAATAGGAGTTTATTGTTTTGGATCTAAGTTTATATTTATCATTCAAATTATGATTTAATGCTATTCTGTTCTGGGGATGCAGACTGTTTATCTGTTGTTATTTCTTCTGAAAACTTGGGTACTTGCCCTTGATTTTCGAAAACTGCGGTTTTGTAAGTCTTGTCGGGTTGAAAAACTCATAAGGTGTGACGTAGATAACTGGTACTGTGCGGATTACCGCCTTGTAAATCCAGCTCTTTTCTGTTCTTCTTCTCTGTTAATAATTATATTTTCGCTGTAAGTTTTTGTCTATCTCTTTTCTTATTACGGCTTCTTTGAGTAATGATTCGTGGTGTGTATCTGGTATGTGGCCTGGGGCTGGATTGGCAGTAAGGCCCAAGGAGAGGCGGTAAGTCCATGTTGTCTATGTGCCTTTGCCAACTGTCTCTACCATGAATGGTTATTTCATTGATGAAGTAATTCTGAAAGAGATGATGTTTTGTAAATCTTGTGATTCTATTTTGTATTATAAAAAAAAAAAGTGTTGTCTGTAAACTGGATTTCTGAATACCTTTGGATGATAATTTTGTGTTAAACTTAGATTTAGATCCAGATTAATAATTTCTTATAGAACCACATGAAGGCGATGATGCTAGAAGATTTTAAAATATGAGTCAGTTTCTTCGCTCCCTCTCCCGACGCTTCTCTCTCAAATCCTCTTCTCCTTCCTCTAGCAATCCGCTTACTGACCATGTCCAATCTGTGGAGGAAATACCTCCCAAAAATAATATCTTCGAAGAAGAAGTTTGCTTTGAGGATATCAATCAAGCAATCGAAAACTGGGAAATCCCTAAAATCCCTCAGGATGAACTTTATATTCCTGACGAATCTAAACATGTTCGTAGTTCTGATTACATCATTGGGACTGCTGAAAACAATATCCCTTTGGATCCCCAAGCCGGTGAGGAATTCCATCTTCTTACCAAACAATCCATAGCTGAACATTCTAGGAAGTACAAATACCTCGATATAGGATGTGTTTAAGTAGCTGTCAAACCCCTTGTTAGGGAAGGTCTTAACGCCTCAATCCTCATGTGCCTTCGCGATATTAGGCACAATGACTTTCACGATTCCCTCATAGGAACCGTAGAAACCAGTCTAGGACATGGTCCTGTTTATTTCAATTGTTTTCCAAACAAAATGGTGAGTCTTTTAGATCGAAATGTCTTAGATTCATTGTTTCTAAACATTCAACTGCATGGGTTAACTCCTCTATCGAATCTATCAAAAACCGTGATTTGTGCAGCAGTAATTGACGTGACGTAATTTTAGGATGTCTTTATATTTGATGTGCTGTATTCATGCAACAGTTGTGTGTTGTTTTTATTAGGATCATTTATGTTTAATTAATTCCATAATTATAGGGATCTGTTTTAGGATTGGCAGTCTGCATTTCCTAAAATATGTAGCTGACTCATGTATATTTATAGAGGTTAATAACCTCATAATAATAAGATAAAAAACTATCCTATTTTTTCTAAATTTCAGATGGTATCAGAGCACCTGATCCCTGGGAGTCTCTGACCGTGCCGTCAAACCTAAACCGCAGCCTTTATTGCTGCGCGACCTATAACCTAAAATCGCAGCCTTCATTGTTGCGCTACCTTTAAGTCTTGGTGCTAGCCTTCATTGCAGCAGAATTCTCTACCTTAATCTCACCTTGTTATGGCTCAAGTCGTGAACCTGGAAACTGGGGACAGCCCTCAAATCGTTGGAGAAATGCAGAATATTCATCCAACTTATCGGTTAAATGGGAAGAACTATCTCAAATGGTCTCAAATCATTAGGACCATCTTGAAAGGAAAAGGGAAGATCAGTCACTTGAACAGTAATGCACCTAATGAAACTGATCCTAAATTCAAATCATGGGATGAAGAAGACTCTATGATTATGGCGTGGCTGTGGAATTCGATGATTCCAGAAATCAGTGATACCTGTATGTTTCTGAAATCAGCAAAGGAAATTTGGGAGGCAGTTGAACAAACTTATTCTAAGGCGAAGGATGCTGCTCAAATCTATGATGTAAAAGTGAAAACCATGGCTGCCAAACAGGGAAATAAATCAGTCACAGAATATGCCAATCAACTCAAGTCTCTATGGATGGAATTGGATCACTATCGAGTTATAAAAGCAAAGTGCTCAGAGGACTCAGCAATTCTAAAGGAGTATATTGAACAAGATAGGGTCTATGATTTTTTGGTAGGCCTAAACCCTGAATATGACCAAGTCCGAGTCCAAATCCTGGGAAAAGAAAAAGTTCCAGGGCTTAATAAAGTGGTGGCCATTATCCGGAGTGAAGAAAGCAGGAGAGGGCTGATGCTGGAAAACCCAACCATCGAAAGCTCTGCAATGATAGCCGAAGGAGGAACAATTATGATTGCTAACCAGAGAAAAAATTGGGTTCCCAGTATGGAGAAAAAACATGAGGAGGGTTGATGTACTTATTGTAACAAGCTGCGCCACACAAGGGAAAAATGTTGGAAATTACACGGAAAACCCCCAAGCCGAGAATGGGGGCTGAAAGATGGAAAGACCTCAAGCAGAGAATGGGGATCGAAAGGAGAAAACTCAAGCCGAGAATGGGGGCCAAAAACCCCAAGCCGAGAATGGGGGCCGAAAGGAGGCTTACACAAAAAAGGAGGGCAAGGACAAGCATACATTGCTAATGGGCAAAGTGAAGAATCTGTACAGTTGAATCATGAAGAAATAGAACGGGTAAGATCAATTCTTAGTAAATTGGAGAAGCCCACAAGTACAGGTACGTGCTCATTGACATATTCTGGTAAGTTTCCATTTTTGTTTGGGCTCAATGTTTCAGATACACCATTTACACATTACTGGATATTAGACTCTGGAGCCACTGACCATATGACCCCCTTACCCAAATACTTCTCCACATATTCCCCATGTCCTAGCAACAAGAAAATTTCCACCGCAGATGGAACCCTTATAACTGCAGCCGAACAAGGAGAGGTCCAAATAAGCCCATCCATGACTTTAAAAAATGTCCTTCATGTCCCTAAACTATCTACCAACCTGATTTCTATACGAAAACTCACCAAAGATCTTTCATGTAATGTTGTCTTTTACAGCAATGCTTGTATATTGCAGGACAAGAACTCGGGGAGGACGATTGGACATGCTAGAGAATGGAATGGCCTATACTACATGGAGAATCCTAATCTGCCTACCAAGAGTCTTATATCTACATCCACCATGACCAATAAAGAGAAAGTTCAACTTTACCATTACCGGCTAGGACATCCGTCATTCCGAGTCATAAAAGTGTTGTTTCCTTCCCTGTTTAAAAATTTAAATGTGGAGAGTCTCCATTGTGAGGTGTGAGTTTGCGAAACACAAGCGTGTACCTTTTCCCATTAGCAATAAGATGAGTTCTCTCCCGTTTTCTCTTGTTCACACTGATGTATGGGGTCCTGCTTATGTTCCTAATATCTCAGGTGCTAAATGGTTTTTAACATTCATTGATGATTGCACCCGGGTGACTTGGGTGTTTTTATTAAAACAAAAAACTGAAGTCAGCTCCGTTTTTATCCAATTTGTCTCAATGATTAAAAATCAATTTGGAGTTAGTATCAAAAGAATTAGGTCTGACAATGCCAAGGACTACTTTAATCTTGTACTAAACTCCTTTTGCCAACGGGAAGGGATAATCCATGAGTCCTCATGTGTGAACACACCTCAACAGAATGGAATTGCAGAAAGGAAAAATGGGCACCTATTAGATCAAACTAGAGCTCTACTTTTTCAAAACCATGTTTCTAAGAGATTTTGGGGGGAAACTCTTCTTACTGCCACCTACCTAATTATAGGTTACCCACTAAAATTTTAAACTCAAAAAGTCCCATGGAAGTTCTATCCTCATTCTACCCACACTTAGACCCTACAAATAAACTCCAACCTAGGATTTTTGGGTGTGTATCCTTTGTGCATGTTCATAGTAATGAAAGGGGAAAGTTGGATCCTAGGGCTGTTAAGTGTGTCTTCTTAGGGTACTCTACCACACAAAAGGGGTACAAATGTTTTCAACCCCTCTCAAAAAGATTCTATGTGTCAAGAGATGTCACCTTCAATGAACAAGAAAGTTACTTTAAACAGCCTCATCTTCAGGGGGAGACAGTAAGAGAGGAAGATGAGACTCTCATGTTCCCAAATATGATGTTCGGACCTGAAATTGTACCTGAAACTAAGGGAAGTATTGAGCATTCTGCACCTGAACCACCTGAACCAGTGAGACCTCCTACATCTACACCTGAACCAATGAAACAGCCTGCACCTGCACCTGAGGCCATTCCAAGATCCGGCAATGTCCAAGAATCCAACCCACCGTCACTGCATGAGGTAACACCTTCAAATCCTATAAATTTAAGTGATTCTAATGAACTCTTGTCTGAAAATATAGAAGCACAGGTGGACCAAAATCTGGACTTGCCCATTGCCCTTAGAAAGGGAACTAGAACATGCACCCAACAACCACGTTACCCATTGTCAAATTTTTTATCCTTTGAAAAATTCTCTCCTACCCATAAAACTTTTCTCACTAACCTCAACTCCACACACACACCTTCCTCTATATCTGAAGCATTGACTGACAGGAAATGAAAACATGTCATGGATGTGGAAATGGAGGCGTTACACAAAAATAGAACATGGGAACTTGTCATCTTACCTCCTGGAAAAAAACCAGTTGGATGTAAGTGGGTGTATACAATAAAGTATCGGGCCGATGGGACAATCGAACGTCACAAAGCAAGGTTGGTGGCTAAAGGCTTCACTCAAACCTATGGAGTTGCTTACTTGGAAACATTTGCCCCGGTTGCTAAGATGACCACGGTCAGAGTAATATTGTCATTAGCAGCTAATAATGATTGGGATCTGCAACAATTTGATGTGAAGAATGCCTTTTTGCATGGAGATCTTGAAGAAGAAATATACATGGAATTGCCACCTGGTTACAACGGACATGTTGCTGCTGAAACTGTTTGCAAACTAAGAAAGACTCTATATGGTCTGAAACAATCCCCAAGAGCATGGTTTGGAAGATTTACCAAGGTCATGACAGGTTTGGGCTACAAACAGAGCCAAGGAGATCACACATTATTTATCAAACATTCAGTTTCAGGAGGAGTAACACTTTTATTAGTGTATGTAGATGATATTATAGTAAGTGGGGACGACAAGCAGGAACAACAAGTGTTAAGTGAATGTCTTGCCACTGAATTTGAGATCAAGACGCTAGGGAGACTTAAATATTTTTTGGGAATTGAAGTGGCTCATTCCAAGAAAGGGATCTTTATATCTCAACAAAAGTATATTATTGACTTGCTTAAAGAAACAGGGAAGACAGGCTGCAGACCAGCAAACACTCCAGTTGATCCAAATATAAAATTGGGAAGTATGGAGGAGGATATTGCTGTGGACAAGGAGATGTATCAAAAACTTGTGGGCAGGCTTATCTACTTATCTCATACTAGACCAGACATTGCTTTTGCTGTAAGTCTAGTTAGTCAATTTATGCACCAACCAAAGAAAGCTCATCTACAAGTTGCCCTTAGAATTGTTCAGTACTTAAAAGGAACCCCTGGAAGAGGAATTTTGTTCAAACGAAACAAGAGTGTAAGTCTTGAAGCATATACAGATGCAGATTATGCAGGGTCAGTTGTAGATAGAAGATCAACCACGGGATACTGTACCTTCCTTGGTGGAAACTTAGTCACTTGGAAGAGTAAAAAACAAAGTGTAGTGGCTAGATCAAGTGCTGAAGCGGAATTTCGGGCAATGGCTCACGGAATATGTGAACTTCTATGGCTGAAGATTATATTGGAAGACTTGAAGATAAAGTGGGACGAACCTATGAGATTATACTGTGACAATAAATCGGCAATTAGCATAGCCCACAACCCAGTGCAACATGATAGAACTAAACATATTGAAGTTGATAGACACTTTATCAAGGAAAAACTTGACAGTGGCATGATTTGCACACCATGTGTGTTTACTCAGAACCAACTTGCAGACATCCTCACCAAGGGACTGAACTGCAGTAACTTTGAAGGAATTATATCCAAGCTGGGAATGGAAAACACCTATTCACCAGCTTGAGGGGAAGTGTCAAAAACCGTGATTTGTGCAGCAGTAATTGACGTGACGTAATTTTAGGATGTCTTTATATTTGATGTGCTATATTCATGCAACAGTTGTGTGTTGTTTTTATTAGGATCATTTATGTTTAATTAATTCCATAAATATAGGGATCTGTTTTAGGATTGGCAGTCTGCATTTCCTAAAATATGTAGCTGACTCATGTATATTTATAGAGGTTAATAACCTCATAATAATAAGATAAGAAACTATCCTATTTCTTCTAAATTTCAGAGAATCCAATATAAGGTCATGAACACTTGTAACTCAAGAGTTCTCCTTAAAACCAATGATCGGGAAACAACTTTATTTGTCACATATATGACCAAAACAAATGTTGCCGTTCCCAAACTCATCAAATGGGATGAGGTAGAGTTACCAACCTCTTGGCAACTCGAAAAAGCTATACCAACCCTTCCTCGTCAAACCCGTGAATTTCAGGAAATTAGACAATCTGAGGCTGGTAAGGTAGAAATTATCTTTGATCGGAGAAATTCTTTCTCTTCAAGATCCGAAGCTTCTAGATCGGCCTATACTAGTGCCAGAAGATCCTTTTCAGTAGCTTCCCAATCAAATAGGAGCAGAAGTTTTTAGGACCAGACTTTAGAGTGAGTCCTTCTCCCCTTTCTCTCTACCTTTGTAATTCTCTCAATCAATACAACTATTTTGTATTATTATCTGCTTTACTCTTCAATCATATTTGTGAAAACCTGAGCTTTAACTGGCAGGTTCTACCGCCCCGAGCTCTTGATACCCGGTATTGTGCGGACTACCGCTGCGTAAATCCGGTTCAACTGTTGCATGCATAGCATAGCATCTCTCCTATTCTCTCCAAGTAGCTGTTAGATCCGTGGGTTTCTGGTATATATATATATATATTTATATATATATATATATATATTTAAATATGGGGTTTTTAAAATTAGATTGTAAAAAATCTCACATCATTTAAAAAAAAAGCTTTTGAAATAGCTGTTTTGGTTTTTTTTTCTGTATTTTTTTGTTCTAAAAGTGTTTTTGGAGAAAAGAGAGAGAAAAAGGGAAAAAGAAAAAAAGTAAAAGGGAGAAAGAGAGAAGGAGAAAGAGAAAGAAAGAGAAAAAGATGAGAAAGAAGGTGAAGAGGAAGATGAGGAAAACTTAAAGAAAATATTCATATTAACAGATCAACATTATACGATACTGAATCTGGCAAAGCCGGTTAGACATCTTCGTATAATATTAAACAAGTTTATAAGCTACGCAGAGCCGGTTAGACATCTGCTTATAAACTTGATGAAAAGTAAATTTAATTAACATATGATAAGCCTTTAAATGATCATCGAATATTTAAATATTTATTGCTTTAGGCATCTGAAGATACCTTAAGAGTAAACTGCTCTATACTTAAAATATTAAACGTAGAAAAATTAAAAGAAATACTTACAAAAGGGGAAAAGAGAGGGGAGGGGTTGCTAAAACTTCTGATATTATTGCACAGAATAAATTTTTACAAGAGGAAGGAGAGAGGAGAAGTGTATAGAGAAGGAGGAGAATATTGGGGGGTAGAGAGAGAAGTGTTTTCGGACCTGCTCAACATAAGAAACTTATGGTCCTTTTATAGACAAAGTTGATAACTGGAAACAGGCTGAGAAGGTAACCTATTAATTGGTGACCTGTTGTGTAGGTTACTCCATGACTTGCAACCTGTTTAGTAGGTAAATTTTACCCTTCAGTCTATTACTTCGGTAAAGAAGTAAAATTACTTTGTCACAGGTAAAATTTTTAGCTTGCTCTTCTTACTCGAGCGAGTGTAGATAGTTCTTGTATTTCTTCTTCCATTTGTTCCGAAAGATTTTGATCTTCAGTGTCATCACAGTCAGATGGGAAGATGACAGTCCGGGAGTGTTCTGACCATAACAGCCAGTTTCTTCATATATTTCTTTGTATAACCTTTCCTTTTTGAAATGCTTGACAAGGGAAAGGTTAACTTCAATTGGGAATGGGTGAAATTTATTACCCATTATCTTTTTCCAATACAATTTTGTATTCGAGGTTTCTTTTAACAGTATAAAACTCTCGGAATCTTGTTTTGAGAAGTTCCAGTTGGATCCTTCAATGTATGCTTTCCAGAGATTGTACTGGTATACTTTGTCTTTATCTAAGGATAATCCTTTAAGTAAATCATGCTCTAATAAAGTCAGAGTATGAATCTCAGGATTTATCTCAGTAAATAATTTTATGACATGAGTGGCTGAACTATCATGAGTGTGAATACTTCTGGGAGAAGTAGTAATTTGTAGAGCTACCTGCTGCATGTGTTCCGCCTGAATATCATTTATGACGGAGTTTAATGTTGGGGACAGGGCCGAAAACCTGTCTGTAGAAGGTATCACCAAAGAATGGAGACATCCTACTTCTAATAGTAACATGGTTGTTATCAAAACATCCCTGTATAAGTGTGTTTTGAAAGAACTCAAATTTATTTGAGCTCTTCAACTGGCATGTACAGCCTTTGTCCACAGTTTTACAATATTCAGAAGATCCAAAACAAGAATTTCTCTTATTGAAGTATGTTTGTATCTTTACGAATAAACCATCATATGTTGTTGTTTTAGAATGGACTTTAAGCAGAAAATCCTGTATTATCCCAAATTTACCCAGAAGGATATTTGGATTTATTTGTTGTGAGATACTGCAAGCATCAGTAGCATATGTTTGTGTTTGAGCACGAGGTTCTAATTGTAAGGCAGTCTTTATTTTTTATTCATCAATTGTTTCTAATCGAACTGCCATTTCGGCTTCTTCCATTGAGTAGAAACCTTTGTATGTAGACCAAAACTGGTCTTGTTTAGCCTCATTGAGGTCTCTGAAAGATGTATAAACACCCTTGTTTTTGTCTGTTATCAAAGCAAAATGTGTGAAACCTTTCTCAGAAGGAGAGACCGGAGATGTCAAAGCTACTCCTTTATTGTCATGACAACAAAAATTGTATAATGCACTTATAATGCTTGGTTTCACCTTTGTGACTAGGTGTTCGTTTTGTGTAGTATATTTTGGAATATTCCAAATATTGTCAATTAAAACATTTAATTTGACATTTGTATTGTCTCTTCCAGGGTACTGGAAAATATTTGTAAGGATTGACAACTCTTGTTTGCCAAATTTTGTGAATTGGTCCGCATGAAAGGGGACTTTACTTGTTTGGGGCCACTGACTCCCTTCTTTGTATTCTCCATCATATGGATGTTTGTTTGAGTGACCTAACAGGTCTTTGTGGAAGTTCAAGTCTTTACTTGATGGGTAATAAATTTCACCCATTCCCAATCGAAGCTAACCTTTCCCTTGTCAAGCATTTCGAAAAGGAAAGGTTATACAAAGAAATATATGAAGAAACTGGCTGTTATGGTCAAAACACTCCCGGACTGTCATCCTTCCCATCTGACTGTGATGACACTGAAGATTAGAATCTTCCGGAACAAATGGAAGAAGAAATACAAGAACTATCTATACTCGCTCGAGTAAGAAGAGCAAGCTAAAAATTTTACCTGTGACAAAGTAATTTTACTTCTTTACCGAAGTAATAGACTGCAGGGTAAAATTCACCTACAAAACAGGTTGCCAGTCATGGAGTAACCTACACAACAGGTCACCAGTCAATAGGTTACCTTCTCAGCCGGTTTCCGGTTATCAACTTTGTCTATAAAAGGACCATAAGTCTCTTATGCTGAGCAGGTCCGAAAACACTTCTCCTCTCTCCTTCCTCTTGTAAAAATTTATTCTGTGCAATAATATCAGAAGTTTTAGCAACCCCTCCCCTCTCTTTTCCCCTTTTGTAAGTATTTCTTTTAATTTTTTTGCGTTTAATATTTTAAGTATGGAGTAGTTTACTTTTAAGGTATCTTCGGATGCCTAAAGCAATAAATATTTAAAGATGCGATGATCATTTAAAGGCTTATCATATGTTAATTAAATTTACTTTTCATCAACTCTTTTCCCCTTTTGTAAGTATTTCTTTTAATTTTTTTGCGTTTAAAATTTTAAGTATGGAGTAGTTTACTTTTAAGGTATCTTCGGATACCTAAAGTAATAAATATTTAAAGATGTGATGATCATTTAAAGGCTTATCATATGTTAATTAAATTTACTTTTCATCAAGTTTACAAGCAGATGTCTAACCGGCTCTGCCAGATTCAGTAGCTTATAAACTTGTTTTATTCAATATTATACGAAGATGTCTAACTGGCTCTGCCAGATTCAGTATCGTATAATGTTGATCTGTTAATATGAATATTTCTTTAAGTTTTCCTCATCTTCCTCTTCATCTTCTTTTTCTCTTTCTTTTTCTCTCTCTCCCTTTTACTTTTTCCCTTTTTCTCTCTCTTGGTATCAGAGCTTTGTTCTTTCTAAGGACGGTTCTTTTATCATGTAAATATTAATTTTCTGATTGAAAATAGGTATCTGTCAAAGGTGTATAGTGTTTGCTAGGATACCCATGGTAGTTGAAGGGCAGTGATGGCCAGTGGAGAGCCTTTGTAAGTCCCTAGTTTCCTACCTTGATGGGTTGAGAAACACGTGCAGATTGCGACACCAAATTCAGATATATATTTTCAAGCAAAAAAAAAAGTGTTTTTTTTTTTTACTTTCTGATAAGCCTTATGATCTTCTATATTCTTTAATATTTATTGTTTTACAGTGTATTCCGTGGATATCTTATCTACTACTTCTGTTTTTCTGCTTCTGCTCCTGTTTATTTTCTGCTGCTTTTCTGTTCTTTTACTCCTGTTCTCTCACTCTCATACACACTATAAAATTTTACAAAGATAAACAAATTTTTACAAATAAATGGCAAACATACAACGTTTTAAAGGAAAAGACTACAACTCAGCTCTTGCAGCTGTAGAATCTTTAACAAAGTTCCCTCCAGTGGGATATATAAAACCTACTAATGATACAGATTTTGTTCACATAGTATTAATGAGACAAAATAACACAATAATAGCTTTACTACAAGTTTCTAGAAAACTATCTAATCTTATAGATTCAAACAAAAACGGAAATATATCCGATGATATAAATGATCTAGTTAACAAAGTTTCCAGACTATCGTTAGGAACAAATATACAAACTAAAACAGTATGTAAAAACACTCATAAATTTGTCAAAGTAATAGCAAAAACAGACATAGCTGAATCCAGTAATAGGAATCAGACTAAATAGGCGAATAATACCTCCAACAAAGACAAAACTGTTAGTTAAAATATGAATTTAGGACCAAATAACAGTTCACAAACACAATTACAAGATGTTTCTATGGATAGTACACCCAATAGAAATCAAACAATAGAGAGGTTTCCAGGAACTTCTCGCAGAATAAGAGAATACCAAACTAGGAGACAAGATCTCATACAACACCCAGGAATCTTAGATAGATTTTTAAATAGAAGAAGAACTACTAATGTCAGAAGATTAGAAGACTTAGTAGACATACATCAAAATACAAAAATAGGATCCAACTCAAGGATAGATTCTTTGAATCCTAGACAGCTATACAATATAGGCTGGTTAAGTTCTGAAAGAACTAATCTCTACAGATATAGGAGGATAGAAGATTTTCACCTTCGTGATAACACATACGAGATAGTTCCTTTAATATCCCAACAAACAGCTACACAGCTCCTAAATCAACATGGGAGATATGTCCACATGGGATTAATTACTATAGGAGTTAGATCCCTAGCTAGACATATGGTTAGTGCGAGAGCTTTGATAGTTCTCCATGATACAAGATTTCAAAACAATGATTCCCAAAATATTATTGGAATCTTAGAGGTTGACTTAAATCAGCCCATATCGTTAATATATCTTGCTCCAAACTTTACACTCACTCTTCCAGACCTCGTCAATCACATTAGTCTAGAAGTACAAACTATAGGTTTTGGAACAAATTGGATAGGAGATAACCTACACCTAGATATTACTTTCATAGGAAGAATAAGTAATTATATTTCTTCCATGTACAGAATTAACACTAGACCATTAGAGGAAGCAATAAGTTCTATTTTTTTCTCTCTCTTGCCCAAACAGACCTTAAAGATGACTCTATTTCAGGTAGAAAATGTATAAAATGGTTATTTTTCAATAATGATTTTGCGTGTTTGTCTTTCCTTTGAACGTAATTTATCAGTTTCCTAGAGAAATGATTGAATGTTGATTATAATGGTATTTGTAACAATTGTATTTTCAGGTGCTAAACTTTGTATGATGTTGGACCTTCTTGGTGATTCGGGCTCTGTGACTGGAGTGGATGTTGCAAGGCATCGTTTAGCAGCATGTAGGACGATGCTGCAGAAATATATGCTTGGTGATCGATGCCGGCTTTTTGTTGCTGATGGCACAGCATTTTCAGTTGTTCCTAGCAGATTTTGTTCTGATCGTGAATCATGTAATTTGAAGTTTAAGTTGTTATTGATGGTCCATTCTGGAATGTGATACTGCGAATTTAATATCATTTTTATTAATCAATATCACCTGGTTTTGAAATGTTTTCTTTCTATCAAGTATCAAACAGGTGAGTCTGGATTGGAAGAAAGAGGGGATCTGTTCAAGGAGTGGACATCTAGAAGACCATGGAAAGAGAGGAAAAGGGCAAATAAAAGTGGTACTGTGCTGGTGTCTCGATTTCAGCCCCCTGAGCTCATATATTATGGACAATATTCTGGAGTTGTTGGTATTACTAAAGGAGAATTATACAAGACTTTATCTGACAGTGAGATTGCCAACCATGGCTATGACAAGGTGACTTATACTTTCTTTTTTAATAATTTATCTTGCACAGTTTTTTGTTTTCTTCTACCCTGGAAATTTTGATGATCTGTTGGTCCTTGTTTCAGGTCCTTGTGGATGCAGAGTGCACTCATGATGGTTCGGTTAAACATATTCAGAAGTTTGAACATTGGGGCTGGAGAACTCTTCAACACCGTGTACTAGATGCTGAGAGGACTGACGACTTGCATACTCTTCAGGTAAATGACTCTTTCTTCTCTTGAGCCATTAGTACTTATTCTCTACTGTAGAACAACTAATTGGAATTATCATCTTCATATCTCTGCTCTCACACACTGATATTCTGACAGAAAATCCCATCCAAGTATAATGAAATTGGCTATTAATAAGATAGTGCAGGATGGGTTACTCTGTGGATTTGTTCAACGTGGAATGCCTAAAACATTTTGAAAATCTTAGAGCTTTAGTGATTAATTGTGAGTATATTACTAATTCTTTGAATGTATGTTTCGGTGACTATGATGATGATACATTACATGCTAATTCTCTGCCACTTTGCCTTTGGACCTCAAAAAAAGTTTAAGAATTAGAGATAACAAGGAATATTTACTCGCGATCACTAATAGAATAGGTGGGAAGCCTTAATTTCAAAACTTCCCATTATGATCTTAGTAGGTTACCCTAGAAACATTGTATGACCAACACTATATGAGCATCTCTCCATCAAAGCATTTTAACGAGTGTATGGATCGGTACTAGTAAATATGACAAATCTCATGTTCTATAATGTGATGGTAGGCTATGCTTGTAATTCCATGCTCACATAGTTAAATTTGGTCATATTTAAGAGATATAAGGTTGGTTAAGGAAAAAAGGAAGGAGGTTTAGAAAGGTTATAAATTTGATTCTCACTGTTAACAAAACTCACATTACTAACAATAAAAACATTTGACATATAAAAAAAAAAAAATTGGGCATATTTCTACCCAAAAGAAAAATAAAACGTGAGATTTCTTTTCTGAAGAAGATATTGGAGATTATTTGATTTTCCATTTTCTGCATAATCCATGGCATGCATACCAATAGTCGTAGATATCATCTTAGTATAACACACTCGTATCTTTTGTGTCTGGCTGCAGCTCAATCTTCTCTCCAATGGTTTCAGACTGCTAAAAGTTGGAGGTTCCCTTATCTACAGCACTTGCAGGTAGCTTTTACATTTTAACTTGGGCTGTCTTAGATGCAATCTGCAGAGTACACACAGGTGCCATATCATTTGTATTGTCGTTTTATTCTAACAAATACATTGTTGCTCAGCTTAACTGTTGCTCAGAATGAAGATGTGGTTGAACAATTCTTGAAGGAAAACAGAACTGCTGGTAGGATTTTCATGCTTCAATTTATTTCCCATGTGAAAATTGTTTGTATTTTCAACTATTACTATTTGTCTATTTTTATTATTTGAATCTACAGAGCTGACGGAGATAGATGCAGCCAGAAATTGGCCTTGCAAGGGTGGCCGCATGCCAAAAACATGGCGATTTGACCCTTCAACTTCACAAACCAGTGGATTATTTATAGCCAAGTTCACGAAACTCGGCATTTGATATTTTTTCGTCCTCAGAAAGTTTTGAAACCCAGATAGTTTTAGATATACTACTCCTAATACATTTGAACAATAGATAATTCTTTTATTATGTTGTATTCAATTAACTAAGTTTAATTATCGTGATATATGAAGTGTGTCAGCTTAGAATTAATTATACAAGTTATTTTGCGTTGTTTGTTTTCAAATTCATATATCACTGTGGACTTTTTTATTAGAAATGTGTTAATGGTATGGTACTAGGTACCTGTAAAATGTAAAAAATTTTCAATTTCATTCCTGTAATATTTTTTAAAATTGTTCCTGTAGTATTTTTTTTTTTTTTCAAATCGTTTGTTATTGCCGAGCAAGTTTTCTGAGATGGCAAACGGGTTGCTGAAAGGACAGTTGATGGTATCAGCAAAAAAATCACATCAGCATGACTATGAGAAAATATATATTTTAAGAATGGAAAAGAAAAATTATAGAAATGAAAATAAAAAATTATATTATATTTTGAGTTTAATTGTTACACACTTACAATATAAAAAATTATATATTAACATTCAATTAATGATCAATCATATTCTTTAATTTATATGATTTTTAAATAACAAATTTACTAGAGATATGATTGGATATTAATGTAAAATTTTTTACACTACTAATTAAACTCTTATATATTCATAAAGATAAAAATATATTAAAATCTTAACATACTTGTGATTCTTAATAGATTATTTGATAAATTAAATTAATTTTTAAAAATGGTTAAATCTAATCGAAAAAGTTATTCTCGATAGATACTAGACCATCTTTAATTTTAAAGTTTTTAAACAAGATGTATTTATTTAAGGTTTAATTTTGTCTGGGTTGCTTTAGTATGGACTAGTATTCTCTTGATCTAGTGGATGTTTTTGCATGCTTTTAGATCTCATCCATTGAAACTTGTTTAAAAACTTTAAGATTAAGTTTTCATTTTAGACTTGATTTTTTTTTTAATTTTCATTTTCATCCTTATAATTTCTTTAATTTTTCTTTTTCATTCTTGTAATATATATTCATATATTCCTTTTTGTCGTAACATTATATTCCTCATAATGTGACATTTTTTCTACATTGCCTCATGACATGGTATTTTTTTTTATGTTAACAAGCATTACATGAACAACGGATTGGCAAGCAATTGTCAAATTTGGTTGATATTAAGGACATTCACTACAAAAAAAATGACTATTTATCTACTGACAAAATCCTTAAATAACACCTAAAATTCGTAGATAATAAGATTTTACCGACAAATTACCTATAAACAAAAACATATAGGTAATTGCATTGTCGTGTTAATCATTACCGTTAAATTCTGAATATCTATTGATAATTTATTTATAGATTTCTTCATAGATAATTATTTACAGATAGCTTCGTTGATAATTATATTTATAAAAAAATCCATAGATAAATAATCCGAGATATACCAACAAGTGGAAAGATTACATTTATCTATGGATTTTCTATAGGTAATTTACCTATGGAAAAATTAGTAGATAAATTATTTTTCAAAATTTGCATTTGCATATAAATTATCCTGTTATTTTTTATTTGCATATAAATTATCAAAATTTTCATAATTTAAAAATGAAACATTGCAAACAAGCCACAAATATTAAAATATAAATTTAACACAATTTAAAAGTCATAACATAAAATATAAAAATAAGTTTAGTCAATGTACATATTAAAAATAATTCATTTTGTTTCCTATAAATTAAGTTTCAATCATATCCTAAAAATAAAGCAGAATTCTCTAAAGACTAGGCTTCAAAGTTCCTCCTATTATGTCTGGACCTCTCCTTAGTATTAAATTTTTGTAAATTGCTTGCCATTGAATCTTGAGTATTTAGCATAACTCTTTCCTCTTGCACCACAGGCAACCTAAAGTCAATCTTGAGAATAATTAATATTATAACAACAATTTAAAAATAATTAAAGAGTAAAATTAGATATTTTACTAGTACGGTTAGAGCCATTAATTCTAAAAATATTTAGTGTATATATATGTAAGTTTTTTTAGATAGATAAACTAACTTATGTTTAGAGTGTGTTTAGAGAGAATTAAAAGAAAATTAATAATCAGAATAAATTTTTGTTTAGATAAATTTGTAGGAAAATTATTTAAAAATAATTAATCTTGTTTAAATTAAAAAAATAAGTTTCTATAGAGTAAAAGTGTAAAAATGACTTAAAGAAACATTAAGTGATTGAAAAATAATTATAAGTTACAATTTTCAACTTCTTAAAACAACTTATATTTTCAAAGATGTTTTTTTTCCTCTAAATTTCAAGTGTTTCCAAACATCTAAATTACTTTCTAAAATAACTTATAATCTAAAATATATTATAATATTTTTCGTTGAAAGGACTAACACAATAATCAATCCAACGTTTAAATTGTATTTTATGCTTAAAAACTATGATGAAAGGGGTTGTTCGTTGGTGCAAGAAGTATGTGTTTGAATGGATCATATGGTGGGTCCTTTTGTTTGTAATTTTATGGGTGGAGACAAAAAAAGTTTAACAATGATGTATTTAAGGTTCAAAACATAACCAAACCATTTATAAATTATAAAATAGATGAAAACAACCAAAAATAATTTAAATTGAATATTACAAAAAAAATTCTAAAACCATATATGTTTTGTTTGGTTTGATTTTTTTATTTTAATATAAAAAATTGAACAAAACTAAATTAAATTACATATTATAATTATAATTATAATTATGCAATAACTAATGAGTGCGCTCCAATATTACTAGATAAGAATTAAATTTTGTATGCAATTCTTATATCTTTATTATGTGTCATTTCATGTGATTAAAAGAAAAATATATTATTTTTTTTGAAAGAAAAATGTATTATAATTATAATTAAGCAACAACTAACGAGTGCACTCCGAACGCTTCTAGATAAGAATTATTTTTTGTGCAATTCTCATGTCTTTATTATCTATCATTTAATGTGATTAAAAGAAAAATATATTATTTTTTTAAATAAAAATATATTATTTAATTTCCAAAGCAAGATAATAAAGATTTGTATTTTTAAGATAATTATTATAAAAGTCAATAAATTTAACATGAAGATGTGTTATTTGACAACAATATAAAATTATTTTATATTGAGTGAATCACCACTTTTTATTTTTAGGAAGAGTTCAATGATAATACATTGATAATGAAAAATAATTTTATAAAATTATATTACTCTTAAACTTCCTATATTGCTCTATTCACGGATGCACCCCTCAGGTTTTGTATAATTACAGATACACTCTTTCCTTTTTTAAATTACACAGACCCCCCTTACTTTTATATACTCATTAAAGTTGTACCCCCTTATTTCCAAACTACAAAGACCTTTGTTTATTTTTGTAATATGACGTTTTATTTCGTATAAACGTGATATAAATAATTTTTTTTAAGCTTCGTAATAGTGTGACAATGGAGGTGAAAGGGGCTCAATTGTAATGTTTGAAAAACATTGGAGGTACATATGTAATAACATACAAAAACTAAGAAGGTACAAGTGTAATATCATACAAAACTTAGATGTATATGTATAATAAATTTATGTATGATATTACATTATTTTGGAAGAAGGAGTACAACTATAATGAATACATAAAAGTAAGGAGGGTCTGTGTAGTTTAAAAAAAAAAGGTGCATATGTAATTACACTAAATCTTAAGGTTTGCATATGTAATTACCTTTTTTTTTTTATAAGCAACTTAAGACATTATACATGACTCTAAATTTTTAAAATTTTTTTAATTGATGCTAAAATTGGATAGAATATTAACTATGATAAAGTTTATATCAATGTTGACTTGACAATAATCAAAACAATAATAAATTATTGTAAGTAAATAATTCATTATCATCCATTTTTTTTGAAAGATTATCATCCATCTTAAAAATCTCTTCTTGTGCAAATAATTGATTACCACCACTCTCCACCGTTGCTGCAATTTCGCCACCAGTTTGTTTGAGTCGTGTTAGTTGTCTTTCTCGCTGCAACGCATCATGGATTTGTTAGCCTCCTCTTCCTCACTCACTCTCACTACAATGGTGCCGAAGATTTGTCGATCTCCTAATCTTAATGATCAACTAGCTCAAGTTAATGGATGACTTATTTTTTTTAAAAAAAATGGTAAAATAGGATGGTAGGTATTGAGTGCATTTTAAGTATTTTAAAAATAAGAGAAACAAGAATTAAAAAATAAATATAAATTATTTGTAAAATTTTATTTTTAGTTTAATGTTTTTAATTTAAAATTTATTCATAAACTATTATTTTTTATTGTATAATAAAAATATTTATATAATAAAAATTTACATTGTAAAATAAGTTCTTTAAAAATATAAATATTATTTGACTCAAATTCTCCTTAATTAAAATTAACTTGTAAATAAAACATAAGTTGAGTTACCTATGTTTAATACTTTTTTACAATTATACTAAAAACCATATTAAAGATTAGAGGTAATTATGAATGCACTCCATCAAGTTTAGTATAATTACATATGCACTCCTCTTTCTTTTTAAATTATTACATAGACTCTTTTACTTTTACGTATTCATTACAGTTGTACTTCTTATTTAAAAATGTGAAATATCATATATAAATTTATTATACATGCACCCCCTAAGTTTTGTATGATATTACATATGTATCTCCTAAATTTTGTATGCTATTATACATGTACACCTTATATTTTTCAAACTTTACTGCCAACACCCCTCTCACTTCCATTGTTAGATTGTTACAAAGCTTAAAAAAGTTTATATCATGTTCACATGAATAAAATGTGATAATGCAAAAACAAATTGAGTTCTGTGTAGTTTGAAAAAGAGGGGTACAACTATAATGAGTACGTAAAAGTAAGGGGATCTGTGTAATTTTAAAAAATGAGGAGTATATATGTAATTACATTAAACATGAGGGGTACATCTATAATTACACTAAACATGAGGGGTGCATCTGTAATTACCTCTAAAGATTATTTTTATTTGATAACACTATAAAGATTTGAATAAATACTCTATACTTAAATTTATAAAGTGTTTTATAATTTTATTGAACAAGTAGCAATTAAAAAATTATTATGTATTATAAGATTAATAGTTTTTATAATATTTATTTTAGAAATCACATTAACGTGTTAAAGATAACTCACATACTTTGTCCAACTAACTTAGTTATACATTTGAATCAAAATTGTCAAAACTAGACCATACCCTTGGTTTTAATGATTGAATTAGGAGTGTATGATGGTTAGATTGGGGTAATTATTTGCAGTAGATGACACTGAAAATTCTAACTTAAACCCATAACCCCACAAACAAAAAGCATCAATGGACCATATTCGTTAACCTCAAGCAATATGTTTGACCCTGTCTTTGTTTTCCCTCTTGTCCATCTTCACGCTTCACGTCGTTAAAACACTGCGTCGTTAACTCTACCATTGTCAATTGTGTCTCATTATAATACTACACTGTCAATCGCCTTTCATTACAACAATCACATAGCCCCCCATTGTATTTGTATAGAGTCTTTTTTCAAAAGTGATGCCACCTTCTCCCACACGTGCTTGTGTGTGCCTAACCTTCCTGTTTAATGCATGCAATGTCATTTAACCAAGGTATGTGGGAAGTTATGTTAATATTTTTATAGTCAATGACAATGATCTAACGAAGGTTCAAATGTCATCAAATTATAAAATGGTGGAACAAAATGTAAGCAATTAAAAATAGAAGAAAAAAATGTCAAAAATTGAATAAATTGATAAATATGAAATATAATGATGCAAAAATATTTTTGCATTCCCCTTAATCTTTCTCCTTTAGGTTCCAAGTCACCAAGAAAATGGTTGATGGAAGGGAAGAAGATAAAGGTGGTGCACCACTCCAAGAAGGAGATAAGCCAAAAGTTATTGAAGTTTGCCACAAGGTAAGGAACCTTTAATAAAAACCAACCAGGAAGAGTTCTCTCTAGAGTAAGAAAACTCCAAACACTTTACTATGAATAATGCTAAAAATGAAACTATTTTCATTCAATTCAAATGTGAGGAAATATATGAGATAAAGTGGGTATATATAGTGAGTGAGGAGGAAGCTAGGCACTAGGATGGGTAATCTGGGACTTGACTTGGTTAGCTTAAAAAGCCAACTAATCAAGCTTAATCCTACCAAGCTTGCACATCCAAGATAAGCTAAATTAGGCCAAGGAGTAGCGCCTCTTTAGGGAACATGTGGGCCCACATGTTGGTCATGCTTTGCGAGTGCAAGGAGGGGTACAAAAACAAGCCAAATGAGTATGAGATAAACAACACATCCATGCTCATTTTAGCCCCCTTCTAGCTTACACTCCATATACTAACTAGTGACACCTCGATGCTCTATAAAATTAAAAGAAGTGGCCTAAATACATGTTTCAAAGCAAAATGACAAGAATACCCATCTAATTACTAAAAACAAATAAAATATATACAAGAAAACTCAATTAGGACTATGGTCTAAGGTCTTTAATGTTCTCCAACCTTGCCAAGTCTTCCTTTATTCTCCTAGCTAAGTTCCATGCTAGGTGGAATTGCATCATCTCTTCCCCCTTGAAGAGGATTTGACCTCAAATACAGATGTCTTTCTTCTTCTTTTTCCAATTCTGCAAGAAAATATTCATGGTAATAAGTAAAGGTAGATAAGCGATCATGGGGGGGAAGGGGTAAGAGGCCTATGATAAAACTTATTAGGATTGGGCTAGTGGAGGTTTACACTATGATTTGAAATATTTTTACTCTGTATGTGCCTCCATATAGCAGCTCCCCATCCTACTCCTAATGCACTAAGTGCTAGCCTCAAAGGGTTTAAAATGATGGGTGAAACTAGTCTTGGTGCATTGGAGCACTTATTCAAAAAGGCTAGATAAGCCTTGTCTTTTTCTTCACCCCAAGAAAAGGTGATGGACCTAGAGGTGGACCACTCTTGCATGGTCTTTTGAAATTTAACTTGAGATTTGCTAAGAGTCTTAAAAGGTTGGAGCTCAATATCATTTTCAACTTTAGAGGCCTTATCTTCAAGTAGAACTTGAGGTTGTCGATAATTGGGCTAAAAGATTTTTGGCACAACCTCAATTTCTACTTGTTTTGAGAGAGAAGTTTCTTTAATAAGATTCTCCTTGGAATCTAAGGAGCAATCTGCTTGAAGGTTTACTTCTCTCCTAAGTTCTTCCAAGTCTTGGACTTGAGATTCTTCTTTTATCTCAATAGTAATGACTCAAGTCCAACACTTATGCAAATTATTAATGGAGCCTCATGCTCAAGTTGAACTTGATATTGTGGTTCAATGTGTTCAAAATATTTTGGCACAACCTCAATTTCAACTTGTTCATTGTTTAAGGATTGGTTAGAAGACTTTTCTATACTAAGATCCTCTTTGGAATCCAAAGGTGAGTCCTCTTTAAAATTCATCTTCCTACCAATTTCCTTTTCTTTCTTTTTCTTTTTTTATTAAATTTTGAAGTGCAAGTTCAAGTTTTCTCTCTTTTTCCTTCCACACTTCCTCTCTTTTCTTCCAATATTTTTCTCTTTTTTTCCTCTCTCTCTCCCCCAATACTATTTTATTTCTTCTCTCTTTCGCTCTCTAATTCTCTCTTTTTTCTCTGTTTCCCATTTTTTTCACATCTTTGTCTTCTCTCTCTTTTTCTTGTTGTTCCTTTCTCTTCTCTTTTTTATTTTTCTCTCTTCTCCCAATATTCTTAACTTTATTTCTTTTCTCTCTCCCAATCATATCATTTTTATCTTCTTTCAAGTTCTCCTCCTTCTAAACTTTCCAATGAATCTAACCAATATATGTGTGAATACATGGTTGAGTGCAAGGTTAGGTAGCCTAGAAAGGATTTTCACTCTCTCATCCTCTTTTTATAGTTTTCTCTCCTAAAAATGTTGAGAACTTTTGGAACTCCATAACACCCAAACTACATGTCTAAAGCAAAGAAATAAATAAGGAAAAATAAAAACAAGACTAAGGGTTCTAAACTTGCTCCTAAAGTATGAGGGTGGTATACTAATTCTTCCCTCACACTTAAACCGAGAAACTAAGAACTATTACACACAAAAGAGGTGACTATTATGGGCATGCAAAACCTCTAAATAAAAGGTGATTTTATTACAAAGAATTTGCACAACAAAATTAAGCAAATGATGCAAAATTTTGGTGAAGTTGTCACCCTTCTCTTAAGGTGTTTCTCTCAATGTGTTTTCTCTCTTTAAGACTCCCTCTTCCCTCTTCAAGGTGTGCTCTTCTAGGTCTTTATTCAACTCTCCTCAAGATGCTACCCTTGTGGAGAACCAAGCTTTTCTTCCTATAAGCAAATGGTGCACCAAGCAAGACAAAAGGGAAAGCAAGAGCCAAAAGCAAAAAGCAAAAATCAATAAAGCACAAGAAGAAATGACACACTTCCAAGTGGAAAGAATAAGAGATAGACAAAACTCAAAGAATTTAGAAAAATGACAATCCACAACTAAAGCTAGAAAATAATGGTAGGCACAACAAAAGAATCCTAGAATGGAACTAGAGTGAGTACACCAAAACAAGAAAATGACTCAATGATTCAAGAATTGCACATTAAATATTTGAAAGTGACGTATTCAAGCACATTCAAGCAAGTTTCAAATAATTTAAACACTCCTTTTACAATTTTATATTCTTTGAGATGCACTAATTTTTTTGCTCTTTTTATTTCTTTTAACACTTTTTACTAACACTTTTATTTTACTTTTTTTTTAAAATTTTGTTTCACCTATCAATTGATTTTGAATTAGAATTTGATGAGGAGTTATTATGTATGAAATGCTTGAAAGAAAGATGTCAAAACTAGCCACAAAAATTTTGATTCAAAAGGGCAATTCAAGAAACACAAGCAACTTAAAAAGGGACTAAAAATTTTAGGTGGATTAAAGTGAAGCACCAAGAGAGTTAGTAAGGTCTTTTGGACAACTTGTTAGCACAAGTTTAAGGTCCAAAAATTTTCAACCAAAGTCACTCTCAAGCCCGACAAAATCACCACACAAACTAGTACCAAAATTTAAGCTACTACTAATTTTGAAACAAGGTAGCACTTAGAAAGAATTGAGCAAATATTTTTAGAAAAATTTTCAAGATACATGCTATGATCTAAAGCATGTGAGACTCATAAGACATGGGCTCAAGAGGTTCCGTCCTCTTTGATGCTTAATTTCACAAGAGGTCAACACACTTTTATGGAAAAAATAAAGAAGCTAAACAATGTAGAATTATAATACAAATTAACGACTAAAAATGACCAACCAAAGGCACAATTTAGGAATATTAAAAACTCAAAATAAATGGTGCAAAACCAAGAAAACCTGATGCAATCTTGGATTGCTCTCCCTAGGATTTTGCTTCAAGAGTTCCCTTAGGTGAAGAAAATGGTAATTAATAGGAGAGAAAAGGTTGATGGAGGCGCCACTCTTCTAGGAGATAAGTCTTGGATGTTGAAGTTTGCCACAAGGGAACGAACCCTTGATAAAAACCATAGAAACACCCTCAAGGTTTTAAGAGAAGAAGACACTCATAAAGAGTCTAAAAAATTATAGTTTGTATATAATGATCAAAAGTGTCTACAAGAGTGAGTGAAGAGTTATTTATAGGGAGTTCCTATGGACATGGATGTCCAAGCTAAAGTCAAATGGGAAAAGAAGAAAGGTCCAAAAAAGTTACTAAAATTAAGGATCTATGTTTCCTCTAATTTGTATTTGAATTTTGGAGGGAAGTGACATGACATTTATAAAATTAAAATTCAAATAAGAAGCAACAAGAAAAGCCATGTAGGAGAGAGAGTGTGATGCGGCATCACTTTAAGGGGAACAAGGAGCCCCACATGTCTCTTACATGCTTCATGTGTTGGTTAGAAAAGTTTTAGAGGCAATTAGGGTTGTGAAAAGAATAAACCACATGCCCAAATCCTTATAGGCGAAACCCAACTAATTAACACACTCCTCTAAAGGGACTAAACACACCTCCTAGAAAAAATAAAATTTATAGGCCAAAGTACAAGGCCTAAAATTACTAAAATACACCTACTCAAAATACTACATAACTACACAATTTATTTACATAATTTTGAGACTATGGTCCTAAAGTCTTCATGAAACTCATTCGTAGCCAGATCCTCTTACTAATCCTCCTAGCCAAGGGACCTTGCTAGGGAGGATTGCATAAAAACCTCTCACCCAAAACAGAGAATAGGTGCAGGAAAAAATAGAATTAAAGGCCAATAACACAAAACAAAGCAACACAAGTGACTTCCAAGGACACAATTGTGTGGCTTCTTTTACAAATTTGTGAAGTCATCATCATGATCCTCTTAAGAAAATCACATGAAGAATAAGAAATAAAATGGTTGGGTAGAATTAATGAAGTTCCTAAACAAGAATACACAATGATTCAATGGAAAGAAACAACACAAATTGAATCAACCAAAGAAACAAACATATAGGGTGCCTAGGAAATTAACTAAAATTAAAATGACAAAATAGGAGCTGGGGAAAAAGAAGAAAAATTGCAGAAAATTACAAAGAACAAGACGCATAAAACAAGAGAAAAGGAAGAAGAAATTAACCTCAATGAAGTAGGCTCTTTATACCAAATAATGCAAGAGCTCACGTCAAAACAGAGAATATAGTGTAGAAAAACATTAGAAAAGAATATGTCTTGTTGATTCTACTTGCTATATTCTTTGTTCCAATTGCCATAATAGTGTAGGAAATGCATGTGTAATTATACTACTATACTTTAGGAGATATTGATGTAAATTTTTTAAAAATTTATTATTTTAATTTTATTATTTAAAATTAAAAACTAAAATTAAAAAAGAATAGAAAATACTTATTTTAAATTAGAATGTTTTAGATTAAAAATTTCAAATCCTTTAACTACTAACTAGTAATAGTCCTTTTATATAGGCCATTGTATATAATTAAAACATTTTCGAGTTTGACTAAAGATAATACTATAGTTATATTGATACTTGTCAAGTAACTAGTTAATTAGTTTTTTATTTATGATTACAAATATTTTTTTCAAAGTCATGACCATGATTATAATTATTAATGATCGAATGACAATTCTAATGTAATCTTAGGGAGTTTCATATTACTCATATATTTGACTATGATGAAAGAACTATTAAGGTGATGTAGATTTAATTTGTTATAGATTTTATATTAAGTACTATAATTATATATAATTTTTAGTAATGTTTCCAAGGATGGAAACCTTCTAAAATCGTGTCTCGTCTCTTATTGTCACTCCATCAAGAAATAACATGTTATTTAATAATTTTTTTATATATTATTTAACTCAATGATATGATATTTAGGATAATGAATTTCTACCCTGTAATATTGAAGAAGTGTCATATTCTTAGTTATAAAAAAATTGCCCTACCCTTGTATCTGTGTCATACCCTGTAATATTGAAGAAGTGTCATATTCTTAGTTATAAAAAAATTGCCCTACCCTTGTATCTGTGTCATACCCTGTAATATTGAAGAAGTGTCATATTCTTAGTTATAAAAAAATTGCCCTACCCTTGTATTTGTGTCATATCTCGTGTCTATGCTACATAGTTTAATCCAAAGATGCATTAAATAGTACTCATGTTGGGTATTATCAAATTTCATTTCCTTGCTCTCCATTCATTATAGGTACTACAGGCACTTTAATATATCTACACTGGTGCACTTACTAAAGCATGGTGGCTCATTCATGAACACTTGTCCAAATATATGTGAAGGAGAGTTTCTTCCTGCAGGTAGTCCATGGACTTGTCTAGGTGATCATGTGTTCCATAACGCGTCTGTGATATGGGGTTTAATAGGGCCTCGCAAACTTTTTGGAGATCTTGGACACTAGTCTGCCATCAACTGGTTTATCTTGGCTGGTGTTATTGCTCCTTTCTTTGTTTGGCTAGCAGACAAGGCTTTCCCTCATCAACAATGGATTAGATTTATCATTGTGCTTGTAATCTTGGGAGCATTTATCTGACATGCCTCTTGCTACAACAGTGAATTACACAAGTTGGGTTTGTCTCAGGGTTTGTTGCCTACCATTACTATCGTGGTTGGTGGAGCCGACACAACTATGTCTTATCTGGTGCACTTGATGATGTTAGATTAGCCTTCATGGGTCTTATTCTTTATTTATGTTTGGGGATGGAACATATTACCCTAAATTGGTGGAGTAGTGAATCTGATGGATGTTCATTAGCTTCATCTCCAACTGCTCCTGATGTTAAGTTTGAAGGGTATCCTCTATACTAAGTTAATTTGTAAGTGATATTGTATTAATTGGTACTATTGTGAAATATTGGCTTTAAATTATGGTTGAGATGTACCTAGGAAAGTGAATTTGATCAAATTAAATTGCTAAAGACTCCCCCAAACAAGTTCAAATTAAAGGTATATGGCTAGCTTCTTTAGGTAGCTATCACCCTTGACATATTCACCAAGACCAACATACCTACACGGGTTTGGGACTAGGAAATTAAACCCAACCTACTTTGCACTTTACCCCATGCCAAGGAATTGGAATCATGTGATAAGTTTCTCCATCAATTGCTGAACAACTTCTCTAAGGTCATTATTTTTTTTTTTTTTTTTTTGAAAGATGGACATTGTCTATCTTAAATATGATAATTTTTTACTAAGAAGTTAAAATAACAATTTATTCAAAAAATAATCTAAGATTTTCCAAGTCACTTGCTTATCAATATTATTGTTACATCATCAACTAACATTACTAATGGATATAGTAGAGATTAAAACAAAAAATATATACAAAAATAAGAATCTATCTAATAACTAATATTATACAAAAATATTAACGTATTTATATATTATATTAATAAAATTAATAGGGTATATATATAATTACTAAAATTATTACTTGATATAATAGAGACTAAAACAAAAAAGAATATATAAAAATGAAAATATCTAACAATTAATATAATATTAATATAACAAAATATTAATATATTTATATATTAATCAAATTAATAGAGAGGTATAACCGTAAAAGACTAAAAGGATAGAAAACATAAGGGTGCAATGGAACAAAGAGGTGATAATGTTATATGAGGTAATGGGTTTTTTATAAGCAATTCTGACTTATTTTTAAGTAATTTACCTTGTGAATTTATAATAAAATAATAATTTTTATATTAAGTAACTCATTTAAGCATCTCTTACTAAAAATAATGAATAATTAATAAATCATGAATTTTACAAAACTTCATAATAATTATTAATGTTTTTTACTTTGTTTAAAGAACAAAAGTGTCCATGAATATTATTTTATTATTTCTTTTTCATTTTTACGCTGTTGAAAATTAAAAATAATTAAACATAAAGTATCAAAATATTAATAATATAAATTAAACATAAAAAACTTAAATTAAAAGAAAAAGCAACAAAAGAAAATAGACTAAGTTATAATATGTGCTCCTTAATTTATTTAATTAGTGACATTTTATTTCCTTATTTTTAATTGTTCATGTTTTGTTCCTTTATTTTAAAATTTAATGGCATTTAAATACCTTTGAGATCATTGTAATATTAAATTGTTCATGTTAACTTTTCAGAGACTTGATTAATTAAATGGCATAACAAACATTAAATTACAATATTGGATTTTTGCTACATTATTTTTATTATCTTTTGTATGCATTCAATTGCATATATAACTTTATCATTTATGTTGAACTAAATACTATATTAAATATCATATCAAATCTTGGAGTAAATACTTTATTAAACATAATACATTAAATATAATTCTAGTCCTTTAATTTTATCAAATCCTCAATTTTGGTAATTTATTTTTAAATAGATACATTTGTTTTCTCTATTTTAAAAAAATCCACAATACTGGTCTAATTCTCAATTTCACCTACATTTATATTTATTTCTTACATTTTAATTAATTATATGATTTTATGGTAATTTAAATAAATATGTTAGTTCTAAGACTAAATTAGACAAAAAAAAAAAATACACAACAAATTTAAGGATTAGACAAAAATTGTGATTTTCTATGTATGAGGGTAGAATGTCTGAATTTGAAAAAGAAAAAACCAAAATATGAAACAAAGGGTTTAATTGGTTTGCTATTATTTTTTTAGATTTTGAAAAAAATTTGAAAAATAGTTTTTAAGAATTGTTTTCTAGAAGAACATGAAAAAGAACTTGTTTATCAAATGTTCTTTGAAAACTATTTTGTAAATGTGAAAATGAAAAAAACTTAAGGCTTGATTGGTTTGATTTTTTTTTTTAGTTTTTGAAAAGATTTTTCAAGAATAGTTTTCAAAAACTGTTTTCGGGAAGAAAAGGAAAAAAAACTTGTTTGATAAGTGTTATTTAAAAATTATTTTGACGATGTAAAAATAGAAAAACTTGTTCATATTTAATAAAATTTCATTAATGAAAAGCAAAAAACAATATATTCTGATTGTATTTTGAGTTTTCAAAACAAAAATATAAAACTGAAAAGCAAAACTACTTTTAGTTGTTCCAATTTTTTAGTTTTTAAAAACTAAAAAAGTAGAACAGTTTTCTAATTTTTTTTTCAGAAAACACTACCCAAATGAGTTTTTTAATTTTTAAATACTAAAATAGTGAAAACAGTTTTATAAAACTATTGCTAAACAAACACTTAGTGTTTGTTTGACAATAATTTTACAAAAATATTTTCAATACTTTAGTATTTAAAAACTAAAAAACTCGTTTGGTTACTGTTTTCTTAAAACAGTTTCTGAAAATAGTTATGATTTTAAAAAAACAAGAATAGTTGTAAGTAGTTTTGCTTTTCAGTTTTCAATTTTTGTCTTGAAAACTCTAAATACAATGGGAATATGTTATTTTTTGCTTTTCATTAACGAAATTTTAATAAATATGAGTAAGTTTTTTCATTTTCACATCTTGAAAATAATTTTCAAATAACACTTACCAAATAAGTTCTTTTGTCCTCTTCTTCAAGAAAATAGCCTTTGAAAACTATTTTTGAAAACTCTTTTAAAAAATTAAAAAACAAAATGAAACCAATCAAACCCTTATTCTCCATATTTAAAAAATGTGCATTAATAAAATGAGAAAAAAAACTTCTTCTTTGTGTATTTTGAGTTTTTAAAGTAAAATACAAAACTAATTACATTTGTTTCACTTTTTTAGATTTTAAAAACTAAAAAAAATGTTTTAAAAAATTATTTTATAAAAATACTAACCAAACAAGTTTTTTAATTTTTAAATACTAAAAATAATTTTATAAAACTCCATCCAAATAAACACCAAAATTGCATATATATATATATATATATATATATATATATATATATATATATATATATATATAGATATAGAGAGAGATATAGACTATATCACATCAGAATGGTGCTTTTATTTGAAAATGATAAGAGTATTTTGTAGTCCTCTGATTTAAATAAAGGGTTGAGATTAAAACAACATTCTCATCCACTTTAAAGATATCATGCGTATCCTTCACCATTACTTACCATCATCAAGGTTGCGGTGGCCGCAACAACGATGATTATAAGTAATAGCGAGGAGACACATGATATACACACTACATTAAATAATTTATTAAATGCACATTAATATTATGTTAAATATAGTGTTAACAATTCATTAAATGGACATACAGATTGTCATAAGAATAATTTTTTAAATATTACTTCTTTGGACTCATATATAATAAAAAAAGTTGAGTTGTGTTGTGTACTTAAATATAAGAAAATCTAACTAATTTTGCCTTATTGAATTCTATTATTCTAAAACACCTTTCATTTAATTACAATTTTGACTCTTTTTATGATATAAGTTCCAACGAAGGGTGTTTTAGAAATAATCCTATTTTGTACTTGAGATTAGTGAAATTAAATGATAATAACTAATTTTCTTAATTTATGTGAAAAATTAGAGCATCTCCAATGAAAGCAATACATTTTGGTTTGTTCATGTATTGAAAATTGTGTTAGATGGTCCAACTTAAACACAAATTTTCTCAAATTATAAGAAGCTCTACAAAATTCACCTTTTATATTTTTTATTTTCACTCATTAATTATGCTAGGTGATCCTCATATTAAATATATTATTTTAATATAAAATTATTTTCACTTATTAATTGTGTTTGATAGTTTCCATATGAAATATAGATTTTAATATGAAGCAACCATTGCCTCATCAAGCAACCTAGCCTCAACTTCAAACATTGGTTGTGTCATATAAATGCACTTCAATGATATACAATTATTACTTGGGTTGGAGAAATTGCGAACAAACTCATTCTTAGGTATTTTTGCTTATATATGATTTCTGAAGGAGTATATTAACGACATTGAATATTAATAGAGATGTTTTAGTATTAAAATTAATAATAAATTTGTAATGCATTAATTAATATTTAATAAATCTAAATATATTTAATAAAAATGTTTTTCTTATATAATACTATAAATATATATATATATATATATATGTATTTATGACATTGAATATAAATAAAGAGATTTATTGGTATTATAATTGATAATTAATTTCGATAAATTTAATTTTTATTTAATAAATAAAACATATTTCATATAAATTAATCAAAACATATGACAATGAATGAGGAATAAAATTAGCAAAAGTTAAATAAAAGTTTTTGAAATTATGGTCATTGTCACAATTGCGATTGCGATCATTATTGTCTAAAAAATTTTAATGTTGTATAACTAAAATACCAAAAAAAATATTTTTTCTTCAACTTTGTTAATGGTAGTAGGGGATTGAAGAAGCTAGTAACATATCTTTGGACTAGTTGATGACTCTTGTTACATAAAATATCTTTAACAACTTTAATTTAATTTCCTTTTCCATACTTTTTTTAGCCGCATCACAGATAACCTATCACCAGAATATAACATACTATTCTCCTGAAAAATAAAAATATGTTAAATAGTAATACAAACACCCCTTTTAATGATATATGAAGATTTAGTTTTTTTTTTTAACAAAAAAAGTTGAAATGGTAATAAAATGAAAATCTAATTAACAGAGAACAAGTCAAATTGATGAATTTTAATGTAAAATTAACTAGATTAAGGTTGGAAGAAACAAAAAGAAGTGTTGTTTTCGAGTCCAAGACTCATTTAACCAACTCCATAAAAAATAAGGTTATGTTTTTATTTGGATATTAATTAATTTATTTTCTTACTAAGTTTGAGGATCATTGAATATGGTTATTTGAAGAACTAGTTATGTGTTTGACTCAAGTATTGGTTCAAGTAGAGGAATAACTCTACCTTCCATACTTAATTGAACCTAATAACAATTTGATAGGTTTATAGATATGTTTCCCTAAAATTGATCTTAAAGTAATTTCTTGTTGGTTGGGTTGACTAGAGTTGAAATTTTTGTAAGCCATTAAAGGTATAAGAGGTTGTTCAAATTGAATTTTCCTAGTAGAAGTAAAATTTTGTAGCATCATTGAGAGAGTGAAAGGGACTAGCCAAGGCTTTAACAAAATATAATAAAAAAATTGTTGAAACTACACTTAGATTATGTTGAAAGATGCAATTGCTTTCAACTTGATTTAATACTCAATGAGAATACTACATTTATAAAATTATCCCCAAAAAATTATATATATATATATATATATATATATATATTTTGAGGGAAATTTTTGGTAAATTTAATGTAGTTGTTAGGTATTATAAATAAGGTCAAAAGTAGTTACATCTTTCAACATAGTAAGGTAAAATTTGAATTTGTATCTCTACACCTTTGACTAGTCCCTCTTATTCTCTCACCTTTACTTAACAATGGTGCTAGAATTCAATGATCTAACAAACTCGATCCCTCACCGTTTAGGTCATTGAATGAATCTCTACCTTTAATTACTTTTGCTAGAAAAAATTCGTTTGAACAAACTCATATACCCTCAATAATTACAAAATTCCAACTCTAATCAAACCAATAACAAAAAACTACTTTATGATCAATTTCTTGACAAATATGTTGAGTGGCATTGTTCACATAAATAATCAATACTTGAGTCAAAATCACAACTAGTTCCTCATAGAACCCGACTCAATAAGTTTAAAATTTAGAGTGAGTCAAAACAATACCAAACCAAATACATTTGATTTCTAATAGAGTTTGGTTTGATGAATCTTGGATCCAAAAGGAGCACAAGTTTGTGGCCTTCATTCTTAATTTAATTAGTTTTGAATTAACATTATTTAATTTGGTTTGTTTTCTTTTAATTACATTTTCATTATATTACTCTTTCAACTTTTTAAGTAAAAAGTAAAAATAAAATTAAAGATTTACAAGTCCTTAACAGGAAATCTATGTCACTTTTTGAAAGCTTCCGAACTCCATATAGTCTTTATAAAAGTTTATCATTATGATTGATTAAAACTTATTTTTGTGTTTTGGTGTATCTTTGTTTGATTGATCCATTGGAACATTAAATGTAGGCATCTAACATTAAATTCTTTTCATTACTAGTCACATTTAAAATGATAGAATATTTTGCTTATATTTATTTTTATACTTGTTGACTTATTTGGTGTCAAATAATCAATAAATGTGTCAAATCTCTTTGTCAAGGAGAGGTGCGCTTGACTTTTTAGGTGTTGATCCTATCATTTCATACTTTTACCTCGTTTTTTTCTTGTTGAAATTTGTCTCATAAATAAATAAGAAATATTTATGGAAAAAATGAATATATTTAATATAATGAAAAAGAAAGTATAAATGTAATAAGTTTTAACCATGTGCATTAAAATATGTGTTTCTTCATTTGTCTATGTTTGACACATCTCACTGTTCCTTTTTAACATATGTATATACTGTATCTTTCTTGACTACTTATATTTACGTCTACGTATCTTGTACGTCAGTTCTCCTAAAATTAACATTTAATAGTAGTTTTTTTTTTCAAACATCAAAATTTGATGATACAAATTCTTATTATGACATAACAAAAGACAATAATTTATTGTAGATATAATTAATTAATAATTAATTAATTTCCCATTTACATTACAATAGTTAATTAACCCAGATCGCTGATAAAGACTTGTTGTGATCAATATCAAACAACTAGTTTTTTCCAAATTTTGCAATATAGGAAACAAGACATATATGATTTAGATTCTATCAAATATTAGAGAATTGGGGGGTTTAATTGCAAGAAACACTCAAAGCAAGAAACAAATTCGGAAACAAGAATAGAGAAAGAAGACACCAATCTAGTGATGCAATTGAGTAATCACAATTCTAAGATTCATATGAAATTGCACCAACACTCAAAGGTAATTCAATCAAACTGGATCACAATCGCAATCTCAAGATTCTCATGAATTTTCAGAAATCTAATAAATTAAATTAGGTTCTCAATCGATCACCTAGCCTTTTACAATTCAAATCAATTGATTTGAATCGATCCCTAATAAATTTGTATCAAAACCAATCGTAATTCTACATAAATTGGAGAGGAGAAAAAAGCAATAAAACACAGAATTCGCAAGAAAAATAAAACACAAGGGATCGAAATTCATACTTTTAGAAATTAGCCTTCCATGAGATCTCCATGGATTCTTGTGTGAGAAGGAAGACGACAGAGGAGAGAAAACTTGTGGAGCAAGCTAAAACAAATCTAAATCAGAAACTAAAAATTAAAAAAAGTGACCCAAAAGTTGTTACAAGTTATTAGAAAAACTATTTATATTCTCTCACTAAAATGGTCTCTAATAAGGGCTTAAACGAAATTGGGCTAAGGCTTGAATGAAATTAGCTTAAAAAAAAACTTCTATCAAATAAAACTAAAAATTACAATTAAAGAAAAATAAAAATTATGCAAATACAAAAAAAATATATATATATAAAAATACAAAATACAAAACAATTGCGCAATGCCAAGTCCAATCTAAGTAAGTCCATTAACATGAAAAATAAGAGAAAAAAAATATGAAAAAGACCCAATTGATGATTAATTATAAATAGATTGAATATAAATAAAGAGATTTTTTGCCATTAAAATTTATGATTAATTATAGTAAATTTAATTATTATTTAATAAATCTATGTATACTTCATATGAATGAATTATCAAAATACATAATAATGAGTTAGGAATAAAATTAGCAAAAGTTAAATAAAGTTTTTTGAAAATATGGTCATTGTCACAATTGCAATCATGAATATTTACAAAACTTTGATGTTGTATAACAAAAATAAGAGAAATTTTTTTCTTAAACCTTGTTAGTGGTGGTAGGGAATTTAAGAAGCTAGCAACATAACTTTGGACTAGATGATGAATTTTGTAGAATAAAAACATCTTTAACAACTTTGATTTAATATCCTTTTCTATAGTTTTTAGCCACATCACAAATAATCTATCATGAGAATATAGCCTACTATTTTTACGAAAAAATTAAAAATATATTATAAATAGTAACATAAAGACCCTCTTGATGACATATGAAACTTTAGTTTTTTTAACAAAAAAAATTGAAATGGTAAAAATGAAAATCCAATTAAAAGAGAGAAAGTCAAATTTAAGAATTTTAATATAATATTAATTAGATTAAGATTGTAAGAAACAAAAAAAATGCTCTTTTTTAATGCAAGACTCATTCAACAAACTCTGTAAGATATAAGGTTTTGTTTAAGTTTGAGGATCATTGAACCTGGTTCTATGAAGAACTAGTTATGTATTTGATTCAAGTATTAGTTCAAGTAGAGGAATAACTCCACCTTTCATACTCAATTGAAACCTAATAACAATTTGAGAGGCAGTTATGTTTTTGTGAAATTGATCCTTAAAGTAGTTTGTTGTTGGTTGGGTTGGCTAGAGTTGAAATTTGTGTAAGCCATTAAAGGTATAAGAGGTTATACAAATTGAATTTTCCTAGTAGAAGTAAAGATTTTGGATTCATTTGATGATGTAGTTGGTGATGGATGTGATGAGTTTTAGTGATATTAATTATTTCTAGTAACATTGGTAAGTGAATGTGAGAGTGTGAAAGGGTCTAGCAAAGGGTTTAAGGAAATACAATAAAAAAATTATTGAAACTACATTTAGATTGTGTTGAAAGATGCAACTACTTCCGATTTGATTTAATACTCAATAACCCTGCTACATTTACCAAATTATCTTATATATATATATATATGATAAAGATTTTGATGGACATTTTTGGTAAATTTAACGTAGTCATTGGGTATTATATATAAGGCTGCAAGTAGTTGTATCTTTCAACATAGTCTAGGTAATATTTCAATCAAAATTTTACTTTGTATCTCTAAACCTTTGACTAGTCCCTCTTACTTTCTCACCTTTAATTAACAATGATGCTAGAACTTAATGATCTTACAAACTTCATTCATCACCATATAGGTCACTGAATGAATCCATAACATTAATTACTTCTACACTAGGAAAATATAATTTAAAAAAACTCATATACCCTTAACGATTTATACAAATTCTAACTCTAGTCAAACTATAACAACAACAAGCTACTTTATAATCAATTTCATGACAAACCTATGAACTTGTTAAATTGTTGCCAACTTTCAATCAAATATGTTGGGTGAAATTGTTCACATAAATGAACCAATACTTGAGTCAAAATCGTAACTAGCTCCTCATAGAACTAGACTCAATAAACCCAAAATTTAGAGTGAGTCAAACCAATACTAAAATCAAATGTTAAACGAAATCTTCATGGAAACTTGTGTGAGAAGGAAGAAGACGAAAGAGAGAAAACCTTTGGAGCAAGTTAAACGAAATCTAAATCATAAACTAAAAATTAAAAAAGTGAGTCAAAAGTGGGTACAAGTTGTTATGAGAAACTATTTATATTCCCTCACTAAAATGTTGAAACAAAATTGGATTAAGGCCGAAACGAAATTAGCCTAAAAAAAATACTTCTAGAAAATAAAACTTAAAATTACAATTAAAGTAAAAGAAAAATTACAAATATATAAAATATGGAAATATAGAAAAAATACGAAAATACAAAACACGAAACAACCAGCCAAATGCAAAGTCCAATAAAAGAAAGTCTAGTAACCTACAAAATAAGAGAAAAAATATGAAAAATTCACAAAATATAACCTAAATATGAAAATGAATTAAAACAGAAAATTAATAAATAATTACATAGTTAGAAGACTAAAAATAATATAAAATGTGTATAATAAAATGTTGTATCAATGGCTCTTTTGTTTTTTATTTATTCAATACATTTGTCTTCTGTTACACAAATTTAAGATAATTACATAAATTTAATGCATCTTTAATTACATAAATGTTTATCTTAAAACTATATGGTGTTCAACTCCTTTGTCTATAAAAAAGCTCGGAGGACTCTTCTTCGCTATACCAATTACCACATAAACATTTTTCAACCTTTATATTGTCCTTCTTTTCATACTTGTCCATAAGATTAAAATCTAATTTAGTTAAGAACCTTTCTTTTCTATGCTCTTCAAAAAAACTCTTACCCCTTCTTCTCCATATCATAAAATGTCTTCAAATATCTCCTTTTTTTCATATTTTCATATTTCTCTATTAGTTTGTGCAAACATTGATTTAGGATACTCTTTGCTGTCATTATTCACAAGTTTATTCAAATTTGAGTTAAAGAGGTATGGTTAGGTTACTGCTTTTTTGTGAATAAAATTTGTGCAACTTGTTCTTCTATCTTTATAATGTCATTGTTGTTATTTACTATTCAAAAGGTATGGTTTTGACCATACTTTTGGGATTTTATCTTATTAAAATGTTAGATGTGAAGGTTATCATTTATGATTTTGATTTGTTGTTCACAAAAGTTTACTTTGTTGTATATCCCTATGGATCCTATCGTCATTTCACCTAATTGAAAATTAAATTCTCTTTTTTTCCGCATAAATATTGCTATTTATTCCCCAAAAGGTACGCTTTTGTTTTAATAAAATTCATTAAATCCATTTTTAACTGTTTTCATCGTTGTACAAAATAAATAATTCATTAAATGGAAATACATATTATAATGAAAATAATTTTTAAATATTACATTAATGACGTTGAATATAAATATAGATGTTTACGTAATAAAATTAATAATGAATTTTTAATGCATTTAATTAATATTTAATAAATATAAATATATTTAATAAAAATATTTTTCTTATATAATATTATATATATTTAATGCTTATTTAATGACTTATTTAACAATGGGGCTAGAACTTTGTGTGTGTATATATATGAAGATTTTTATGGAAAATTTTGGTAAACTTAATGTAGTTGTCGGGTATTATATATAAGATCGCAAGTAGTTGCATCTTTTAACATAGTCCTGGTAAAACTTCAATAAAAATTTTACTTTGTTTCTCTACACCCTTGACTAGTCCCTCTTACTCTCTCACTTTACTTAACAATGGGGCTAGAACTTAATGATCTTATAAACTTCATTCATCACCATTTGGGTCATTGAATGAATCCATAACATTAATTACTTCTACACTTGAAAAATATAATTTAAACAAACTCATATACCCTTAAGGAATTATACAAATTCTAACTCTAGTCAAACTATAACAATAACAAACTACTTTATGATCAATTTCATGAAAAACCTATGAGCCTTGTCAAATTGTTACCAACATTCAATCAAATGTGTTGGGTGAAATTATTCAGGTAAATGATCCAATACTTGCACTACTAAAAATCCATCTATTACTTGCGGATTTTCTTGCGGATTTTTTCTAAAAAACCGCAGGAAATAGGTTTCCTGGGGATTTACCTGCGAAATATTATCCCCAACTAAAACTTTTGTGGATAATTTTTTTCTAAGAAAATTTATAACCGCAACAAATTTTTCTACGAAATTTTCTACCAAAATAATCGCATAAAATTTACCTACGATTTTTTATTAAAAAACTGCAAAAAAAAAGAAAAAAAATAAAATTTACCTGCGGATTTCTATCGCAGAAAAATTCGCAGGAAATTCCTGCGGTTTTTAAAAAATCGCAGGTAATTACGTGCCGTTTTTCAAAACCGCAGGAAATTACCTGCGGATTTCTAAAAATCGCAGGAATTTCCTGCGGATTTTTCTGCAATTATTTCAATGGAAAATATTTGATTTTAAAAAAAAAAAAATTTTATAATTTATTATAATAATTTGGTAATTTTTTGTTGAAATAATTATATTAAAAATTTAAATTTAATTATTTAATAATATCATTATTTAGTTATTTAATGTGTATATTTTACTATAGTTGTTTAATAACTTCCTTTTTAAAATATACTAAAAATAATTTAATTATAATTAGTAAGTAATATCATACGTAAATTACAATTATGTACAACATTTGTACATAATTATATTGATGATATATGAATTGTACTTCTACAATATATATATATATATATATATATATATATATATATATATATATATAATAACTGACTAACACCTAAAATTTGGTGTAAAAATAAAATAATATATAAAGCATATTATACGTGTAACATCTAAAAATTTAATAGAAAAAAAGGACATACATAATTAAAAAAGATATGGTTTATATATATAGGGGAAATACCTAGTGAGAATGAAATTATAAATGAGAAAGAAAAAAAATATATGGGAATATTAATTAAGATAAGATAAGTTATTTTTAAATCATTTTCAACATTATTGAAACAAAAATTAATTCAGATTATAGTTTATTATACAAATAATTAATTATTAAAATAACATATCTCATATTCTTGAATCTTCCGTCACTCTAATTGGAATTGCACTTTATGGTCTTAAATATTGAGAGTAACCTTGTCTTGAAAATCATGCTTATGCAATGCACAGTGAGACAGTGAACCAATCTATGCAAACTTATGCTTGGATATGGAATTGAAAGCAAATTCAGTTGTATTCCCTAGAGATGGCTGTTTCAATAATGCCAAGGCCCTGTCAGGCTATGATATGATGCAGCTCATCTTTAAACTGCGTAAGGCATAAGTCTAAGGTTTTACAAAGCAATCCATCACTACAATCTCCACTGCAACGCCAAATTTGAAGTCAATGTTATATTTTCTGTAATTGTCTACAATTTATAACCATTGCCATGAAATCAACACTGAAACAATACATAAGTTCATAACCATTCCTTTGCATAAGAACAAAGTTCCAACGACCTGCACCAAAAAACTGCATTTGATTTTGGATTTTTCATATGGCACTTCATAAACACACAGAAAAGAGGGACAACCCTAGTAAAATTGTAAGCTATCGAATCAATGGCAACAGAAATTAATTTAACAATATGGTTTGGCCATAATAAACTCTTTTTAAGTTTATTCTAATTGCAAATAATTGGCCATAGTAAAATATATATGATATACCTCCCCACACTTATTCTTGAGAAACTTCATCTCTGAAAAGAGTGTTTGAGCTAGACTCCGGTGACTCATAAACATAGCTTGAGAACCAATTTTTTATGTCTGGAGGCTCTAAAATAGAAAAAAATGAAAATAGTTGAAATAGTTTAGAGAAGTTCTCTTGACACCCAAATCATAACTACAATTTGTAAAAAAGTTATAGAAGTATGGAAAAATATAAACCAGAAAAGAGTGAGCATGAACTGAAAGGCTCCAGATCCTGTAAGAAAAAAAAATAGATATAAAATTTATATAACCATAAATACCAATAAACTAAATTTATTTCTACTTTTAATTCAGAAAAAAAAAATTGACTAGAGGTTTCACCTTGTTCAAATGCTGATGTTCGTTGTGATGATTCTCTTTAATAAAAGCTTCCCGGACAACCTTTTCACCTCTAACCCTAATGCAACAAATAATAGTTATTTAAATTTCCAAGATATTGTAATATAGTAAATATTCAAGAAAGAATAAAGGTCAAAAGTAATTATGCAATAACTAACACTAAAAGATACTATGTTGATATTAACCAACTACAAAATCTTACATTTTGCAATCAATTAATAAGATATCAAATATCATCATCTTCACTAGTATCATTGGTCTCATCATTTTCATTCATATGTTGGGGTGATGGGAGTGAATGAGAAGAAGAAGCAACAAACCCCAAATGTTGCATTAGATAGGCTACTTGGTCTCTAGTCTCATTCAACTCTTTTCTCATTTGGAGTTTGTCATGTTCTTGTCTCTTCAATTCTTGTTTCATTTCAAATTTTTCTTATTCTTGTTTCTGTAGTGATTCATTTAATTCTTGAATTTGACTCCTTAAAGCATCAACATCTTCAGATTATGATTGTTTACTTGAAGAAGTAGCAATCATTTTGCCTACAGATCCAAGACCAGCTATCTTTCCCTTTTTTTTCCCAACTAAATCAATCCATATATCCCAATCAGATGGGATTTGATCTAGGAATGGTAGGCCATCTGTTGCTTCTTCCCTAGAACATTGAGATATTAACTCATTTTTTCTTTCTTCAAATTTATCCTACAAAGAACACAATCAACTATTTATATTTCTCTTTTATTAAAAAATTAAAAATCAAAATATATAATTAAAAACTTACAAAAGCAACTTTTGCATGAGGTCCCACCCAACTTTGATCCTTTTTTTTTCGATGCGTGCAAAAATAAAATTCAGTGAGTGATGGATCTATTCCTTTTTCCTCCTTCTACAATTAATAAAAGAAGTTTCCATGTTATTGATTATAAAATGCAAATTGTTAAAAATGAAAATATTAAATAATACCATTCTTTTCCAATGTATACGATGAGGAATTGATCCACCAGTATGAAGAGATGCACCATCCATAGCCACACGATTTCTTTTGTTAGTTTCAGACATGTTTTTGAAGGCTAATGACTCCCAATACGCCTTTAGTTGTACCCACATACCATCTCCCATCCAAAATGGTTTTCTTTGTAAATCACTTCGGGCATCTTGCATTAATTGGGACATTTTGGCTGCACCTCTTCTCTCAAAGTTACGTCGCATGTCATCATTATATTGTGATAGCCATGTAAATTTGGACTATTGATTTTGCAAAACATAAAATATAAAATATATTAGAAACATTTTAAGGTTAGAAAGAGATATTACATAGTTGAGAGGTAAAACTACAATCCTAACATGATATAAAAGAAAGCATAGAAAAGTTGGTTGATAACATTTTCTAATTAAATTCGAAAGTTTTAATTACCTTAAATACATCAAACATTTGCTCTATTTGTTCTTTGGATAATTTCTTCCATGATGGTTTTGCCTCTTGTAAGTTAGTACGTATGATTGAAGCAATTGCCGCAACCACAAACTTGTGTTGATAAAATCTATATAAGACATTGAAAATAATTAAAAATTCAAAAAATAATAAGAGACAAAAAGGACTATTGGCTATAGCTACATGAAAATTTAGGCACATCTATTGTTACTTCTATATAGAATCATTTTTACTACAGACTTATATTAAAGTGTCAGTTCAAAGATATAATAAAGAAAAACAAAGAATATTTAATTAATTTTAAAATGTAAAAAATAACTAACCCATCTCCTTCTGGACATATCAACATTTTGCTTCCATTACTGTCTCCTGTAACATGACTAGAAGAGGAAGATGGAGCTTTATTATTAAAAATTTGAAATTCAAGCATTTGAAGACCATAAGTAGGGATATGTTGAGATTGAGTGTACTGAGATGAAGGTGGGCTTGGAGGAAAAGTTGGAGCTTGAGATACAGGTGGAGGCGGAGGTGGAGGAGAAGGTGCTATAGGTGGAGGTGGTCGAAAAGGATGTGGTCGAATAGGAGGGGGAGGTGGAGGTCGAGAGGGAGGGGGAGGCGGAGGTTGAAAGGGAGGTGGAGGTCGAGAATGAGTAAGCCGATGCAATTGAGATTGTGGTTGAGGTCTAGTGGGTTGAGATCGATTCTGTTGGGGTTGAGGTTGAGATAAAGTGGGTCGAGGCTGAGTTTGACTGATTTGGTTGGCAAAGGCTTTAAGGCTAGATGATGGGACAATGGATGGAATATGATTTTGGGTATTTTTCTTTGGTTTCCTTGTCATAGCTTTTAGTATCTAATTAAAATTCTAAAACAAAACAAGAAGTCATCAATTTACTAAAAGTAAAACACAATGTAATCCATATCAACATTTTAAGAAGAAATTAAATAGATAAGAATTAAAATTTAAAGAAATATGATTGAATTGTTCTATTGATTCCATACACAATTCTAAGGATTCAAAATTGTCTTGCAAAGAAAATAAAAATACATTACTATAATAACATCATTCAAAGTAAATGAAATTAGAAAAACAAGTGTTTTTAATCTTCATCATCAATAAAATTTTCATCTTCCTCTTCCTCGTCCCTATCCTCATCCTCCTCCTCCTCATCATCATCTTCATCTTCGTCATCATCATCATCCACTTCTATAAAATCTTCTTCCTCTTCCTTTTCCATTAAATTCTCTTCTTCCTTTTCATCATCAATGAAATCATATGTTTGTATTAAATTCAAGTCAATTTCTTCCCCATGTCTCATCATCTTGCAGGTTATTGATTGGGTCATCCTCAATTGTTGCATTAACTTGTGACTCAGGCTCTTGATAGGCAACTTCAAGATTATGTGTATCATCAACCACTTGCCTAGGTTTTGTCTTGATCACTACCAACCAATCAACCTTATCCCTTTGTCGCCCAGGATAAGGAGAATAGTAAACTTGGATCGCAGCTTTAGGAAATATGAAAGGGTCAAATTTTCTATATTCTCTCCCTTTTCTTACTTCTATAATCTTATATTGCTTATGTGTTCTCATTCCATGTTTTGACGGATCAAACCAATTACAATAAAATAAGATTAACTTTTTCGACGATTGACTTGGCCATTCTAATTCTAGAATTTCTGTAAGAACACCGTAAAAGTCATTTGAGGCTTCATCATGTCCAACTCCAGCAACACATACCCCACTATTATATGTAGTTTTTCCTTCACCCCAAGATATTGTGTGAAATTTGTATCCATTAACAAAATAAATGGGGAAAGACTTTGCTAGTCTTGAAGGTTTCCTTGCCAAGTCACATAAGTCTGGATTTTGCACTCTTAGAAGGGGATTTTGTTTTACCTATATGTATAACAAAAATTCCAAATGGATAACATAATGAAACTGTAGTGTCCAATTTATTGATTTAAATCAATGCTTACATATTCTTTAAACCATCGTTGAAAATCAGCTTCTATTTGTTCATCAATGATGCTATCATCAAGATGTTGATACATAACTTTCAAGTTTTGTATGTATATGATACACAAGAGGATATCTATTTCAATTAGACATAATTATTGTTTGATTAATTAAAATTGACATATTTAATGTCTAATACTTACTCGACGAACGGTTTAACCTCATTACAGTTCAAGAGAACATGCAAATGGGCAACAAACAATTCTTTATCATCAAGCCACCTCATACAATATTTACCAGTTGCTTGTCCAGAGGGTTTAAAGACGGACAAAGTTCTTTGTATGCTATCTTCATGAATCCCCTGGGTTGCACCAGTAGGAAGCCCAAAATAATGAGAGCTAAAGTATGATGTTTCTTGAAGCAAATATGCTTCACATATTGACCCTTCCACATTTTTCTTGTTCTTCACGGTTTTTTTATTTTGTTTATAAACCTAAGAATAAAAAAAACAACAATTATTAGGTAATACATTATATACTTATATTTTTTTATAAAATTATATAATAGATCGATCGATACCTTTCAAATGGGTACATCCAACGGTACTGAACTGGCCCACCCAACCTAGCTTCACAAGGCAAATGAATTGGTAGATGCTCCATACAGTCAAAGATTGACGGTGGAAATATACGCTCCAACTTACACAAAATTATAGGAATATTTTGTTCCATTTTCCATAAGTGATCTTTTAGTAACATTGTTGAACATAAATCTCTAAAAAACTGACTTAGCTCAGTTATGGGCTTCCATATTGGTTCAGGAAGGGCACTTAAGGCTATTGGGAGTAGACATTCCATGAAGATATGACAATCATGACTTTTCATCCCAGACAATTTTTTGGATTGATCATCTACACATCTGGCAATATTAGATGCATAACCATATGGCATTTTCAACCTCTTCACCCATTCACACACATCAATCTTTTGTTCATTTGATAGACAAAACTTAGCTTTAGGCATTACACATTTTCCATTAGCATTTGTTTTCAACCACAACTCCTTTCGACAACAATGTATTGCTAAGTCCAATCGAGCATTTTCATCGTCTTTAGTTTTATCCTTGTTGTCCATAACTGTATGAAAAACATTATCAAAGACATTTTTTTCTATATGCATCACATCCAAATTGTGTCTTAATAGATTGTGTTTCCAATATGGCAAATGCCAAAATATGCTTCTCTTAAACCAATTATGGAAACATCCATGCCCTGGAACTTTGCATTTCCACACATCAATTGATTTAGGTATATTGGAAATCATTTTCCACACTTGTTCACCATTTAATCTAGAAGGGGGCTCATCTTTCACAATTCTATTTTTGTAGAAAACATCCTTATTTCTCCTGAAAGCATGATTAAGAGGTAAAAATTGACGGTGACAATCAAACCAAGTCATTTTGTTCCATTTTTTTAGTCTAAAAACTTTTGATTTTCCCATGCATATAGGACATGCAAATTTTCCCGCAGTACTCCATCCAGACAACATCCCATAGGCAGGAAAATCATTTATTGTCCACATCAATGCAACTCTCAATACAAAATTTTGTTTTTTCGAGGCATCATATGTTATTACACCATAATTCCACAATTGTTGCAATTCATCTATCAATGGCTGCAAATACACATCAATTTTATCTTTTGGGTTGCGTGGACCTGGAACAATCATGGTTAAGAACATGTAAGGAGTCATCATACATAACTCTGGAGGCAGGTTATATGGTGTGACAATTATTGGCCAACAAGAGTATGATTGTCCTGACTGGCTAAACACAGAGAATCCATCAGCACACAAACCAAGTCTTACATTTCGAGGTTCTGAGGCAAATTCAAGAAATTGTTGGTCAAAGTATTTCCAAGCTTCCCCATCTGAAGGATGACACAATACTCCTTCTTCCCTCCGATTTTCATAATGCCACCTCATGTGCTTTGCTGATGTCTTAGAAGCATATAACCTTTGTAGCCTAGGGATGAGTGGCAGGTAATGCAATCTTTTGAATGTAATGTCTTTAGATTTTTTATTGCATTCATTGCGTGTTTTATATCGAGGTTTTCCACAAAATTTGCATTCTTTCAAATTAATGTCTTCTTTATAATATAACATGCACCCATTAATGCAACAATCTATTTTTATCCTCGATAAACCAAGCCCTGCTACAAGTTTTTTTGTTTCCCTAAAATTAGAAGGAATAACATTTTGAGGATGATTTGACTCTTTCATAAACTTCATTACATCATCAAAACAAGCTTGCGACATGTTATGTTTAGATTTTAAACTTAACATTGTAATAGCAGCAGACAACTCTGATGTATTTTGACATCCTGGCCACAATGGTTGTTGAGCTGAATTCAACATTTCATAAAATTTTATCGCTTCAGTGTTTGGAGGTTCTTCTTCGTTCTGTACAAAATATTGGTCATGATTAAGACCAACAGCATCAAACACCATATGTTCATGTCTATTGACATCTTCATAGTTCCATTGTCGACTACTAGAAGGCATTGAGTGTGTAAGAACATCAACAGTACGAGGAATTCTTTCTCCATGAGATGTCCAATACCAATACCCAGGGATAAATCCTTTTCGAAGAATATGAACATTTACTTCATCTGGAATTAAAAATGCCTCGTTTTTACATTTCTTGCACGGACACCTTATTTTTCCCTCAGTCAAAAAAATTGGTTGTCGACGGGCAAAATCCAAAAAATCTCTAAGGCCATTTAAAAACTTAGTTGTATATCCGCTTCGGCAAGGAAGAAGCCTATTATACATCCATGCACGAGGTGAAAATACTTCCATGTTTAGTTTAACTCCACAAGTCCTAAGAAACAAAAATGTAAATGTAATTACATTCTCTATACCAAGAGAAAGGTAACACATATGAAAAGTTAATATCACAAAAGACATCTATAAACTTTCTCTTAATCAAGAGAAAGTTAATATGCATGGAAAATTAATAACACAAAGCTTTTAAATATAATTACTTTCTCTAGATTAAGAGAAAGGTACTAAACATGGATAATCTAATACATAATTTTCTTAGGAAAGGATTTTGTCATCACGTTCCATTTCTGCTTCTTAGGATAATCTAATATATAATCTAATACATTATAAGTATAGATTGCATCATATAGAATTCATCTTTAAGAGACAATGAACAATATTTCAAAACGAGCCTCTTCAAGGATATCAATAAAGATCAGAAACAAAATGTATAATACCATATAAGTGCATTTTTTTGTGTGTTTATATTTATGGTTCTTCATGTTAGAGCTATGACAGGTGATTAATCCAAGTTATAACATAACCTATTCAACCTTCATAGTTTTACTAAATGCACAACAAGGAGAGAGAAAGGAAGAAACAAAACTTATCACAACAAAGGTTACATAAATTAAATTATAATGTTCACTACTCTATTCATAATCACTATACTTGATTGGGACTGAAATCAGAGACAAAACCTGTCATAACATTATTTTTTATTTATTTTTTAGTTTTAGTTTTACTTTTTAATTATTACATTATTCACATATATATAAAAAGAGAAATTAAAGCTTGTCCATAAACATGTACCCAAAATTTATTTAAGAAAGTGCAACCAAACTGACAAGCACTATAAATGCAAGTTTGGACCTACATATCAATGTGAAAAAAAATACACAAATTGGAGACATTTTCCAAAGACAGCATAAGTAAACCCATGTAACATCATAATGGTAGTACAAAAGACCATTACTCAAATCTACGACCTAGCAATTCCAGTTTCCATTAACTAGACAAAAACTTTCTCAAATACAAAACAGAGAAACAAACTTCAAGAGACAAAGGAAGAAAACATACCCAGTGAATCAGTTGTACTAGTTCAAAGAAAAATTGCTGCTGTGAATGACTCTAATATTCTGTTACCACACTTCCACTTCCTCTTCCTGCTGTCAACATTTCGGAAGGGAGAAAATGAATATGAGACGAAAAGGGGATTAAAGATAAAATTGAAGACTAACTTGAACACAGCTTAACTAATGTGTTTGAATATAGTGCATTGGTACATAAATCTATATTTTTTGTTTGGTTAGAAGGATAAAAAAGAGTAAGGAACGGATTGCAGAATATATATTTTTGTTTGGTTAAAAAAAAAAAGATAAATAGAGACAAAAATGATTTCCAAAAAGTGAAAAAAGAAGAGAAAAATGGTTTAATTCCAGGTTCCACTAGGACGTTCAAAATTTGGGGAATTTTACATATATTAGGTGTATTGCAGTATTGGGGTGATTCACATTTAATTTATGTGCCGCTATAAGTCATAAGTGGTTGTAATTTTGTTTCAAAAGATAAAAGAGAAAGCATGTAATGCTTGAAATAAGTTATAATGTCTCCCTCTCCCTTCCGTTCTTTTGTTCCATTTCTTTTTCAATGTAGATTCCCATCTTACACAGAGAGAGAGAAAGAATAGATATAGATACATAAACTCAAATACCAAAATGTTTGTCATAGAAGAGCAGGCAATTGTCTGTCTCAATGATCAACAATAAACTACTCTTCAGTGGAAAAAACGAACTAAATAATATTGGTGAGCATGTTTCAGTTCTGGCTAAAAAACTAAACTTGGCTGAAATGAGATGCAAATGTGACTAAAGCATAATTGTTATTGTCATGCCAGGAAAAAGGTGAATTATGTGAACAGATTTGTTTTTTCTGAATAATAAAAGTTGCATCACAATTATTTAACCACTGTTTTATGAATGACACTATTTTCCTTTGATGTGATTATTTCCCTTCCCACTTTTCTTTAACACCTCACGAACAACACTGGTGTTAAAGCAGGTTAGCAACTGAAACAGTATCATCTAAATCATGGGTTAAAGGTTTGAAAATTCTCTTTCTTTATCCAAATCCTTGAACTCTTTCTTTATTCAGATCTTGGGTTGAAGGCATAAAGCAGTCACACACAATTTCAAAGCCACTACCTGCTAGATTTCAACAAGGTCCTGGGTTTTTAAAAAGGCATAACCAGAAGACAATTCATAAGCTAACTAGAAAGAACACAATTGGAGAATGCACCCAAAAGTTGAGAGAGAGGAAGTGAAAACAGGCTATTGTAGGTTCTGTACTACAAAGATTGGAGTAGGGAAAACTCAAAGTTCTAAATCAAACGGTTCAGTTTTACCTCAAACAGAGCACAGATAACAAAACAACAGTATCAAATGATAGTTATAAAAACGATGGGTTCTAAATAACATTATGTAATAGTTATATCTTCAAAGGTCTCAAGAACGAAACAAGCACACATTTTCTGAAAGAAAAAAAAAATAAAAATTCAGAGCAGGCATAAAATAAGACAAATTTTATTGAACAACTACCACAGGTGAGAAAATATTGTATACGCACGGTTCAATGCCAAACGTGAGGTCTATTAATGCATACACAACCTAACAGCAGCGCTTGCAAAATAAATTACTGAGAAATCTGAAAGCAATTGCGACTTAGAGTAGAGTGAACGATAGTAATAATTTATGCAAGCCAGTAATTAGGGTTTACTTGGTTGACCGTGTGAGAAAGAAAAAAAAAGTGAAAATGATTTTGCATTCAAAGGAAAAAGGGTTTTTAAGAAAGCAGAGGCTAATTGCGAAGGATAAGTGGAAATGAAAGGAATTAAGGTGGTCGATTGAAAAGAAGTAAGAAAAAGGAGAAAAATACCTGAGATTGAGACTGAGAGCTTGTTTGTGAGCATGAAATAGTGAGAGGATAGAATTTCAAATCTTATATTTCATTAACTTTTATTTTCAGAATGCGAACCTTCAGAACTTCAGAACGCGAACCTTCAGAACTTCAAAACGAGAACCTTCGCTTGGGTTCAACGCAGCTTTCGTTAAATTTTATTTTCATTTTAAATTTTGAATTTCAAATCTTATATTTCAGTTTTAATTTTAAGATTTTGCTTTTAATTTTCAATTTTTAATTTTATATTTTAGTTTTTATTTCAATTTATAATTTTCAACATCAATTTAAATTTTAAATTTATATTTTAGTTTTTAATTTTTTATTTAATTATTTTTAGCTTTTATTTTAATTTATAATGTTCAACTTTTAATTTTAAATTTTAATTCTTTGTTTTAATTTTAATTTTAGTTTTTAATTTTTAATTTATATTTTAAATTTTTAATTTAAATTTGATATTTAAAATTTATAATTTTAACTTTTACTTCTAAATTTTACTTTTAATTTCTATCTTTTAATTAGTTTTAATTTTAAATCTAAAGTTTATATTTAAAGTTTATAATTTTTCATTTTTAGTTTCAAATTTTTACTTTTTAATTTTTAGTTCTCAGTTTTAAGTATTATTTTTACTTTTTATTATTAAAATTTAATTTTTAATTTTATATTTTAGTTTTTTATTTTTATTTTCAGTCATTTTTTAATTTATAATTTTCAATGTTTAATTTAAATTTCTATCTTTATTTTTAATTTTAATTTCAGTTTTTAATTTTAGTTTTATTTTCAATTTTCAAATTTAAATTTCTATATCATTTTCAATTTTAATTTTAGTTTCAAGTTTTATTTTTCATTTAATTTTATGTTTTAGTTTTTATTTTAATTTACAATTTTCACCTCTTAATTTAAACTTCTATCTTTAATTTTATTTTTAATTTTAATTTTAGTTTTTATTTTTATTTATAATTTTCAAATTTAAATTTCTATATTATTTTCAATTTTAATTTTAGTTTAAGTTTTATTTTTCATTTAATTTTCTGTTTTAGTTTTTAGAATTTCCACCCTTTAATTTAAACTTCTATCTTTAATTTTTGGTTTAATTTTAGTTTTAGTGTTTGATTTTATCTGTAATTTTCAACTTTTAGTTTAAATTTCTGTCTTCTTTTTTTAATTGTAATTTTAGGTTTCAGTTTTATTTTTACATTTAATTTTAAGTTTTAGTTTTTATTTTAATTTATAATTTTCAACCTTTTATTTAAATATCTATCTTTACTTTTAATTTTAATTTTAGTTTTTAGTTGTATTTTTTAATTTATATTTTTAGTTCTTAATTTATATTTTTTAATTAGTTTAAATTTTTAATTTATAATTCCTAGTAATTATTGAAAATTAAATTTAAAATTATTAATAAATATGTAAATTAAACTCATAAT